>CM060427.1:58002980-58512597 GCA_030545235.1 Helianthus tuberosus
GCGATAGCGGGAAGGCGACGTAAAAGACAAAAGTAATATCCCACGAATTGGCGTTCCAAAGTACCTCGTGTCTCAAAGAATTTGTTAGTTCGATGCGATTGTAATTTTAAGAACTCGAGAGGTTTCTCATGACGTAGGGTTAACGGAGTCATCGTTAACCGACGTTACAAGAAACGTTCGTTTTAGATATTAAAAAGGAATTTTGGACGGAAATCTTGAAAATTTTCCTTTTAACGTGAGGTCAACGGAGTCAATGTTAACCAACGTTGCAAGGGAGTTTAAGTTTTAAACATTTGAAGGAATTCGAAGATGGAAACTGAGGTTACGAAAACTCTCCTATGGCATGGGTTCAATCTGAACTCGATGTCGAACCAATGTCTTAAGAGGGATTTCGTTTTGATGTTCTAAAAGCTTTAAGGAAAAACTTGGACTTATGAAACTTTTCTTGGACATGGAGTTAAGCTGATTCGATGTTATCTCCACGTTGTGAGAAAATTTCACTTGTCCAGTGGTTTTAAATCAAAATTTTAATAAAAACAAGTTTTAATAGTACAAAAGGAAGTTGGTCACCGAGCCCCACTTGGCACTTTCCCACGAAAGTTTGTTAATATGCTTAAAACACTTATATATAGGAAGTACCAGCGGCGTATCCACCATGTTTCTCCCATATTATTTCCATTTCGTGAGACGGTGTCATGTGCGTCGATACGATATGGATAGAATTGCGCTTACTTGGCCCAATCGACAGAAAGTCAGACCGAGTATAAGATAGAATCAAATAAGTTTAGCCGGCGAGTTGAATTACGGACGTAGCTACAACAGCGTGCGCGAGTAGCCTGATGACACAAAACATTTATGTGTCGTGTCTGGGTAGGCGTCGAGCGATAAGTGATAAGCGAATAACGCATTTTCGATTTGATTCCACATTAGAACCACATGGCACGTTTCCACGAGAGTTTGCTAACATGACGAAACACTATGTTTAGCCAGACTAGTTTTGCCCCGTGGAGTTGTGTCATGTGTACTAACACCACACAGACTGCAATGAACACCAAGCGAGTGATAAGCGGTACGCGATACACGAATAAGCGGTAGACTACACACGATAAGCGATAAGCGATTAAGCGATTAACACAACACCAACAATGACGGTGATGGTACACGTATTTCGATAAACGACAGTTGTTGTGTTGCAAGTGACGAAGGTATGCGGTTCGATTTTATTGATTAACACCACAGAGTTTAACTAACATTAGACCCCACATGGCCTTTTTCCACGAAAGGTCGCTGATATGACTAAAACACCTTGCTTTAACCATATGAGCTTCGCCTTGTGAAGCGAGGTCATGTGTGCTAACTTTACACGAATATCACAGATAACGGTAAGCGATAGATTGATACACATCAAACGATTTAGATCCACATAATAAGCGATAGAGATTGCGAGATACACATGATAAGCGATTGCGATAAGCCGAGTTTTGTTTCGAATAAGCTTTACGTTACGTTGCGAAGCATCATGGTTATCGAGGAGGGTAGAATAGGTCCTCACTCAACAATATCGTGAGCGCTTATGTACTTGAGGAGATTGATTGCTATAGAATTACGGCCAGTCTTGCGTTGATGCAATTGTCCTGCGAGGTAGACTCTCCAGAGTCCATCGATGGGGTGATTGCATTGCGTTTGCAGACTTACGACAAGTCTTGCGATGATGCAATTTCAGTTGTTACGCCTTGCGATTGAGTGTAGTGTGTTGAAAATAATCACAATAGTATATATAGGTCTAATAACGTTCAACTCCACGTGGCACTTTCTTCACGGAACTTTGGTAGTATGATAAAGCACACCTTGCTTGACCCCTACTACTTAGATCCCGTGATTTGGTGTCATACTTCATCGAAACGCTTATGGCACCTTAGAATTCACTACGATCTCCGTGCACTTACCCGAATAATCCCGTGTGCACCCGTGATTAATCGTTCCTTGCACGTTTATCGTACCTCGTTCTAAGAGTGTAGTGAGGGTAAAACACATTATTTCGTGGTATAGTATATAGTATGTGCGTGATTCTAGTCTAAGTGCGACGGCTAGAGTGTGATAGAGAAAACGAAAACGAGAGTTAATGTTACGCATAGTGGCGACATCGAGTAATAGAGTAGGTTCAAAACTTAGAAATAAACGTCGAAAATCGTATCATCACAACTTTATCCTACGCTTGCTAGATGTCTGATGCTGAAGGATTTTGCTGGAGTTGTTATTGTTGTACTCAACTTCACGGTTCGATGCTGCAGTTGTGGGTGAAGTGACCGTAACGATTGCAGTTATTGCATTAGCGACAGTCAGCCCCAACTGGATGATGATAGGTACACGAGTAGCACTGAGGATGAGCTCCAGTGTAGGCTCGTTTTGGAAACATCGGAACTGTTCGAAGAGGTTTCGGTTGCAGCAGTTCGGTTGTTGATGAGCTCGGGCTTGAAGTCTTTCGTTTGCGGCTGGGTTTGTCGGTGTCTTGCGAAGAGGTGTCGTCGTTGGAGTATTTGTCTGAGGACTCACTTGCAGAGTCTTTGGCTGATTTGTCGGAAGATCCGTCGGCAGATTTGTCAGAAGAATCGGCAGCAGATTCGTCCGAAGAATCGTTAGCAGATTCATTAGAAGAATCGTTAGCAGATTCGTTAGAAGAATCGCCAGCGGGTTTGTCAGAAGATTCGTCAGTAGATTCATCAGAAGATTCGTCAACATGTTCGCTTGAAGGATTGATGGCGATTGCTTGATGAGCTTGCTTGACAGGGTTCCTTGAGAATAACCCTTCCATGAGTCGTTTGTTGTTGATTTCTGCGGCCAAGCGGTAGGTTTCTTCGATAGTAGCAGGTCTTGCAGCTTCGACAAAATCACCCACACACTCAGGCAAGCCGCGAATGTACTTTGAAATGGCTTTTTCTGAAGTGTTGACTTGACTTGGGCAGATTACGCTAAGCTGCTTGAACCTTGCGGTGTAGCCAGCATTGTCACCTTTGGTTTGTTTGATTTTCCAGAATTCGTCTTCCAGTTTCTGAATTTCGTGAGGGGGACCATACTCTTTCTTCATGAGCTCTTTCAGCTCATCCCAAGAGAGAGCGTAAGCTGCGGGGATCCCACGTTTGTTACGTTCGGCGGTCCACCAGTCGAGTGCTCATGATTGAAATACTCCGGTAGCGCAAGTAGTACGGAAACTATCGGGACACCCGCTTTGACGAAGGGTAACTTCGATAGAGTCGAACCACTGGAGTAGTTGAGATACACCTCCTTCACCCGTGAACTCCATCGGGTCACGGGCCTTGAAGTGTTTGTAGAGAAAAGTAGATTGCGGCTCTTCTGTCTTAACGTTTTCCGAAGTTCGAGAGTTAATATGAGAGTGCACTCGTGTGACAATCTGAGGAATGACTTTGACCACTTCCCTGGTCACAAGCGAAGCAATCCTCTTTTCGCCCCTTCGTTTGGCTCGTCTCTTTGCTAACATTCTCGAAGTAGAGTTGTCGGAAGGCATCTAGACAGAAAGAGACTTGGAGTGAGATTCGATCATAATGATTTTTGAGTTTTGCGATGCGATTGAGCGCGTTCAAAACTTGATGCGATAGTATAGTATTAATACGAATCACATAGGAGCCACATAGGAGACACGAAGTTCCTAAGTTCTCACACAATGAATTGTTTATTTATACGTATATATATATATGTATTTATTTATTTGTAATTTGTAATCATACACATATAGGTCGATTTAGAATAAGCGAGGACGCATTGAGGTGAGAAAACGATAGCGAAGGCGATAGATTATGCATTAGTTTTGTTGCGAACATTCGGGTTTCGTTTTGGATTGCGATGGCTGTGCGATTTGTGCGTTTATATATAAAAAAAAACAGGGAGTGAAAATCGTTAAATCGAGAAATCGATAACGCGTAAAGTTTCTAAACGTAGATAATTTTCCAACCAGTTGAAAGATTGGTGGGTCGTATGACATAGTGCCTTGGGTGTTTAGGCGTCGACTAACCAAGGTAGCCCAACTATACCTGACAAGTTCTTGCGCGCACGTTGACCTAGAAGACTCCATGCTTCCACTGGGATGCAACTCATGGCATTCGTCCTCCTAGTCAACACGTGGCTCAAGTTATTGCGATAGTCGAGTCCTTGGTGAGAGCTTTTTGAAAACTAATTTAGAGAGTGGAACGGCTTATTAAGGTATGGGTTTCACCCCTGACTTAACAGCTCCGCTCCTAATTGTGGTTATACTCTTCGAATAAATTCGCGAGCTCCATTAGATTTCGAAATGGAGACTTTCGTCGAGATGTGGATGTCACTCCAAACTCGATGAAAGGTTCTCGTGCTAGAAAAATGCGCTGAGTGAGAAATCCTATCGAGAGTTCTTGGTTTTCACACCTGATCTCGACTGGATCGCTCGGTTTCGTTAAGCAAATATTTTCGAAAACATGGGTATTTCAGCCTTAGGAAAGGCTAAGTAGTATTTCATCCTTAGGAAAGGCTTCTTCGTGTGAAACTGTAGTAAGCGGTGTTCACACAAAGTTGTAGCATTTAGCAATTTCGTTCGAGATTATCAAGTAGGCCCGATACAAACTCTACTGGGTTCGTACGAGTCGGCCTGTTGGTACTTAGACTATAGACTAGGTTAATTTCTAAGATGTCGACCCGGACTAGGTCGAGTCTACCCTAATTCCCTATAGTTATGGCTCTGATACCAATCTGTCACACCCCAACCGATGGCGGAATCATCGGGGCGCTGCACTAGGCGAATCAGATTGCTCAAGAGAATCCATAACAACTATATTGCGATAATATTTAATACATTCGTTACCCCATACTAACAAATAATACAATCACATAAGTTATCACAGACTTCTTGTCCTCTCGAACAATACAAATCCGACAACCTAGATTTTAGTTGAGTTTCTAGACTTCCTAGCTTGATTTGATATAGTCTGCGACCTAACCTGCAACATACGTTAAAATATTTGTCAATACAAAAGTATTGGCGAGTATACAGGTTTGATAAATAGTATAATAGAATAAAACGTGTAGCGAATTTCCACATGCATAAACGTAACACACCACACATATACTCACAAAGCTGATACTACCAACTAAGTCCTCGATGCTCGAATATGCGATGGCAAACTAGACCCCGTCGGGCGCAATAGTACTATACTAGTCGTGGTGGGACGTCGCGAGTATAAGCCCTAGCACATATGCAACTAGCATCACGTATATCTATGCATAACAGTTATTCGCAAGTGAAAATTCGATTGATTGAATAATTCGTTTGATAAGTTCGATTTGTTAGAAACGTATGTTACACCCAAAATACGATTAAAAGGGTTCAAGTATACTCACAGTGCGTATTTAGCGAGAATACAACTTGATTGAGTCGGTTGCGAGTACGTCTGTGTTAATCATTCAAGGATATAGTAAACGATGCACGGTTAAGCGAGAATAGCATTGAAAAGTCAGTTATCCGGTCGGATGGTGCTCATCCGTTCGGATGGGCTCATCCGATCGGATGATACATGGATCGGATGGGCTGGTCCGATTGAATAGCCTCCTGTCCGATCGGATGGCCTGCTGTCCGATCGGATGGCAGCCTGTCCGATCGGCTGGGCTGCTATCCGATCGGCTGGCAGCCTTTCCAATCGACTAGGCTGCTGTCCGATCGGCTGGCAGCCTGTCTGATCGACTGGGCTGCTGTCCGATCGGCTGGCAGCCTATCCAGCTGATATTTGACTAATTTTGAAGGTTTTTCAGCGGTTTTGATTGGGACGTTGTTCCTTCATGCTAAACAACCGAAATTCCATCAAGTCCGTCCCGTTCTAACGGCCGGGAACCACCCCGTTCCATCAGATCTGGCCGTTCTTGATGCCTTTTCTCAATTTTAATCCGAAATCACACACACTATGGTTAGGTAACTTAGGTTTGGTGAGATTTGTTATAAAACAGGTGAAATTACTTAGATCCGAGCTGTTTATGGTAAGAATGAGGTCACACTTTGAAGTTCATGTGAACTTAGGGTGACATCATCTTCAAGACACCTCAAATCCTTAGGAATTACACCACTTCTTGATTAGAAAACATAGATTTAGACTTGATTTATGTAAAAACGCATGGAAATCACTCAGATCTGAGTCGTTCTTGCCTGGGATGACATCACCCTTGAAGTTCATAAGAACTTTATGGTGACAACACCCTAGAATGCCATAATCCAGAGATCCCACGATTAAAAGTGGAGATTTAACGGGTAGAAAGGTGTAGAATTGGTTAAAGATCAAGTAAGTACAAGATTTGAGTTAAAAACTTACAAGAATCGCGAGGAATCGAGAGTTAAAGGGGTTGGAACTTCTGGTCGAGCAGCAACAGTGAAAACAAGTGTGTTTGGGGTGAATGAGGGGTATTTATAGGCAAGGAGGAAGGAAAGGAGGGCAGGTTGGCCCGGATCGGACGGCCCGTTCGATCGGTCGGCATGACCATCCGATCGGTTGACATGCCAGTCCGATCGGCTGACATGCCAGTCCGATCGGCTGACATGCCCGTCCGATCGGTTGAACCATGTATGTCCGATCAGTTGGTCCATCCGATCGGTTGGCATGTCCTGTCCGATCGGTTGGACTTGTCCTGTCCGATCGGTTGGACATGTTAGTCCATCCGGATGGCCACTCCGGCGCGATGGATTTCTCCGCTTTTGATCGTTTCGATAGTTTCCGAAGTACACGCTTTTCATAGTTAATTTATATTATTATTATTATATATGTATATATATCACTAAGGGTCGTATTTACGTATCCATATTCCAAAGTTTCGATACTTAACATCCGGTTTCCGTTTCGAGTGTCCGATTATAAGCGACGTTTCACGGCCATCAAGGAGGGTAGTATAGGTCCTCTCTTGATGTCATCGTGAACGTTATTGTGAGTTGTGCCACAAAGACTGACGGGGTACCATTCACTCGTATTGTCATCATCGTCACGACGAATGGAGTTATAGCACTCACCCGAGAGTCTTTGTCAGCGTTAATTATCTGCGTTTCGACACATCACGGCCACCGAGGAGGGTAGAATAGGTCCTCACTCAGTGCCACCGTGAGTGTTAGTGTTTGTGATCGGTGTAGTATAGTGATAATGTATTGTGAAAATATGCGATTATCCTTCGAATAACGATGTATGCGATATAGTTACATTATGATCCGAATCTCTGGTGCTAGGCGTAACGAGTATATCGAGTAGTAACAACGCGCGAAAGTGCGGGTTTTTACATAAGGCATCTGCAACTATATTTGCTTTTCCTTCGTGATATTGAATATCACAGTCGTAGTCACTTAGAATTTACATCCATCTCATTTGCCTCATGTTTAATTCTTTTTGCCCAAATATATATCTTAAACTCTTATGATATGTATAGACTGTAAACTTACTGCCATACAGATAATGTCTTCAAATCTTAAGGGCAAAAATTATGGCTCCTAATTCTAAGTCGTGAGTCGTATAGCTTTCCTCGTGCTTTTTCAATTGTCTTGATGCATACGCAATTACCTTCTTGCATTGCATTAACTCACATCCTAATCCTAGTTTTGAAGCATCACAGTATACTTCAAAATCTTCTGTCCCTTCTGGTAAGGCATGAATTGGGGTGTTGGTTAACTTTAGTTTTAAAATCCTAAAAGCCTCTTCTTGCCTGGTTCCCCATTCAAATTTAACTGCTTTACAGGTTAGCTTAGTTAATGGTACTGCTATTTTGGAAAAATCCTTAATGAAACGCCTATAATACCCAGCTAATCCTAGAAAGCTTCTAACTTCCGTTGCTGATTGCGGGACTTTCCATTTGGTGATTGCTTCTATCTTAGAAGGATCTACGTGAATACATTCGTAATTCACCATGTGACCTAAAAATTGCACTTCCTGTAGCCAAAATTCACACTTCGAGAATTTGGCATAAAGCTTCTCTTTTCTTAACAAAGTTAAGAGTGTATGTAGGTGCTTACGATGCTCGTCTTGACTTTTGGAATAAATAAGTATATCGTCGATGAAGACAATTACAAATTTATCCAAGTACGGTTTACAGATCCTATTCATCATATCCATAAATGCTGCAGGAGCATTTGTTAGTCCGAAGGGCATGACTGTAAACTCGTAATGACCATACCTAGTTCTGAAGGAAGTTTTAGGTATGTCTTCTTCTTGTACCTTCAATTGATTGTATCCGAAGCGTAAATCTATCTTAGAAAAATATCTGGCTCCCTGAAGTTGATCAAAAAGATCATCAATCCTAGGTAATGGGTATCGATTCTTAATTGTAACCTTATTCAATTCCCTATAATCGATACACATTCGCATCGAACCATCTTTCTTTTTCACAAACAATTCATCTAATTGCTTTTTCAATTCTAGCAATTCGGTGGGTGCTAATCGGTAAGGTGCTTTAGCTACGGGTGTAGTACCATAAATTAAATGAATTCTAAATTCTACCTCCCGATCTGGTGGTAATCCTGGTAGTTCTTCTGGGAATATATCCGAGTATTCTGATACTACAGGAATTTCCTTAAGTTCCTTACCTTTAGTGCTAATGATTACCGAAATCATATACACTATTCCTTGCTTTCGTTCATAACTAGAAACTTTCATTACTGAAATGAACTTCATTGGCTTACGTGGCTTATCTCCTGTAATCACCATTAATTCTCCTTTGGGCGTATGAATTTCTATGGAGTTCTTATCACATAGGATTCGAGCATGGTTGGCTACTAACCAATCCATTCCTAATACAATATCAAATCCGGCTAAATTCATAGGTAACAGGTTTGCAGAGAATTTATGACCTAAAAGTTCTATCTTTTATGTTCGTAAAACCTTATTTATGTGAACATAATTCCCATCTGTCGTTTTTACCGTAAAAATTTGCGTAAGGTTGGTTAAAGGTAGGTTAAGAGCTTGGCAGAATGAAGTATTTATAAAACTTTGGTTTGCACCAGAGTCAAATAATACTTTTGCATAAACGTTGTGAACTAGGAACGTACCAGCTATTACATCAGGAATTAGTTCTGCTTCCTAAGTAGTCAACTGGAAGGCTCTTGCGTTCTTCTTGGTAGCTCTTCTGCAGGTTTGGCTTTGTTATCAGCTGGTTTGGCCAATTTCGGGCAGTCTGGCCTAAAATGTCCAGCTTCTCCGTAGTTGTAGCAGATTGTTTCTTTCTTCTTCCTGCAATCTTCTTCTTGATGCCCCGGGATTTTACAGAAATTGCAATACCCTTTGCATCTTCCAAAATGCTTTCTTTTGCAGGCATTGCAAAATGGAACAGTGGAAGATTGCCCAGTCCCCTTTTTCTTGAAATTACTACGGTTACCCATACGGAATCCCTGGGTAATCTTTTGGGCCACTTCCTTTTTCCGGGTTTCTTCTCTTGTGCGTATCAGCCCGTCAGTTAGGGTGTTAGCTAATTCCACAGCATCGTCAATAGTGCGAGGTCTCGCAGCTTTAACGATATCACGGATTTCGCCAATCAAACCCCAAATATAGCGAGAAATAAGTACCGGCTCCGGCGAAGCCAGGGTTGGTACCACTCTAGCATATTCGAAGAATGTTGAAGTATACCCTCGACAATCAACGTCTACCATTCGGTGGTTCAGAAACTTGTTCGCCATTTGTTCTTTTTCATATTCGGGACATAATTTTCTCTCCAATAGCCGCTTAAATTCTTCCGAACTCATGGCATAGACCACATCGCTTCCCTTGGCTTGTAGTACTGTATTCCACCATTCTACTTCCTCTTCTTTAAAAAGATGCGACGCGTACATGACCTTATCTTCCTCAGCACATTTACTTATTTTAATCACTGCCTCGGTTTTCTCTAACCAACGCAGTGCAGCAGTCGCCCCTTCGTTGCCTGCAAATTCCACCGGTTTACAGGCAAGAAACTCCTTATAAGTGCAACCAGTCGTTGCAGTTTTCACTTTCTTAAGGAGTGGGGCTTGTATTCCATCGTTGTTGTTATTAGTATGGTTGCCGCCTCCACTTACGCTATTACTGAAGTTGTCTTCATGAGTACGTTTGCTAGGAATAATTTGTTGAGGTTCAACTGGATTCCGAGCAGTAGCAAGGATTGCTGGAATAGCATTGGCTATTCCCTGAGCAACGATATTCTCTATATCTTGCCTATTCGGAAATTGATCTTCATTGTGTTACTCGGATTGGTTAACCTCGTTAACTGGTTCATTACCAGCATTTTCCATCTGGTAATTTATATATATATATATATATATATATATAACTTATTAGCACAAAACAAATAACAACCAAACATAATAAAAGAATTGCACATAATCAAGTTAACACGTATAGCCAAAATTGTCGATTTTTTGACTTCCATTTTTATATATTATAATAGGCATCCATACACACTGGTTATCTTACAAAAGTTTTATTTTTAAGTTATTTCACATGATTTATATTTTATTTATTATATTATTATTAAACATATATTCCTACAACCACCGTCACACCATTCCCGTCAGCTGGCATTTTAGAAACGACGTTCCCTCTCGTCGTATTTCCAGGAGATCTGTTCTCCCACCTCCCGGATTCGATTTCCTGCATCCATCAGCTCATTGCCAAAATGGCGGAGTTCAGCCAAGTTCTCATTGCTCATCGGTGGGTTTGGCGCAGGCTCTGGGTCAAACTGAGGGAAAAAGGTATAAGGGTTATTTAGGAGGTTCTGCAACTGCCAGTCATTGGTCCACCATTCTTCCATTTCTCCTAAAGGTCGGTGGTTGACTAGGGGATCTGGGATGGCCAGTTCCAAATTCACTAGGAGTTGGGTTTAAGCAGGATAAGTAAAGAGGGTTTCATTGACAGGCTTAATGATATCACAGTCTGCCAATTTATGATCCAACTCTTCCCACAATGGCATTTCCTGATCTTGCCTGGAACTTTCTCCGATTTCTATTCCCTTGCCTTTATCCATTGGATCCTCCTTCTTTATAACTTTCCATGTTACCGGTTTCCTTCTACGCACACGCCTCCAGCCCACAATTCTTCTTCTCTTCTTTGGCTTGGGTTTCTCCGGAGGTTGAGCTTGAAATTCCATAGGTTCTTCCTCAGTGTCGGCACAGTAACCGGTAAAGTCTTTAGAAACTTCCACCTTAACAGAATAGAGATTGAGATTCTGAAGAGCTTCAGACAACTCATTCATGCTGTTTAGCAGATATGAAAAAAATTCTAGATTAAATTTTGTAATTTGAATAATAACAGAAAGGAAATCAAAATTTTAAGTATTAATTACAAATATCTAATATATTTATACAAATAGATTGATTAAAACAAAATATTGCGATATATATATATATATATTACAAATTACAACTGAAATGTAAAATATACTAGGGATAATTTATTTTAGTTTATCTTTTCTTACTAAGTTGTTTATCTATAGGTCAGGGTGTTGCCAGTTTAACTTAATTAAAAGTTAACATTTACTGCTGTAGTGGCTAACATATAGAGATTTGCCCACTGTTCGTCTAATTTATCTTCCCATGTTGGGTTATCACTTGTTTCCGTAGTCTTTTTATTAATTATCCCCTCTTTTGGTGGTGTCTTCTTCATTTTCTCTGGACTTTTTCTAATAATCCAACTTCTTTTCTTAATAGTAAGTGGTTTCTCAAATTGTGCCTTACGAACAAATATTCCTTCCTCAGTATCTGCTGAGTATTTTGAGGAATTTTATTGGAATGAGATTTCCTTATCTTTTGGTGAACTATCTAGTTGACGATAGATGTCCGAAATTCTTTGCTTACCCATACTGTAACTAACAAGTAGTCAGTTAACAAAATACATAATCTCAAGAGGGTAATCAGGAAAATTAAGTATTTCTAAATATTTAATTAGCTTAAATCAGTGGCTCTGATACCACCTTTTCCTGTCACGGCCCCCGCCACCGGTTTGACCAGGTCCAGGAGCAGCGGGACAGAAACCCGTGGTATTTATTTAATTGAGTTTGACAGCGAAAGATTTTACAGGATCTTTTAAAACCTGAAATGCCCGATTATTTTATTTTATAATTCGGGATAAACCCCGTAATTTACAATAGAGGAATTTCACAAGGAAATTCCCTGATTTACAAAACATGTTTATTTATTTAACTGAGCCACTACTTCAAGCTTGTTAGTGCTCCGTAGCACTTTTCCTTGGTTCACAGTAGTCACCTGAAACATGTTTTGAAAATATTTTATCAGCAGGGAAATATTAGCGAGTCATTCAAATTTGATAAAACGACACATAGTTATAAATTACAGCATAAGAGCGATTACAATGGCTTCTATCTTATTTTTATCTGGCGCCGTGTCACTTCTTGGTGACGATGGTCATACCACTATTGGGTCCTTTCACCCAAGTAGTGATGATTATCACTGTTAGGATTTATTAGCCTAACCGTGAGAAATTAGTAATGTGCACAATACCCCACTAGCCAGTGATTTAAGATAACCACGACTTAATCCCTGTAATTATAACTTTTAAAAATAAATGGAGTATTGTAAAATACTTTTGATAAAAGAGAATGACTCACTTTGCAGATTTAAACGGCAGAGTTTAGCCTACTGATTAGACTTGTAACCTAATTTAAATAGCAATGCACACGAACTAGGTCAGTAACTAATACAACATTTACGATAACTCACGAGATTAAAACCTTCACAACAAATGATAAAGTGCAACACTTAAACGTCCATTGAATTCACGACGAATGACAAAGTGCAATACTTAAACATCCATCGAATTCACGATGAATGACAAAGTATAGCCCTAATTTGGGCAGCACTTAAACATCCATTGGATTGATTTCAATCGATCGGACATTGAATCGTAGCAGCGATCGAGTTATTACCCTGTTATTGCGGCAGCGTTTCGTGCTGTGTGTGTGTTTTGTAGTAAACAGCGTATAACCTAACGTCATAAAGAAATTTTTCGTCGAAACATGCAAACAATTCAAGTCCCAAGCCCCTGGATTTATAGTCCAATTTGGTACCTCCCGCGTGTCGCGACAGGGTCACCTGTACCTGTCGCGTGTCGCGGGGGAACCCTAAGTAGGCTAGGCCTGCTTTGTCACCTGGTTAGCCCTGCTGAGTCGACAGTTTTTCAATTTACGTGTTTTACAACCGTTTTCGAAGGATAACCATAATTAGGGAATACCCCCCTTGAGTTTTAGGGGCCCTGATCCTGATTCCGATTGTTATGAAAATTTTAGGGGTCATGCAATATTTCTTGGGGGTCTCAATTAGGGTTTCCTATTGGACAAATTAAGATAAGAATTAATACTTTTAATGAGAGTTGTTACAGTTTTAACTCACCGCACTGTCGTGCCTTCGGGCGAGTGTGCACGGGATTCAGCCGTAGATGAGGGTTTTCCCCAGTTCGAAGGCGAGTGTATCCCGATGTTATGAATTTCACCAGTAAACCCTTCGGAGGATTCGTTGGCCGTTAACAAAAGGATTAAAGGAAATATAAAGGCTATTACCAGTAAATGCTAATGAGGATAGGAGTGACCCCTCAACTACTAGAATAATTGCTATTTGGTTAAAACAACAACACTGGCTATTATGGTATAACCGTTGACGTTCCAAATGCAACATTTAGGTTTTAAGGTTGTTAGGAGTGGAGCGGCAAACATGTCGGCAACCGGTTTTGCCGATCGGCAAACACCGCCGCCAACAGTTTGCCGTTGCCGATGAAGACATGAATCGGGGGTTGGAAGCCGACGTGGAGAAGGGAAATTTTTTGACCGTTGGGGCTTTTTCAACGGTAATATTACCGTTCAAAATAAAAAAAAATATTTTTCTTTTAAACAATTAAATTATAAATACCAAACCAAACCATAACCACATACCTTCAAATCTATACCCAACCAAACCAAAAAAATACCCCCAATTGTTCCCAAACATTTACAAAACAAAATGGCGGATGAACTGTGACACCCTGTCCGGAGGCGGAAAAGTCAAGGGCATCACGAAACATGGCAGAATGCATTTGAGCACATGATGATTAAATTAAGTTGAAATATAGTTTAGATTCAATTAAAGAGATTGCGTTCACATCTGAGTAAATAAGAGTACATAAACAAAATAGATCATAACAAATTGTTTCACAAATGATAGATTTGGATTCAATCTAAGGCATAAATCTTGATCAATCCTATATGAAATATTCTTGCAAATCATAGCATCAAACATTGTCACCTGAAACATATGTTAGAAAAATGTTGGGTCAACAAATGGTTGAGTGAATTCATAGGTTTTGTTAGGCAAAAATAACAATGTGATATGAAAATGGTTTAACACTGTGGCATGTGATATGTCTTTAAGCAAAAGAGTAATACAAGTAGTCACTTGGTGGTACATTCAAACCTTTGTTATGACGTAACACGAGTCTATCACCACACTTCCAAAAAGTTTCACATGAGTATCAACTACAACAATTGCAACAAATAGTTTCACTGGAAGTGAGATGGGGCGTCACACCTATAGCGCTATAATATAACCGTTGGGCTTTTGCAAGTTAATGAACGTAAACGCATTAAAGCAACAACAACAAGTATTAAGCAAATGCAAGGACAATCGGGATATCCACAAATAGCAAATAAGTTTGTATCACTTGTATCATATGTTTCATCCCAAAAATAATGTAAAAAGGGACTATGAACTCACCTTGATTGCGGGTAAGTCCAAACACGTATGTAATTGTAAGAGTTTTTGGGAACAAGATTTTCACGTCACACTAATAGATTGAACATGAAACAATATAGAATTTGTATCAATAAAAGTGTTTAATTGTTTTTGAACGGAAATCCTAAATCTATAGAATTTAATAGGGTTTGGATAAACGGTGATTATGTGGTTTGGATAACCTAATAGAGAACTCGGAAAAATGAGTATCATATAAAAGAATTATTTATAAGAACATTTTCAATTAACATAAATTGCAAAATTATACAATTGATTTAATATAAACATTTGTAATAATAAATCAAATATAATTAACTAGTATAATTAAATAATCATAATTGAATATAATGATCATTGACAAAACATTGTACAAGTGATATAATTAATTTACAAAAATTATAAATTAGTTTAGATGGTTTAAAATATATATTATTTGATAATGATAAATATTTTGTCTAAAAGAATTAATATGATAATTATATAACTAATTATCAAATTAATTATATTAAATCTGAATAATTAAAAATAACATTTTTAATTATTGAACTTGAATATCACTGATTTAAAATAATTATTATGGTCTTGGAATCATTTTAAATAATTAAAATGAATTAATTTGTTTAAAATATCCATGAATAAGTTCATATAAGTTTAATTATCTAAATAATTAAATATAATAAAAATTTAGATTCTAAGTTTATATAAACTCAGTAATAAGTCTAAAATAATTTTGGATATAAATTATATAGTTATATAATTTAATTACACTAAATTAAATTATATTCATAAGTATTAAAACTGATTTAATTATATAAATATCAAAATTATATAAAATATCAGTAACAATATTATTTTTTTGCAAAGTTCATCATTTTAAAATAATTAACATAAAGTTTCAGTATTTATTTCCTAAAAATTGATTTATCATGAAATATTTAATAATAAACTATTTTAATATCATAAAAATTAGTTTTATAAATAAATTGAGTAACTTTATATTTTTAATAAAAGTAACAGTGTCTAATAATGTTATAAAAATTATTGAAATGTTAAAAGTATTAAAAATAAAAAGAATAAAAAGGTTTGGTTGTCCCCGGATTCGAACCCGGGTCAACCGGTTGCACACAAACAAACACAACCACTGGGCCAAGCCTGGTGGTTATGTTTAAGTTTAGTTTAAATAAAATAAATACAGAAATGGAATTGGTCATCTTCAACCTCTAAAAAGTCAACAGAAGTCAAACCGTATGTAAACAATAGGCAAACCCAAAATTTCAGTCTAAATTAAACTTATGGGAACATTGTATAACCAAAAACAAATAAATTGGCAAAGATTAAACTGACCGGTATTGTCTGGATCGATGGTTCGACTAATTCCGGCGAGGTGTTACTGTTCCGGCGAGTTGCAGGTTTCAATTCGGGAATATGCGAAGTGTTGGTGGATTGTGAAGGGTGTAAGAGGTTCGTGGGAGTCTGAGGGACTTAAATACCAGTTCAATTTGATCTCAGATCCAACAATTCTTAGTGGTTTTGATCTGTTTTTATTTTTAAATAAGAAGTCCGATTACAACAATTTTGGCACCGAAATATGTCGATTAAATGTTCAGTTGAGTTGGGTATGGGTTGTAGACCCCTTACACATGTTCTGGACAGATCAAAAGGTATTAAACAATCCAAATTGGATCAAAATCAGTCATCAGTGCGATCGATTCGTGTTTGAAATAATATATTTAATTTCTATCGAGTGTATATAATCAATATAATCTAGAAGTTTATCAGCTCCCAATGGGAGGATAAACTGGTTAATACGTTGGTGTTGTACAGCGGGTGTTCGGGTTCGATTCTTGTTCGTGGCCGGTTCGATTGGGTTTTAAACCCTTTTTGTTTTAAATTATAATTAATTAAATATTATTAATCCTAAATAGTGTATAAAAGGAATTAAATTTCATATCCTAACAGCTCATAGTATGAGGATAAACTGGTTAAGGTGTTGCGGTTCTAAACGAGAGGTCACGAGTTCGAATCCCACAAGGGCCGGTTCTTTAAAGAAGACCCCCCTTTTTGTGCGATTTTTGAATATTTACACTTTGGTCCCTGAAGTTTCAGTTTTTACAAAAATAGTCCCTATAGTTTTGAAAAGTTGCATAAACAGTCCCTATACTTTCATAAAAAGTACGTAATTGGTCCTTGAGGTTTCGAAAATTGACATAAATAGTCCCTGTACTGTTCAGTCAAGTATGCTAACTGAGTTAATTTTTAAAGAAGAAAACCTTTATAAAAGGACTAACACAGTTAGGGTTTTCAGTTTATATAAGTTTAAAAATAACAGTTTTGGTCCCTACAGTTTAAGTTTAAGAAAATGACCATTTGAACCCTAAACTTGTAGTTTGAAATAATTGCACTTTAACCCTTGTATTTATATAGTTTCAAAAATGACAATTTAGCCCATGGACTTGTACTTTCAAAAAATTACGGTTTTAGTCCTTGAACTTAAAAAGTAATAGATTTCAAGCAGGTTTTAAAGAATGTCAAATAGGTCCCTCAACTAGTAGTTTCACAAGTAGTCACAATAAACCTTTATAGTTTATATAACCGTGTTTAATAGCATAAAAACTCAACAAATTTGAAATTGTTTCACGTGTTTGTATCGGTATGAGCACAAAGCAAGTAGGATCAAATAAGTTTCATTCCAGATACGGTAATTGTCACAATGCAAGTCAAAACAAATACAAGTGTGAAAACCAAGGTGGTTACATGAACTCCCGTTATGGTTCCCACCTATGAGTAGCGACGATTCATCCGATAGTAGCATTCTTTTTTTTTTCAAAATCTCATCGAAGAAGCCGAACTTCAAGACACGGGCACGTCTAACCGAAGGAGATATATTGAACGTCAACGTGAGGAGGGGCATGAGACAGTCATGGCGGATTATTTTGTCAAAGACCCGAAGTACAACGAAGATATCTTTCGACATAGGTTCCGTATGTCGAAACGTTTGTTTCTAAAAATTGTGGACGACGTGGTAGAGAACGACCCGTGGTTTGAAGTGGCCCCCGATGCGCGAGGTAGGATGGGGTTTACGCCATTGCAAAAGGTGACATCGGCTATTAAACAACTCGCAACTGGTAACACTCCAGACGAGAACGACGAGTACTTGTATATGGCCGATAGAACTTCCCGCGAGTGCCTAGAATTTTTTTGCGACACGGTTTGCAAAATATACGGTCCCGAGTTCTTACGTAGACCGACAAACCATGACATGGCACTTTTATACCAAGCTCATGAGGAAAAACATCACCTTCCAGGTATGTTCGTTAGCCTTGATTGCACCCATTTCGTTTGGCGATATTGTCCGACAGAGTATCGAGGCCAATTTATGCGAGGAGATCACTGATACCCGACTGTTATGCTCGAAGCGATTGCTTCTCAAGACTTATGGTTTTGGCATGCTTTTGCCGGTCCACCGGGTTCTCAAAACGATATCAATGTGCTACAACAATCTCCTTTATTTTTAACGGAACGAAATGGAACCGCGCCAAAATGTCCATTTTATGTTAACAACCATTTATACAAACGTGGTTATTTGCCCGTGGATGGAATCTACCCTTCGTGGTCCGTGTTTGTGAAGTCGATCCCTTACCCTAACGAAGTAGACCAAAAGAAATTCAAGAGGCAACATGAGGCGGCAAGAAAAGACGTCGAACGGGCTTTTGGTGTTTTGAAGGCGAAATAGGGTGTATTGAGTCGACCGATGCGAGCAAGATCCGTTAAAAAAATTAGGAGTGTCGTGTACACGTGTATTATTTTACACAACATGATTTTGAAAGATGAAGGAAAGGTGATAGCACCGATGCACATTCGGGATCCTCCGGTCGAGCCCACTCTAGACGATACGGTGTTGGGCGAGTTGATGGATGAAGACACGTATTGGAGACTAAAACACCATCTCATAGATCATCTCGCAAGTCAAGATTTACCCCACCTTTTGTGTCACACCCCAACCGATGAGACGGACATGTTTGTGTATGGTGGCTTGACTTTTGAAGTTTTCGTTGTAGCATTTTGAAAACATTGAAGTATCTCTACCTTTCAGGTCGGTCGGTCGGACGGTCGTCCGATCGGACGGCGACTCGAATGGTGTGGTTCCTTAGTGAGAACAAGTTCACAGCAGGGTGGTCACTCGGTCGGATGTCCATCTGGCCGGGTGGCAACTCTGTTATTGAACATGTTGGAAATTGTTTAACTGTAGAATCAAGATGCAACCCGAGCGGACGGCAGGTCGAGCGGTCGAACAACGACTCGTTCCAACTGTCTGTTCGCGTTGTTTCTTGATCTTGCTTGAAGTGTTGTAACTTGAGCGAGACGTTGTGATGGCTGGTTTAAACAATGGGAACCCCATCTCGTCCCTATGACCTGACCGAGTAGGAATCACCCTAGACCGACGGTGCACGGTCCGAGACGATTGTTCATGTTCAAACCCGAAATCACTAGCCTACAGATGGAACTTGGATCTAGCACTGATGCATCACTATGAACGAGTAGACGATCAGTAGTAGTTCCGATTCCACCAGTTTTGAGTGCATTGAGTGTAAAAGATGTGAAAAGGTAGAATAGACATTCCTTTCAACTCTTTTATACTTGGAAAAACTTAGATTTATGTGAAGACATTGATTAATCCTGTGGAAATCGTTCAGATTCAAGTTGTTCTTGATGGATTGCAGCCAAAACATGAAATTCCTAAGAACACATGATGACATCATCCTAGAACACCTCAAATCTAGTGATTTCACGGTTAAAAGTTAAGATTTAAAAGGTAGAAAGGTGTAGGAGTGTGTGTAGATTAAGGAAGTACAAGATTTAGGACGAGATCTTACCGGAATTGAGAGAAATCGAAGAAAAAGGTGGGAGCACGAGCTGGTCGGACGAGAGTTTCCAAAAGTGGAAAGTGTGATGGTGATAGGAGGTAGTTATAGGGTTTACCAAAGTGGAAAGGGCTGGTCGGTCGGATGGTATCTCGTCCGGGTAGCAACCCGGCCGAGTGGCTCCTTGGTCGGATGGCACCTCGGTCGGGTGGCAGTCCGGCCGAGTGGCTGTTCGGTCGGCTGACACCTGGTTCGAGTGCTCGGCGCGACGAGTTTTGCCATTTTGATTTCGATTGCGAGTGTGGCGATGCGATAGGGTTTCCTAGTCAAATTACTTTTAATCCCAACTACTCATATGTCGCACTATCTCTTCTCCCCTAATTATCATACCATTTCGAATGCGATTGAGTTCGATTGCGTTAGAGTTTCGATTGCGATTCGATGATTACCACACATAACATAGATAAACACGCACAAGTACCACATAAGGCACACACACATGTATAACAATAACCAAAATGAGTAATTCGAGTTGCGAGTTCGATTGCGATTCGATGTCGATTAAATTGGTTTGATTAGCGTTTAGTTGACTTTATCGCATTGTTACTTCCTATAGTTTACAGTCGTAAGCCGATTAAATAGCGAACAATACCCGTCGATTTCTGTAATTTGACACTTACTCCACATAATACAACTAAAATAAACACATAAAACGAATTTACTATAAGTCAAGTCGCGCGATCGGTCGTTGACTTTGACCTTGACTTTGACTTTGACTTTGACTTCCTGGGAACACGGGGTGTTACAGCCTCCCCTAGTTGAGGGAATTTCGTCCCGAAATTAGGCTGAAGCCGTAACGAACAACTGCGGGTACTTCGCCTTCAAGTCGCTTTCGAGTTCCCAAGTGAACTCTGCGCCTCGTTTGCCTTCCCATCGGACTTTCACAATAGGAGTGCGCGAGCCTCTGAGTTGCTTGGTTTGGCGATCCATGATTTCGACAAGCTTCTCCATGAAGTGTAGGGTCTCCTTTCCTTGAAGGTCATCGAGAGGTACAATTAAATCATGCTCAGCCAGGCACCTTCGGAGGTTCGACACGTGGAAAGTCGGGTGGACGTTACTAAGTTCCTCCGGTAGCTCGAGTCTGTAGGCAACTTTTCCAATCCTTTCCAGAATCTTAAAAGGTCCAACATATCGAGGCGCTAGCTTCCCTTTCTTGCCGAATCTGACCACACCCATCCAAGGTGATACCTTTAGGAGTACGTAGTCTCCAACGTCAAATTCAAGGGGCTTGCGTCGTCTATCGGTGTAACTTTTCTGTCGACTTCGAGCTTTCAACAAGTTGTCTCGAATTTGGAGGACTTTGTCAGTCGTTTCTTGCAATAGCTCGGGACCGGTTAGTTGCGAGTGACCGATCTTGTGCCACACAATAGGCGATCGACATCTTCTTCCATACAAAGCTTAGAATGGTGCCATTTGAATGCTAGAATTATAACTGTTGTTGTACGAGAATTCGACTAATGGCAGGTATGTATCCCAATTACCGCCGAAATCTATGACACACGAACGGAGCATGTCTTCAAGAGTACGGATCGTTCTTTCAGTCTGGCCGTCGGTTTGAGGGTGGAATGCGGTACTTAGATTAAGCGATGTACCGAGAGCCGTTTGAAACATTTCCCACAGTCGCGAAGTAAACCGAGCATCACGGTCAGAGATGATGTCGCGAGGCGTCCCATGTCGACAAATGATCTCGTTGGTGTAGATTCGGGCTAATCGTTCTACCTTGTAGTCTTCTCGTATCGGAAAAAAGTGAGCCGATTTGGTCAAACGATTGACAACAACCCAAATGCTGTCGTGACCTGATGACGTGTGCGGAAGCTTTGTTATAAAGTCTATAGCTATACTCTCCCATTTCCATATAGGGATCGGTGGTTGCTCGAGTAAGCCAGAGGGTCTTTGGTGTTCAGCCTTGACTCTTGCACAAGTCAGGCACTTCCCAACGTAGAGAGCAATATCCCTCTTCATGCCCAGCCACCAGTACTTGTAGTGAAGGTCCTGGTACATTTTGTCGGCACCGGGATGAATAGAATACCAGGATTTGAGGGCTTCGTCCATCAAAATCTTTCGCAATTCGGTCCATATAGGGATCCAAATCCGGTCCAGGTAATGGAATATCCCATTCGGCTTATTCACAAGTTGAGCTCCATCGTGATAAATCGTTCCTTCTTCAAAGTGCGTTCATTAAAACAGGCATGCTGGGCTTCGCGGATGAGGGTTTCGAGGTCGTATTGGGCTTGAACATCACGGATGCTGAGCAAATAACTCCGTCTGCTGAGGGCGTCAGCAACGACATTTACTTTTCCTGGGTAATAACGAATCTCGCAGTCGTAATCGTTGAGACGTTCTACCCATCGACGTTGACGCATATTAAGCTCCTTCTGGTCAATGATATGTTGTAGGCTCCTATGATCGGTGAAGATCATACACTTGGTACCATACAGGTAGTGTCGCCAAATCTTTAATGCAAAAACAACCGCGCCTAGCTCGAGATCATGGGTTGTATAGTTCTTCTCGTGGATTTTGAGCTGACGAGATGCGTAAGCTATAACCTTGTCCCGTTGCATAAATACACAACCAAGACCAAGGTTGGAAGCATCACAATAGACAACGAAGTCGTCGTTTCCATCGGGTAGAATGAGGACAGGAGCATTGCAAAGCATGTGCTTGAGGGTTTGGAAAGCAGACTGATGTTCAGTTCCCCAAACAAAAGGCTTATCTTTATGCGTAAGAACAGTAAGCGGCACAACGATCTTTGAGAATCCTTCGATAAATCGTCGATAATAGCCCGCTAATCCGAGAAAAGAACGGACTTCAGACAGGTTCTTAGGTGTAATCCAACTCTTAACGGCTTCAATCTTCGCGGGATCAACGTGAATACCTTGACTATTTACGATGTGACCTAGAAACTGGACTTCCTCCAGCCAAATTTCACACTTGGAGAACTTGGCATAGAGTCGATTCCCCTGGAGTAGCTCGAGAACCAAACGTAAATGTTGCGCGTATTCGGCTTTCGATTTGGAATAGATCAAGACATCGTCGATGAATACAATGACGAAACGGTCGAGATATGGTTTACACACGCGATTCATCAGATCCATGAAAACTGCAGGTGCGTTAGTTAGACCAAAAGGCATAACAACGAATTCATAGTGGCCGTATCGAGTGCGAAACACGGTTTTGGGTATATCTTCCTCTTGAATGCGTAGTTGGTGATAGCCTGAGCGTAGATCGATCTTCGAGAAACACGTAGCACCTTGTAGGTGATCAAACAAATCATCAATGCGAGGAAGAGGGTAACGGTTCTTGATAGTTAACTTATTCAATTCCTGATAGTCGATGCACATCCTGAATGATCCATCCTTCTTCTTGACGAAAAGGACTGGCGCGCCCCAAGGAGAGGTGCTCGGGCGAATGAAGCCTTTCTCAAGTAATTCCTGGAGTTGGTTCGAGAGTTCACGCATTTCGGACGGTGCGAGTCGGTAAGGAGCTTTGGCAATAGGATTGGCTCCAGGAATGAGGTCGATACGGAAGTCGATATCACGACTTGGAGGTAGTCCGGGAAGTTCCTTAGGAAAAATATTAGGAAATTACCGGATAACGGGACGTCTTTTACTTCCTTGTTTTCTTTCTTTTCCTTCTCTGCTACTACAATGTTAGCCAAGAAAGCTCTGTATTCCTTGCGGAGATACTTGCTAGCTTGGACACATGACATGAGTTTGAGACCATTTGAAGCAGTTTCACCATATAAACACAATAGATCACCATTCGCGAGCAAGAATCGAATCATCTTATCGAAGCACACAACTTCAGCGTGTTTTTTTGAGAAGAAAGTCCATGCCTACTATGACGTCAAAACTTCCGATTTGCATCGGAATAAGGTCGATTGGGAAGATGTGATTGTTGAGCTCGAGGGTACAATCACAAAGAACAGAGTTAACGGCGACAGTTCTTCCAGTAGCGACTTCAACATCGAACGTCGAGGAGAGGTAGGAGCGTTTACGACTAAGGAGTTTCTCAAATTCGAACGACACAAAGCAATTATCGGCTCCAGTATCAAACAAACATGAAGCATAAATACCATTCACGAGGAACGTACCATTGACCACGTTGTTTTCAGCTTGGGCCTGGCGCACGTTGATGTTGAAAGTTCGAGCACGTGCTGCTTGTTGTTGCTGTTGCTGCTGGGGCTCTTGTTTCACAACCCTGTTCGGGAATATGTTGGCGAAATGGTTAGGATCGCCACATGCGAAGCAGACTCTGGCGTTGACCACGGGTGCCGGAGGAGCTTGTTGACCCTGAGGGGCGGTAAGAAGAGCTTGATGAGCAGGAGCTTGTCGAGCACGGCAGTTGGTAGCGAAATGACCATTCATATTGCAATGAGCACAGAAACGGCAAGCGATGGTAGTCGGGTGGTTGTAGGTGCAATTAGGGCAAAGCGGGTGTGGCCCAGTGTATGCACGCTTAGCAAGGGGTGCATTTCCCACAGGCGCCGCTACTTGACGTTGTTGAGCGGGTACAACTTGAATCGGTGTAGCAGTGATCGCATAGTTCTTTTTGCTGGAGCTGTTCTTTCTCTTGTTGCTCGATGCGGTGGCGGTTTCAGCAGTTGGTGCGGCAGTGGTAGCTTGATGCAGGTTCTTTGAAACTTTATCCCAGACACCAGCCTTGACCCGTTTGTCGTTGATTTCAGCGGCCAGTAGGTAGGTTTCTTCGATCGTTGTAGTCTTGGCCGCTTGCACGAAATCTGCAACACAGTCAGGCAGGGCTCGGATATACTTCTTGATCGGGATCTCCGGAGTCTTGACTTGATCGGGACAGATAATGCTGAGCTGCTTGAAGCGAGCAGTGAGAGCAGCGTTTTCACCATCCTTCTGATTTATGTGCCAGAATTCATCTTCTAACTTTTGACGCTCATGAGGAGGACAAAATTCTTCCAGCATGACTTCTTTGAGCTCATCCCACGACAGACCATAGGCTGCATCATTCCCACGTTTGTTCCTCTCAGCCGTCCACCAGTCTAAGGCGCGGGACTGGAAGACGTCAGTTGCATTGAGAGTGCGTAGTCCATCGGGGCAACCGCTTTGTCGTAGTGTGACCTCGATGGAGTCAAACCATTGGAACAAAGCTGTAGGGCCTTCCTCGCCAGTGAATTCCTTTGGCCCATAAGCCTTGAAATGTTTGAAACTGAAGACAGTTTTGGGTGCAGCTTTGGCAGCTTCGGTTCGGGATTCTTCAGACGACTTGCTCACATTTTCGTACACTTCACCCACGGATTTAGCCACTTGCTTAGCGATGATAGAGGCAAGACGTTTGTCTCTTTGCTCTTGGCGAGAGAGTCGTGGGTGACGTAGTTCAGATGAGGGTCCAGTTGACATTGTCTGCATCAGACTTCGTCATAGGTCTCAGACACGTCATAATCAATTCTCACCTCACACGTCTAATACTTCCTAAAGCTCAGGAACACGTACAACCACGTAGGCACATAGACACATAGTCAAATTGTCACAGATTCACATGAATACAGAATCACATAATCACGTAAGTACGTAGAGCACCGTAGCACAGAAGCATGTAATCACCAGATGCAGTCAGAATACAGAAACCTATCATTCAAAGCTCGTACGTGTTCGAGTGTAGCGATCGCGAATAACTTGTCGAGCAGTATAGTATAAGCGTACACTATAGCATTAGGTCGTCCATAATCTAACGATTTGTCAGCGTTTTGAGATAAAAATGCAGTGCGAGTCGTGCGTGTCAATCGAAGTGAAAGCAAAAGTAGAATAAGTCTCCAAAATTAAACACATAAACAGATACACATACTTATAAACACATAAAATCAAAAAATCATCAGAGTCAGCAGTTGCGGGCTCAGAATCGAAACTCATAAAATCGAGAAATAGATTGTCTGCGGCTATTAGACATTGACTATCCAAAGTGACTCGACTATTCTCAAGGACTTTTTGTACACATTTTGACCTTCAGGACTGTGCTTTTGCCTCGATTCTTGGGCGTTTGGCACGTATCCCCGTTAGTCATACCGTGACTTCAGGTCATTGGAGTCCGTCGAGACTTTGGTGAGAGTTTTGGAAAACCAAGTAAAAGTCGGAATCAAGTCGTCAAGGTTAGGGTTTCACCCCTGGCTTAAAAACTTCTTTCCTGTTTTGATAAAATAGATGAGGATTGTGCGTCAAAGTATGGATTTCACTCCTGGTCCAACGCAAAATCCTCGTATTTGTAGACGAAAATGCGAGGCGAACAAGCAATTTGGTCAAGAGTTTGCGGTTTTCACACCTAATCTTGACTTAATCGCTTATTCATAGTTGAAAATTCGAGTGTAGTGATAGTGTAACGTAGGCGAGAATAGCGAGGGGTAGTAGTAAGCTCATACATAATCCTTACTGGACATGCACGAGTTGGTCTGTTGGTTCGTAACTATAGACTAGGTCTCTAAGACTTCGATCCGGACTAGGTCGAGCCTTGCCTAATTCCCTATAGTTATTGCTATGATACCAATCTGTCACACCCCAACCGATGGCGGAAACATCGGGGCATGGCACTGAGAGCGAAACAGACTGTCCAGAAGTTTCCATAACAATTATCATTACCAATTAATTTAAAGTAACATGTCCCATACCATGTCTCAAAAGGCAAACAAATTATTACAGACAAATCTAGCCAAGTAGTTCTGTTCTGACAACTCAGATTTATACATAGATAGTTTATTTATTGGTTTCTAGGACCTCTTTTCCTAGCTTCGATTTCATCACTGCGCAGAGAGCATCCTAGACCTTTCCTAGCCTCAATTTCACAGCGAGCTAAGCATACAAACAACTTAAGCACCTGTCACATACGTTAAAGTAAAAGTCAATACGCATAGTGTAAAGGTGAGCATACAAGTTTGATAGATATAATAAGGTTTGAATTCGTTTACGCATAACCAGCACGTACGCATAGTGAAATGAAGCACGTTAGTTATCGACATAGATCTATCGATACCAATGACTGCGGGTTGACTGCCCAAGGCAATTCGCAATACATGATTACCACTGTAATCCATGTAAGTAATTGTCCTTAACAACCCCTGCGAACAGGTGCTTAGTCCAAACTATAGTACTATCGTTGCTAAGGCAGGTAGACAACATTCCATGTGTAAACATAACAAACAAGCATTCATTAAGCCACATATAACATGTAGTAACGGTTAGCGTTTAAATAGTTTGAGTAGTGTGTTTGGTGTGATTTGAATATTCGTAACGTATGTAACACCCAAAAGTGCATAAAGCAAAAAGGGATCGAGTATACTCACAGCAATTGATGGATTGAAGGGAGCGCTAGAGAGTAGGGTTAGCCTGATTAGGACGATAGCATAAA
The DNA here is from genome assembly GCA_030545235.1 of Helianthus tuberosus. NCBI lineage: Eukaryota > Viridiplantae > Streptophyta > Magnoliopsida > Asterales > Asteraceae > Helianthus > Helianthus tuberosus. The sequence continues at coordinate 58,030,014 of CM060427.1, forward strand.
GATAAGCGACGCGTAAAACGATGTAAGGTGTAAGTGGCTCGGACAACAGTTTGGTCGGATGGTAATCTGATCGGACGACCAGTTCGTGCGGATGACAATCCGTTCGGATGGTTATCCGGCCGGACGGTAGTACGGTCGGATGACTATTCGAGTGGATTATTTCTTCCTATGAGACGGACATGTTTGTGTATGGTGGCTTGACTTTTGAAGTTTTCGTTGTAGCATTTTGAAAACATTGAAGTATCTCTACCTTTCAGGTCGGTCGGTCGGACGGTCGTCCGATCGGACGGCGACTCGAATGATGAGGTTCCTCAGTGAGAACAAGTTCACAACAGGGTGGTCACTCGGTCGGATGTCCATCCGGTCGGGTGGCAACTCTGTTATTGAACATGTTGGAAATTGTTTAAGTTTAGAATCAAGATGCAACCCGAGCGGACGGCAGGTCGAGCGGATGGCAACCTGTTAGGATCGGAGGCCCTCATGATTGTGTTTGTTTGTATGATTTGAACAATGAATGAATATGAAACAATGTAAAGTGCAGCGGAAATGAATAACAAACTTTGTAAACACAATCAAGGAAGAAAATAGTTTAGATAAACAAATGCTTTTCATCAGTCAAAAGGTTACAAAGCAATTCAAAAGATTACAAGCATGCTTACAAACTAAACTCCCCCTCAGCCTGATACTTCAGTGGTTGGATTGCACAAGATGAAAGGATTGAATTGAGGAGAAGAACTCACTCAAAACGATCAAATGTAACAGTACAGAGTATTGTTCCATTTATAGACAGTCCAAACCGCTGAGGCATCTTAGCTGACGTCACCATGAAAGCGACGTATAACAGCCTAACAAACTGTATCTACTGTTCTTATACAAACACTGCTAAACCTAACCACTGACTATACATAAAACATATGATATACTAAACTAGTGCTTTCTCTTTACATCAGTGCTTTCATCAAGGTTGATCAATCCTTGATTGGGCGGTGCTTTGGCATCAGTAGATTGTACCAGCAGTGTTTTCTTCTCAGCAGTTTTCTGGTTTCATCAGTAGTTAGAAGAACAGCAACAGTTGTATCCTGGCAGTGGATGTAAGACTATCAGATGTTATAATCACTTTCAAGGGAGAAGACTTAGTGTAAACTGCTGCTTATTGTGAATCCACTGTTATGATCCGATTTTGGCTTTCATTATCTGTTCCTCTGGTAGGGTTCAATCCCAACAATCTCCCACTGGAACAGATAATGCCAAAACCCTTCATTATTCTGGATCTTTATTTCTCATCAGAAGTTCCTTAGCTTGTCTTTTAAATTCTACTTCAAAGTATTTGGAACTTGAGTCATCCTCATCCCTGCACAGTGAAAGTTCAAGGAGATCCTGCAAATCTTCAACACTAAGGCCTAGTGCTTCTTTCCTTGATATGTACTTCACTTCGCCATTGGATCTGACCAGAGTCAATGCGTGGGTCTTTTGATCAGACATCCACTTTAGTATTTTTGAACCCAATGGGTTTCTTGGGAGAGATTTATTTTCTGATGAGCTTGGAGATCTTGGCCTTGATAAAAATTTTACAACAGTATCCTGAACTTCAGGCATTCTTTTGAAAGCTTCTTCTATGACTTTATTTGCTGCAGCTATATCTTCTGCAACTTCTTTGTCAATTTGCTCTTGTGTCTTTTGTTGATCAAGCTCACTATCTGAGATATCTGCTGAAATGTTTGTTGATGCAGGTTTGGTTAGTACCTTTTTAAAAAGGTTTTGAAGGCTCACTGAACTATCTTCTTTTAGAGCCATTTTCTGGATGGCTTCTGTGAAGTACTCAGCTTCCTTTTCTTTTTCTTCTTCACTGGTCAGCAGTTTTCCTTTCTCTTGGTTTATCACAAGACTCGGGTCAACTGTTGATGTGATCAGTGTTTTAAGAGCATCCAGCTGTTGTTCTATCTTGTTGTAGTCTGGCCTTTTAGAAGTGCCTGAGACTGTTATCTTTCTTTTCTTCAGCCGTTCATAAGCTTCGTCGATATACTGCTTTGTCCATTTTGCTATGGCTTCAGCAGTATCCACCTTAGCATCTATCAGTTCCTGCTTCTTCTTTTTGTATTCAGAAGTAAGATCAGCAATTAGCTTTTTGTACTTGTTCCAGTTTGGAGCTGTCTTCTTCTTGCTTGGATCATTTTTAACCCTTTCAATCCTGTTTGCTTCATGCTTCAAGGCAACCAGTGGCCACTCTTCAAATTGGTTTTCTTCAGCTTGATAGAATTTTTCTTTCATTATATATGCAAGATATTCTTTTCTCATTGCTTTTCGTTTATCTGTCTTTTCTTTGATCGGATCTTGTGCATAGTCTTCCATCAGCTTGACTTTTGTGAGCAAGAGTACCATTCTTTCTGCAATGGCTTCATCACCTTCATTTTTGCATTCAAGCTTAGCTCTAATCCTTGCCTGCCTTGCTTTCATTTCGAGATATTCATCCATGTCTTCTGGGACTACGAAGCCAATGAGAGAGGGAAATCTTCTTTTTGAAGGATCTTCTGCGGTGTAAAATTGTCTCGTCTATTTTTTCACAGCATCTAGTTCCAGTGGATATTTTGCGGCAACATGATCATATTTTTCATCAGTTGGCTGAGTAGTTTCTCTTTTTCTTTTGTGAAGCTTTATGGATGAAGAGGGTTTTGGTTGTGATGTAGGAATGATGAGAGCAGTGGTAGATGGTTGACAGACAGCTGTTGAAACAACTTGTGTTTCAACCTCTGTTGTCATTACAACTACTGATGTGTCAGTAGATGTCTTCTGCTTTTGAGCAGGGGTTGAAAGTGGTAAGGTAGTTATTGATGGTGGTGATGGTGGTGGTGAATCATCAGGTATGAAAATCCTTCTCCTTTTTATTGTAGGAGAGGCTGGTGATGTCTTGGGTGGCTTAGTGGTTTGAGAGTGAATGGCAGTGGTTTGTGATTGACTAACAGCTGTTGAAACAACTGGTGCTTCAACTGCTGTTGTCATAACAACAGATGTTGTAACATCTGTGTCTTCTGTTTTATGACAGGAGGCGAAGGTGGTGATATGATTGTAGATGATGATGGTGGTAGAGCAGTGGTTTTGGTGGTGTGTGGTGAAGTTGTGTGTGTTGATGATATGACAGCTGTTTGGCTACTGCTAGCAGTTTTTGTAACTACTGCTGTATCAGCTGTTTGGATGGAAGTTTGAACTTTTGTGGTTTGAGGTTTTGAACCTTTTGGAGGTGGTTTAGATGTCTGTTTTTCTTGTTCTGGTTCAATATACAGACCATCTTCAATTCCCTTTTTCTTCAACTGGATTTTCTCCCCCTTTTTTGGCATTATCTGGAAGGGGTTTATCCATGAAGAAGATGGTTGAAGGAACTTTTTCACCATGGGCAGTCTTTTGTATGTTGGCCTTTATAGGCTTGATGTCTGCTTGAGTATCTTTAAATCTTGACTTCACCATGTTTGTCAGCATTTGTACATGTATAGCATGCTGCTGATCAGCCATTTGTTTTTGTTTTTCAAGCATGGGTTGAAAGATATTCCAGAGCTCATTTGCAGCAATTGCTTGTGGTGGAGCAGGTGCTTGAGGTGGAGCAGGTGTTTGTGGTGGAACAACAGTGGATTGTGCTTTTTGAGCTTTTAAAATCTCTTGCACCATATCCTTTATTTCAGCAACTGAGGTTTCCAGTTTTTCAACTCTTCCCGTCAATTCCTGGTATTTTGAATCATCACCCACTTTAATGGGATCATCTGAATCCCCACCTGTAGTGGTTGTATCAATGTGTGACTTAGGAACTGAGTCCCAAAAATCACCCATTGATGCCCCTTGTTCTCGGTACTGGGGACTTCTTTCTTCAGCACTTGATAATCCTTTGATGGTACCAGTGGACAAAACAGCCTCACCAGTGGTTATCAGTGGTGCTATGGAAGAAATTGCCTTCAAGGGAGTTTTATTAATGAAACAACTGTCCAACTGAAGATCTGTTGATCCATCAGTTGTAGTTGCTGCTCCACTTGAACTACCACCGAGAGTTACTTGTAACTCAGGGGGTGTAACCTCCTCAGTTGTTGCTGGGATAGCAGAGGTATAAGCATCAGACCCAGTCACTTGTTGGAGTGTACTCTCTTTGATGTGTGATTGAGAGGAACTGGTTTGTGTCTGAGCCATATCAACTGCATGCAACAAAGGTAGCATGGATTGTGGTAATATTATTAGTGAGGGTATGGGAGTTGAAAGAGACATGTCCTTGGGATCAGGACTGAGGAAGATGGATCCGATTGGGTCCAGAGCTTCATATTGTGGGGTCCCTGTGCTTACAACCTGATCCTTTTGTGAGGATGCATGAGGAGTTTGTGGCAATGGTTGAGATCTTTCTACCAACTGCTGTGAGGAAGTAGCAGCAGTGGTTTGTGGTGACATTTGTTTTGTCACTGGCAGTTGCTCTGGGATCTCATCTTCCAGAGTTGCCTTTGTTTTGGGTTTGGTGGGTTTTCTGGATGTTTTCCTTTTGGTCTTTTTGGTAATGTCAGGTGTGGGTTTCAAAGCAGTGGTAGTGCTGCTGTGATCACCTGGAGCAGTGGGCTCAGCAGCAGATGTCTGAGGAGCAGTAGTAACTGCTAAATTCTGCTCAGACACCTCTGCTTTTGTTTTTATTGGTGCCAACATTCTAGTGAATGTTTCAGGTGTTAAACTTTTTATTTGAAAATGAACACCTTGTTTTAGCAAATTTTCATTTTCTTTTTCAAATTTTTGTTTAAAATAGTAGCTTAGAAACCTTGGAAAGAGTAAAAATGCTTTGCTATCAACATTCTTTACCAAGTCATTAAAGATTTCCTGGGAGTAATTGTAATCTTTATAATTTAAAATAGCATAGCACAGACATTGAATCTTCAATGGTATTTCGTTAAATGCTGTGGTTTTATTTGAAACACACATCAAAAGTGTGTGAAATAAAAATCTGGGTGCAGATGGAAAATAACCTTTTTGTAAGGTATCTACCTTTGATTGTTATGTATACCCTCTTTTCAAAAAGTCAGTTTTTAACTCGGTTTTGTCAAAAGAGGTTTTACCTTTCTGATCATCGAGTTTGAAGACTTCTGAGATTGATTGCGGAGTGATTTGAATCGCTTTACCCTGTATCGAGGAGTTGATGGCTACTGCATTATTGTCTTGTTTTTCAAGCACAACATTTTTCCAGAACTCTCTCTGGGTTTGCAAATAAATGGGAGCGTCTACTGTCAACAAAGTTTTGTACTTTGATGCAGATATGGTGTCGATGATGGAATCGAAGGTGTGGTCGTTTGTGGGTTTTATGAGGAGACCCAAGTAGTTGTGCGGTGATTTGTATGGGATTTCAATGGTTTCTTCGGCCGTTTGAGCGACCTCTTTTGAAGATGATGGTGATTTTGGTTTTGATTTCGATTTTGATTTTGTCATTTTGAAAGAGAAAGAAGAAGAACAGAGAATGATTTGGAATGGAGGGTTGATAACTGCTTTGAGAAGAGAATTTTAGAATTCAATTCGACTGTGTAAAACCCTGTTTGGAGGTTTTGATCAGGCTTTATTTAGGGAAAAAGTAAGTGCTGATGTGGCAGCGGTTACAAAGATCTGAAGGCTAAAAACTGACCACGTGTCAACTTCTGATGAAATAGATGAATAGCTGAGGACAGTTGTTTTGAGAACCACTGATGAAGCAAACCTCATTGGTTACAACGGTAATAATGTGACAGTGGATGATTTTTACTATCAGTGGATAAGACACTGATTTTGAGCATCAGTGCTTGCCAAGAGAGTGAAAGGAACAGAAGTTGACTTTCAGCAGTGGATAGTATTTAGGGAACAGATGTTTGAACAAAACAGTGGTTAAGGGTAAGATAATGGTAATGATTTGAAAGACTAGTATGTCAGCAATTGTTCTGAAAATTTTCATTCAAGATTTTACCACAAATCATTTGCACATTTTGAAGCTTTTTCAAATTTCTGACAGTGGTTTAGTACCCCAGATGATGTAGACTTTTTACCAAGGCAACTCATCCTTGTTATAATATTTGAATTAAAACATGAGTGCCCAAGTATTTTAAGATCTGTTGACAATCAATCCTTTTTATAAAGTAGGAACAAACTTGAGCTTGTCATGACCTTGACAACTATACCATTTTCTTTTGATCTGCTTGAGGATAATTTAACCAACAAAAATAAAGGTTATCTATCCTGACAGGAGATTGAAACTTTTACTATCAAAAACCAGTAAAAGTTCAAAATATATCAATCAAAAAAATAGAGAATAATATATCCTGCTTTATTCTAGAAAATCCTTTTTAGGAAAAAATAATCAAAGGATTTTCTAAAAGCAGCACCAAAAGAACCTGGTAAAACAATAATAAAGCACATAATCATCTCATGCTCAAGTTTATGAGAATGGTCAGTGGTTGAAAACAGTGGTATGAATTTTAACTGCATTTTGTCCACTGTTTGGTACCATTTTCTTGTTGATTGATTGACAACAGAAATGAGGACACATGTTCACATGAGTTTTTCAAAATCCTGTTATAGACTTTGTTACTACGTGATTATTTAGAACAGTTTGTCTAGTCCTCTTTTGAAAGCTTATTCACTGGAAATACCATGGTTACCTGAACCTTTTCCTGAACCAATGACTACACACAGTTGCTTTGATGACCATTTTTACCCCAACTTTCGACTCTAAAGTGTTTTATGTTTATACTCTTTTCTTCTGACTTCAAAAGTTTTGAGATAAAACACACTTCTGAGTTTTTGTGAAATTTTTTTTACCCTTCCCATTCATAAGTAATGAAATACTTACTGGGAGGTGTTTATTGAAGGAATACTTAATCCAGGATCATTTTGCAGTAATGTTTTAAGAGGTTTAGCCATATTTTTACAAAATTTTGACCAATCTCACACTACATAAGATACGGACTATCTTGACTCCTTAATGTATTTTAACAAAGTTGATTTGTTCCTTTTGAGGATCTCAACCTGTTTTCAACACATAGGATCTAATGACTAAAGATTTAATTTCCCTCTTTATACGTTAGCAAAAACACTAATGTTTTTATGAACATAGGCTTTTGTTAATCTGAGGTTCAACTTTGTCATCTACTACAGCGACATCACAGATTTCATAGCAACAATTGAAATCAATTTTGAAAATAAGAAATAATCCCGTAGTTTTAACAGATATGTTTTCAGATCTAAAAACCATGAGTGTCTTGTGCATGAAATCACTTGTTGTGTGAGATTTGTGTGTCATATGACATCTTGATTGATTTACAGAGTTTTTGAATAACCACTTTGAGCATGGTTTTATCGGCACTTTGTTTTTCAACTAAATGCACCCAACCTTAGTATCAATGAATTTTGAGCCGAACTGCTATGTCAAATTGATTGTTAGATCGAATTTGACTGTCCGTGCTCTGGTACCAATTGTTAGGATCGGAGGCCCTCATGATTGTGTTTGTTTGTATGATTTGAACAATGAATGAATATGAAACAATGTAAAGTGCAGCGGAAATGAATAACAAACTTTGTAAACACAATCAAGGAAGAAAATAGTTTAAATAAACAAATGCTTTTCATCAGTCAAAAGGTTACAAAGTGTAGGATCGAATTCGGACCTAAACGAATCGATTAGAAGAGCTATTACTGATTTGAACGGCGGAAACAGACAAATCAGATTCAATTCAGCGAGAATTCACTTTAATATGTTGATTCTATTAAGCTGAATGACATTTACAATCAAATCAACACTTCGGCAGCACTTCATGGCTCACCGGAAGACAACACCTAGAACTCTATCCTGATTTCGCCCCAAAAGCCTATATATAGTAGTTCTGATTTCGCTCCTAATGACATGGTATCATTTGGAGTGGAATCAGCATGTTACTTTCGGGTGGAATCAGGATTTAACATTTCGGGTGGAATCAGAAAATTACATTAGGAGTGGAATCAGAAAGTTAACTTTCGAGTGGAATCAGAAAATTAACTTTCGAGTGGAATCACTCCTAAATATTCTGATTCTTGGATTCCGTGCTCTATTCTATCTATCACTAAACAAGACTCGATACAAGACGTAGACGACAGACGGATGCACCAACAAACTCCCCCTCGGATGTTGACGGAGTCTTCAGTGTCGAGTCTTCGCATCTTCAGTCTTTATCAGTCTTTGGGCTTCTCTTTGAAATGTTTGACGCTGTAAGTATCCTCAATCTCTATCTTCTCTTCTCTTTTCATCACCAACATACTCCTTCCTTTAAGTATCTTCAGACTCCCCCTTTCGATATGCTGGGATCGCAGTCTGGCATGTTGAAATCACACAATCATCAGGTATCGGAACCTGACTCTATATCATTCAAATAACCTGCACATTCTCTATCCAACAATAAATTTTCTGATGATAACATGAACACAATCAGACATCACTTGAAAATATCACAAAAATGATCTAACATTTAGTCTTTGATGAACCACTTGTAACAAGACTTAAAATTCTTTCACACAACACTCCCAAACCAGTTCATCAAGTTTAGCACTTGGAATTTTGAAAATCAGCTTTCCAACATCAGTTGTCAAAAATCTTTTTGGATTTTTCAAAATTTTATGCTAAAACACACCGAAAATCTTTTTGGATTTTTGAATAGAATGAAATGCAGTAAAGAAATATTTACAAACACTATTTTTGTGAGCTTGTGTAAGAGGATCATATCAGTTTATGTGACCAATCACTAGCACCGTTAAGCTTTAAACATTTTCAGTTCTAAACGATTCACATAGATTGACGATATTGTTGTCCACTTAAGCTCAATCTAAAAACTTTCGAATTGCTTACCGATACGTTAAGGTATATTTAGATAGCACTAAATTCTTATGGACCCCACGATCTCAGCATATCCCCTCATCATGCAATACACTATCTCGAGTAATGCCTTTAAACTTTTATCAACTGTGATTTGTGCGAAAACAAAGCAGAATGTTTAAACTTTAACAACCAGGTCGATACTTCCGTATACACAGAGAAAGTCCAATGTTTAAACAAAATAAGAAAAATAAAACAAGTTGAAGTTGTTTAGGCTTTAACTACCAGGTCGATACTCCCGTATACACAGAGGAGGGCCAAAGCTTAAACGAAACACCAAAGAAAATAAAGCAGAACGTTTAGGCAACAACATCCAGGTCGATACCCACGTATACGCAGAGGATGTCCGATGCTTAAACAAAATAAAGAAATAAAACAAGTTTAAATCTTTGCAAAATAAAATGCACAATCACAGCGACTTTTTAGCAAAGTTGTGAAAGTTCACAGACTTAACCAGTTTTATGTCTTTCGAGAATCAGCAATTACTGAGTAGGCACACATGTCACACCCTGGCTTTGCGGAAGCGTGGTTATTTTGGTGTGACTTCTTAATACCATAGCTTAACCATAACAAAGCTATATGAAATAAAATCATGCAAGATCATCCGTTTGATTAAGTTTTAAAACCAGTGTAACATACCAATGTCTTAGAGACTTACAACATTATAACATAAAACATTGTCTTGAAAAACATAAACATCAACATGAGATAAACGCAGTTTAAGATTTGTGACTTGTCCAGGAAAGAGTCACATTTCCTAAACTGGGATGACCTTGGAACCCTTATGCAGCGGGAAAACATAACATACCGCGCCAGATCTTTAGTTTCCTGAAATACATGTAAGTTGAAAAATCAATAATAATGTTGAGCGAGTTCATGTGTAAGTGAGTATGTAAAGCACTTGTAAGTATAAAAATTCCCTGGTATGTAGCAGTGTAAGGAAAAGAGATCACCAATGGTTTGCAAGGCCATTAGTATGTGTGAAGTGCAAGTAGGAAGACTCAAACCTAGCAAATTTAGCGTTGGGTACAAAGTCACTCAAGGTCCGTTCTGCTGGGCCACTCAGAGGTCCGTTCTGTTGGGCCTAGAGTTGGGCTCGCTACACCCAGATAGATCTACCGCTTACGTCCCTCGGTCCTTCGATGAGGATTAATGGTCTCCAGTTTCTGCCTACCCACTCACATGATCTAAGTAGTAAACCTCCTTACGCTAACCATACCGTGTATAAAGTACTTGTAAACAAAGTAACATGTATTTCACCCCCGCAGTTAAGAAAACTGAAAACAGTTAGAGAAAAGGGGGACATGAACTCACAGTCGGTGCGTCTCTACCAAGTACTCCAAATCAGGCAGCTGTGCGACGACCTACGAGTGCTAATTCTATTAGACGGACGGCCGTGCCTTAGCTTTATAGTTTAAGTCTTTGGGAAATAGTTAGACAACTATTTCGTGTTCACGTTCTGTATATACTTGGTAGTTAATCTCCTTCCCAAGGATGGGGGATTCAATACATGTGTGTTCAAATTAAGTCATTAAGTCTCACTTAATATATATATATATTTCCAATTCCAAAATATAAGTATTTTTCTCAAAAATATTATATTTTCATTTCACATAATTTTTCTCCCATAATGCGTTGTTAAAATACGCGTTCATAAATATTTCCGTAAGTGCGTAAGTTACGTTTTAACAATCGAGTGGTAATATAATTACCGGTGTAACTTATATTTTTATGGTGAAAGCGTTCGTATTATTTTGGATTCGTTAACGTTCGTAAATATTATTTTTACTCTAAAAATAATATTTATGTATTTCCACAAAATAATCATAAACAGTGTGTGAAAATATATATTTATCACGTTAAATTCTGTGAAAATCCCACCTCCGAATATTTAGTAAATAAAGTCATGGCGAAATTTATTTTTCGAAAACATGTCAAAAATAATTCTAACGCTTGTGGTGTAAATAGTTCTAAGTGTTAGGATTTTAGAAAAATTTCGCCAGAGTTTCCTCTGTAACTGGAGGTGGCCACGCTTTCAAGCGTATCATTTTCTTTAACAAATCAACTCAACAATTTTCTTTATTTTATCAAAACAACTTTTCTCACAACAACTAATCAACATATGTGTAAATTGCCAAAAATTACATGAACTTGTAGTTTTCTCAAAACTGTGGTGTAAATTCCCTCAAATTTAGTAGATCTTCATATAAGGTAATTTGCTCTTGTAAAAACCTCGTTTTTAGAGAAAATTCATCTTTACAACCTTCCGTCATCTTTTACAAAAACTGTTATTTTGTCGGATCTTTTCATTTCACAAGTGTTTACACACTTGTGGTTTATAAAAATCATGCTTGTTAGTGTAAAATCCATCTTTTAAATACATGATTTCTTTGATACGTGGTTCTTTGAAAATACCACTTGCAGATGCGTAGATCTGCTAGTTTTAAACACAATTTCACAAGTAAAACTCTTTTACACAAGTTCATGATTCGCGTGTGGTAGAGTTTCACCTTTTAACCCTTGTATCATTCAAAACAAGCTTATGTTAAGGTCCATGACCTTACCATACCGGGTTAAACAATGTTCTGAGCTACCACATCATAGATCGGGCCTAAATAACCATAAATTTTAATTACTACAACATTTACACAACATATGAGCTTTTATCCAACACTTATAGCATTTTTAGTAGACTTTAAAGTATCATATTGCATGTTAACGAGTTTTAACCGATACAAATCCTTTTAACCACTTTAGAATAGATTAAGAAGGTGTTCTAAGCAACATACCACTAGCTCGAGGCTAGGGAAGAATCTAAGCGCAAATGAGGTGGATAAAAGCTAGAGAAAGAGGTCCTTCGCGTTCCGTTTGCTCCAAGACTCCTTGTATACGATCCTTGATACTAGAATGACCTTGGAATGGCTTGTTGAAAATCGAAATATGATGGGTAGGGGGTGGGTGTTCTCGGCCGTGAACCAAAGGGAGGGAGAGAGAAGTGTGTGAGGTTGTGGTGTGTTATGAATGATTATGTTGTGTTTAGACATGATCTTATAGGCAAATCATAAGTTAATTACCCATTGGTTCTTATGCCTCCTAGATAATAAGCATGAGAATTATAATAATAATAATATAGAGGACATGGTATGTCCCCCACATGGGGACGGTTGTAAAGAGGGGGGGGGGGTCTAGTTCGATTCTAACCAATAGTTAGGTATTAGTTAGGTTAAACCAAGTTAGTTAAGTGCTTAACTTGGTTACTTGTGTATAGTGTGTTATAATGGGTGTTAGGGTATGCGGGGACCCTAACCGGCTCAGAAAAAGAGAAGTAATGAAAATAACAATATTTTCATGTTTCGGGTAACGCCCGGTTGTTCGGTTGGATAGTAATCCATTAAAGCGCTTAATAAAGCTTTAAAGTGTCGTTATTGTTATTTTTAGTGACACAACTTATTTCCGACACTTTGGAAAGTGTCTAGTAATATTTTTCTCATGTTTTGGCACTTTACTAGTTAGCTAAAAGATGAATTATTATGTAAAGTGCTGAGTTTTGTGTTTAGAGTACGTTTTAGGCACATCCAGTCATTGTAACTTATTCCTAGAGACGCAGTTCTACAACCCTTGTATCCCTACACTCACCATTAGTGTAGCAATTATCTCAGGCTCTTACAGGCCTTAGAGGCAGTGTCTGCCTGATGCTGGCTTTATCAGCATGTTCAATAGGTTATCCACTATTGTGCTACTGTGCTTTTTGTGCATCATGTTTGTCACTAAGGTTCAGTATGTAAATAATGTAGTGACGATAAGTAAAGTATGATGCAAGTAAGTACATGTATCAGATATCAAGTAGCAGTTCATCAGCTAGTTCAAACAAGCACAGTAATTAAGCAGTAATTAATCATTAATTAAGTCGTACGGATACCTGGTTTGGTGAGGGTTGTCACATTCTCCCCCCGTTAAATAAATTTCGTCCCGAAATTTAAGTTCTGCTTGTAGATGCAGGGTTCTTAGGAAAAGGTGGGGGTATTTCTCTTTCATCCGGTCCTCACGCTCCCAGGTGAACTCAGGACCATGTCTGGCATTCCAACGAACTTTGACGAGTTTGACACTGTTCCGGCGGGTCTTGTTCACCTTCCAATCCGTGACCTCAACAGGTTCTTCAACGAAGTGGAGCGTGTCGTCAACATGAATCTCGTCGGTGGGAATGGCAACGGTAACTTGAGTTGGACTTTTCTTTAGGTTGGATACATGAAATGTATCGTGAACACCATTCAGTTCAGCAGGTAGGTCCAACTTGTATGCTACTAGTCCTATTCTTTCCAAAACTCGGAAAGGACCAATGTAGCGCGGATTTAACTTCCCACGCTTTCCAAAGCGTGCCACCCCCTTCCAGGGTGATACTTTCAATAACACCATTTCTCCAACTTGGAATTCCACATGTTTCCGGTTTGGATCCGCATAGGCCTTTTGTCTGTGGCGAGCTGCTTCGATGCGTTTAAGAATCTGTGCAATCTTGTCTGTCGTCTCTTGGACGATTTCGGGACCAGCAACCTGCCTATCACCTGCGTCAGCCCAACATAGGGGTGATCGGCACTTGCGTCCGTAAAGGGCTTCGAATGGCGCGACACCAATACTGGTGTGGTAGCTGTTGTTGTACGAAAATTCGACCAAAGGCAAATGCTTATCCCAGCTACCGCCCAAATCCATAACACACGCTCTCAGGATGTCTTCCAAGGTCTGTATCGTTCGCTCGCTTTGACCGTCAGTTTGCGGATGAAACACAGTGCTCAGATTCAATTGTGAGCCAAAGGCTTCTTGGAAGGATTGCCATATCCTTGACACAAACCTTCCGTCTCTATCAGAGATGATTGAGAGAGGCACTCCATGACGTGCGACGATCTCTCTCATGTATATTTCGGCCAATTTGCTCGTATTATCCTTCTCTCTGATAGGTAAGAAGTGTGCTGACTTCGTTAATCGATCCACTATCACCCAGATAGTGTCATGGCCTCTTGGCGTTCTTGGTAACTTTGTAATAAAATCCATGGAGATTTGTTCCCATTTCCACTTGGGAATCTCTGGTTGTTGCAGAAGTCCTGAAGGCTTCTGGTATTCCGCTTTCACCTTAGCACACGTTAGACAATTGCTTACATAAACAGCAACATCGCCTTTCATCCTAGGCCACCAATAATAATCTTTGAGATCCTGGTACATCTTATCCGCTCCAGGATGGATAGAGTACCGTGATTTGTGAGCTTCATCAAAAATAACATTCCTTAAACCTCCAAACAAAGGAACCCAAATCCTTTTCTCAAAACATAACGTTCCTTCCTCGTTTGGCATCAAAAGCTTCTCCATCCCACGGAGATATTCTTCTTCAAGGTTTCCTTCCTTGAGAGCTTCTTTCTGCGCGGCACGAATGCGCAAGGAAATATCGGTTTGAATAATCATTTCTAAAGCCCTAACCCTTATGGGCTTGATCCTCTCCTTTCGACTTAGGGCATCGGCGACCACATTCGCCTTCCCTGGATGATACTTTATCTCGCAGTCGTAATCGTTCAGCAATTCAACCCATCGTCTTTGCCTCATATTCAGCTCCTTCTGGTTGAATATGTGCTATAGGCTCTTGTGATCTGTAAAGATTGTACACTTTGTACCATAAAGGTAGTGTCTCCAGATCTTTAGTGCAAATACCACTGCGCCAAGTTCCAAATCATGTGTGGTATAGTTCTTTTCGTGCACTTTCAGTTGACGCGATGCGTAAGCAATAACCTTTTGGCGTTGCATCAACACACAACCTAATCCTTGACGCGAAGCGTCACAGTATACCACAAAATCATATGTACCTTCCGGTAGTGCTAAGATTGGCGCATTGCAGAGCTTATCCTTCAATATCTGGAACGCTTCTTCCTGTTTGATTCCCCAATCAAACTTCTTATCTTTCTGCGTGAGGAGCGTCAATGGTTGAGCGATTTTTGAAAAGTCCTCAATGAACCTTCGATAGTAGCCAGCCAAACCCAAGAATTGTCGAATCTCGGTTGGCGTCTTTGGCGTTTCCCAATTCTTGATCGCTTCGATCTTTGTGGGATTAACATGGATTCCATCTCCATTTACCATGTGTCCAAGGAATTGGACTTCACGTAGCCAAAATTCTCACTTGGAGAATTTGGCATACAACTTTTCCTTCTTCAGCAGCTCCAAAATAGCTCTTAGATGCTGTTCGTGCTCAGCCTTTGTTCTTGAATAGATCAAGATGCCGTCGATAAACACAATCACGAACTTGTCCAAGTACGGCTTGCAAACTCTGTTCATCAAGTCCATAAACACTGCAGCTGCGTTTGTCAACCCAAACGGCATAACAAGGAACTCGTAGTGTCCATAACGAGTTCTGAAGGCTGTCTTCGGGATACTTTCCTCTTGTATCCTTAACTGATGGTATCCAGATCGAAGATCGATCTTTGAATAAAAGCTTGAACCTTGCAGTTGGTCGAACAGATCATCAATCCTTGGCAGAGGGTATCTATTCTTGATCGTCAGCTTGTTCAACTCCCGGTAGTCGATGCACATACGAAAACTACCGTCCTTTTTCTTGACAAACAGGACCGGAGCTCCCCAAGGCGAGAAGCTTGGTCGGATAAAACCCTTGTCTAACAGCTCTTGAAGTTGTGTCGACAGTTCCTGCATCTCAGACGGAGCAAGTCTATATGGTGCCTTAGCCACAGGCGCGACGCCTGGAACTAAGTCGATGTGAAACTCTACTTGCCTCTGAGGTGGCAGTCCAGGTAAGTCTTCTGGGAAGACTTCTGGGTATTCCCTCATGACAGGGATGTCTTCGATTCTTGGCTCAACTGCCTTCTTATCCACAATGTGTGCCAGGAAGGCAACACATCCCTTTTGCAAACACTTTCGCGCCTTCAGGCAGCTGATAATTCTTAACGGCGTATCACGCTTTTCTCCGTGAACCACAATCGTTTCGCCATCTTCGGTTGGGATACGAACAATCTTTTCGTGACAAACTATCTCAGCCTTGTTGCCTGATAACCAATCCATTCCTACTACTACGTCGAAGCTTCCCAACTGAACTGGTAGTAGGTCCAAAGCAAACTCACGCTCTCCCAATTCAATCACACAGCCTCTGATCACTTCATTGGCTTCTACTAACTTCCCATTAGCCAATTCGATTGAGTAGGGAATATCTAACTTATTAGCGGCTAACCCAAGCATATTCTTAAATTCTAACGACACGAAGCTATAATCGACACCAGTATCAAATAAAACGGATGCATAGCGTTGATTTACAGGGAACGTACCAGTAACGGCATTGGGGTCCTGGCGCGCTTCCCTTGCTTCGAGTTGGAACACTCTTCCACGGGCTTGGTTTCACTCTGGGCAGTTCATCTTAAAATGCCCGATATCACCGCAGTTAAAGCACCCAAGTCTTTGCCCGTTTCCACCAGCTTGATCATTCCTCTGATAACGATTCACGGCGCCTGCTTGATTAGCATTGTTGCCTCGATTCTCGTTACCTCCATAGTTTCCTTGTGGGCGATTTCCATTCCCGCCCCGGTTGTTATTTCTGTTTCCGAATCCTCCCTAGCCTCCCTGACCAGCAGTGGCCCAGCAAGTGTCCTTCAAGTGGCCACGTTTCCCACATGCTTCGCATACTTTTGTCCCACACCGGCCAGAATGGTGGAGTTGGCAGTTGTTGCACTTGGGCTGGGTGCCCATATATCCCTTTCCCTTCTTTCCACCACCAGCTGTAACCTGAGCTGGCGCATTCGATCCTCCTTTCTTAACCGCCACACTGGTGCCCTGCTTGAAGTTTGAGAACTTCCGCTTGTTACCTCCTGATGACTCGACGTGAGTCTCTGCCTTCTTCGTCTTGATCTCATCAAACTTGTTTAGGCGGATCGCCTCCTCAGTGAGAGCTACGCTCAAATCAATCGCCTCAGTAATGGTCGCAGGCTTGGATGAGGTCACCATGCTTATGATTTGAGGAGCTAATCCCCAAATGAAACGTTCAATCCGCTTGAACTCCGGAGTGACCATGTAGGGTACCACATGTGATAAGTCATGGAACCTTTGAACGTATTCTGCGATCTTTGGACCGTCCATTTTCAAATGCCAAAACTCGGTCTCAAATCTTTGGATTTCTGCGCGGGAACAATACTTTTTGCGCATAAGTTCTTTTAGTTCGGTCCAGGTCAGCGCGTAGGCTGCAGCTTCGCCTAGTGTCTGAACTTGTAGATTCCACCAAGAGAGGGCTCCATCCAAGAATAGCCCTGAGATATAGGTGACTTGCTGATCCAGCGCGCACTTGCTCATGCGAAGAACAAATTCGGTTTTCTCAGCCCAACGAACAAAGGCGACAGCACCTCCTGTGCCATCAAAGTTTACGGGCTTGCAGTCTAAGAACTGCTTGTAGGTGCACCCTGCACATACGTTATAACATACGATGGGCATTAGCATTATTGCTAAAGATATCCAATTAGGTCATGGTATGTCTAAATGACTTAGTATTACCATGAGGTGGATTATTATTGCCATTGTTATTCGTGCTGCTTCCGCTGGGTCCTCCTTGTGAAGCGGCGTATTGTGCAATGGCAGCAGCGATAACTTGCTGGAGTTCTGCCTCATTGGTAGGCATGCGTGTCTCACGTCTCGGCGGCATCTTCTAAAAGATGGTTTATGTCGGTCAGACCATAGTTATAATACATAAGTCAGGTCATAATATAGCGTATGTATATAACGATAGTAATAGCACATAACATCTCATGTTATCAATACATCACAAATACCAATCACACAACATCCCATGTCATAAAAGTATACATAAGCAATCAAGCGAATCAAATATGGTGAGAATACTGCGATTGCCATATATCGAGACCACATAGTAAGTGTATCAGTACATCCCTGTGTCATACCAACTAGGGGCTACATCACCCCTGTCCAAAAACTATATCACGTCAGTGTCAAATACGTCAAATACATGTCAACAAAAGTCAGGATCATAAAGTAGTCTCCAAAAATGCTGTGCAGTCAAAAGCATTCGCCGTCTTCTCACCAACGTCTACCCAAACAACACTGATGAGCTCTATACAGATGGCGGTGGAGGAGGGGGAAAGTGGGTGTAAAACAAACGACGTAACTGGAGCCAGTCCTCTTCCATGGCTCGCTGGGTACGGATGATAAAAGCAACCTGCTGCTCTAGTGTAAAAGACGGGCAGCATAATCTGGAGGTACGGGTCGAAATGGCTGCAGAAGAGAGTGTGTCTGACCATGGCACTGGCATGGTGGCAGCTGAGCTCTCTCAAGCTCCTGGATGCGCTGTGTGTGTGACTCGTGCTGGGTGACAAAAGACATCAAAACGTCCTCGATAGTATACCCCATGTGGAAAGAATGGTAGGGGTCAGTCGGTGGCATAGCAGAGTGTGGTGCCCAAAGGAACGGCTCACTGGTGGGATCAAAAGGTGCCACATGAAATGGAGCAACAGAGGGTGGAACAGATGACATCTGGGGCATGAAGGGGATAGACATCGGTACATGCCCAAAAGGATGGGCTGAAGAACCCTCTCCAGTCCTCGCTGGAGGTACAAACTGAGGAACCTGAAAAGAAAAATCAACATGTCGTGTATCAGGGATCTGAGGGGGAAAAGGTGGAACATCCTCATCAGCAGGTATCCAACCGTGCTGTGCATGCTCATCTGGTGGATCCATGTGTGCCGCGAACAGTGCATGCTCGGGCTCTAGTGGGATGGGATCAGGTGGGTGAGCGACAAAAGGGTGAACAGGTGCAATGTGCTCAACATGATGGTCAACAGGTATATCAACAACAGGTAGAGGAACAACAGGATCAACATGATTGCCCTCTAACAAAAGAACATCCACGGGGAGATCATCAACAGGTGGGTCTGCTATAACAGGCTCAATAGGGATGCCAGCATGTACGGGGTCATGCTCAAGTATGGGGTCTAGAGCGGCTGCCTGCTCAGGGGCGACGGCAGGCTCGGGATCATCAAAAGCCATCTCGAAGTCAAACTCGGGGTCGATAGGATCTACTGGGTCAGCTGGATCCCCCATGGGCTGATCCATAGGTATAAACTCGATATCGTGATCCAGGTCGAATCCCGGGGGAAAGATAGGATCAGAATCCTCTATGTCATCATGGTCAAACGCAAAACTGGGTATAGGTGCAACAGAGGATGCCTGGTCAGGATCAGAATCATGCGCAAAGTGCTGTACGCTCAATGTGTGAGAAGGTGCGGATGCCACAGACTCGAAGGAGTCTGGGACAGGAGAATGTGCAGGCGAATCCTCAGCGGGAACGTCAGCGATCATCAGAAGATCGCCCGCAGGAAGAAGGGCCTCGCCCTGGATCTCATCCTCAAAGGGCTCATCCTCAAACAGGTCAATATCGCCCTCAGCCTCGGCGTCAAGAAGAAAATCATATGCTGGATAAACGGCTAAGGGTATAGGGGCCGGAATCTCCACTAGGGGTGGGTACTCAGCGGGAGGGTCATCTGCAGGCTCATCAGCACCATCGGGTTGTGCGAAAGGCTGGAAATCGTCCTCGTCAGTACTGGTATAGTCAGATGTGTGCACCTCGTGCTCGGAGGATGTGAGGTCATCAGATACGATAGGTATGGGTCCAGTGGTGTCCGAAACGCCAGTACCGGCTGAGTCCATGAGTCTGTAACATAAACACAGATATGCTCAAATAATCAGTCATACAATCAGATAATCACATAAGTCACCAAGTAAGCAATCAAATAATTCTCCTAGTCCCACTAGCCTCCCAGTCTTCTAGACTGATACTCCTAGTCTCACTAGCCAAATTCTCCCAGCCTCTCAGATTGCTCTTCCTAGTCCCACTAGCCAATTCTCCCAGCCTCTCAGACTGCTCTTCCTAGTCCCACTAGCCAATTCTCCCAGCCTCACAGACTGCTCTTCCTAGTCCCACTAGCCAATTCTCCCAGCCTCTCAGACTGCTCTTCCTAGTCCCACTAGCCAACTACCTCGATCTCCCAGACGGAGCCTCGGCCTCTTAGGCCGAGCCTCAGCCCTTTCTAGACTGAGCCTACAAAAAATGAATAAAATGTGCTCAACATTTGTTTGTAAAAAGTTTTGGATCTGGACTTAAGTGGTATGCAGTAAAAATGTTTTCGTGAGAGCCCTAGTGATCATAGTCTAGACTCGAGAATGAATCCTAGTTCGCTATGATCAGAGCTCTGATACCAAGCTGTCACACCCTGGCTTTGCGGAAGCGTGGTTATTTTGGTGTGACTTCTTAATACCATAGCTTAACCATAACAAAGCTATATGAAATAAAATCATGCAAGATCATCCGTTTGATTAAGTTTTAAAACCAGTGTAACATACCAATGTCTTAGAGACTTACAACATTATAACATAAAACATTGTCTTGAAAAACATAAACATCAACATGAGATAAACGCAGTTTAAGATTTGTGACTTGTCCAGGAAAGAGTCACATTTCCTAAACTGGGATGACCTTGGAACCCTTATGCAGCGGGAAAACATAACATACCGCGCCAGATCTTTAGTTTCCTGAAATACATGTAAGTTGAAAAATCAACAATAATGTTGAGCGAGTTCATGTGTAAGTGAGTATGTAAAGCACTTGTAAGTATAAAAATTCCCTGGTATTTAGCAGTGTAAGGAAAAGAGATCACCAATGGTTTGCAAGGCCATTAGTATGTGTGAAGTGCAAGTAGGAAGACTCAAACCTAGCAAATTTAGCGTTGGGTACAAAGTCACTCAAGGTCCGTTCTGCTGGGCCTCTCAGAGGTCCGTTCTGTTGGGCCTAGAGTTGGGCTCGCTACACCCAGATAGATCTACCGCTTACGTCCCTCGGTCCTTCGATGAGGATTAATGGTCTCCAGTTTCTGCCTACCCACTCACATGATCTAAGTAGTAAACCTCCTTACGCTAACCATACCGTGTATAAAGTACTTGTAAACAAAGTAACATGTATTTCACCCCCGCAGTTAAGAAAATTGAAAACAGTTAGAGAAAAGGGGGACATGAACTCACAGTCGGTGCGTCTCTACCAAGTACTCCAAATCAGGCAGCTGTGCGACGACCTACAAGTGCTAATTCTATTAGACGGACGGCCGTGCCTTAGCTTTATAGTTTAAGTCTTTGGGAAATAGTTAGACAACTATTTCGTGTTCACGTTCTGTATATACTTGGTAGTTAATCTCCTTCCCAAGGATGGGGGATTCAATACATGTGTGTTCAAATTAAGTCATTAAGTCTCACTTAATATATATATATATATATATATATTTCCAATTCCAAAATATAAGTATTTTTCTCAAAAATATTATATTTTCATTTCACATAATTTTTCTCCCATAATACGTTGTTAAAATACGCGTTCATAAATATTTCCGTAAGTGCGTAAGTTACGTTTTAACAATCGAGTGGTAATATAATTACCGGTGTAACTTATATTTTTATGGTGAAAGCGTTCGTATTATTTTGGATTCGTTAACGTTCGTAAATCTTATTTTTACTCTAAAAATAATATTTATGTATTTCCACAAAATAATCATAAAAGTGTGTGAAAATATATATTTATCACGTTAAATTCTGTGAAAATCCCACCTCCGAATATTTAGCAAATAAAGTCATGGCGAAATTTATTTTTCGAAAACATGTCAAAAATAATTCTAACGCTTGTGGTGTAAATAGTTCTAAGTGTTAGGTTTTTAGAAAAATTTCGCCAGAGTTTCCTCTGTAACTGGAGGTGGCCACGCTTTCAAGCGTATCATTTTCTTTAACAAATCAACTCAACAATTTTCTTTATTTGATCAAAACAACTTTTCTCACAACAACTAATCAACATATGTGTAAATTGCCAAAAATTACATGAACTTGTAGTTTTCTCAAAACTGTGGTGTAAATCCCCTCAAATTTAGTAGATCTTCATATAAGGTAATTTGCTCTTGTAAAAACCTCGTTTTTAGAGAAAATTCATCTTTACAACCTTCCGTCATCTTTTACAAAAACTGTTATTTTGTCGGATCTTTTCATTTCACAAGTGTTTACACACTTGTGGTTTATAAAAATCATGCTTGTTAGTGTAAAATCCATCTTTTAAATACATGATTTCTTTGATACGTGGTTCTTTGAAAATACCACTTGCAGATGCGTAGATCTGCTAGTTTTAAACACAATTTCACAAGTAAAACTCTTTTACACAAGTTCATGATTCGCGTGTGGTAGAGTTTCACCTTTTAACCCTTGTATCATTCAAAACAAGCTTATGTTAAGGTCCATGACTTTACCATACCGGGTTAAACGATGTTCCGAGCTACCACATCATAGATCGGGCCTAAATAACCATAAATTTTAATTACTACAACATTTACACAACATATGAGCTTTTATCCAACACTTATAGCATTTTTAGTAGACTTTAAAGTATCATCTTGCATGTTAACGAGTTTTAACTGATACAAATCCTTTTAACCACTTTAGAATAGATTAAGAAGGTGTTCTAAGCAACATACCACTAGCTCGAGGCTAGGGAAGAATCTAAGCGCAAATGAGGTGGATAAAAGCTAGAGAAAGAGGTCCTTCGCGTTCCGTTTGCTCCAAGACTCCTTGTATACGATCCTTGATACTAGAATGACCTTGGAATGGCTTGTTGAAAATCGAAATATGATGGGTAGGGGTGGGTGTTCTCGGCCGTGAACCAAAGGGAGGGAGAGAGAAGTGTGTGAGGTTGTGGTGTGTTATGAATGATTATGTTGTTTTTAGACATGATCTTATAGGCAAATCATAAGTTAATTACCCATTGGTTCTTATGCCTCCTAGATAATAAGCATGAGAATTATAATAATAATATATAGGACATGGTATGTCCCCCACATGGGGACGGTTGTAAAGAGGGGGGGGGGTCTAGTTCGATTCTAACCAATAGTTAGGTATTAGTTAGGTTAAACCAAGTTAGTTAAGTGCTTAACTTGGTTACTTGTGTATAGTGTGTTATAATGGGTGTTAGGGTATGCGGGGACCCTAACCGGCTCAGAAAAAGAGAAGTAATGAAAATAACAATATTTTCATGTTTCGGGTAACGCCCGGTTGTTCGGTTGGATAGTAATCCGTTAAAGCGCTTAATAAAGCTTTAAAGTGTCGTTATTGTTATTTTTAGTGGCACAACTTATTTCCGACACTTTGGAAAGTGTCTAGTAATATTTTTCTCATGTTTTGGCACTTTACTAGTTAGCTAAAAGCTGAATTATTATGTAAAGTGCTGAGTTTTGTGTTTAGAGTACGTTTTAGGCACATCCAGTCATTGTAACTTATTCCTAGAGACGCAGTTCTACAACCCTTGTATCCCTACACTCACCATTAGTGTAGCAATTATCTCAGGCTCTTACAGGCCTTAGAGGCAGTGTCTGCCTGATGCTGGCTTTATCAGCATGTTCAATAGGTTATCCGCTATTGTGCTACTGTGCTTTTTGTGCATCATGTTTGTCACTAAGGTTCAGTATGTAAATAATGTAGTGACGATAAGTAAAGTATGATGCAAGTAAGTACATGTATCAGATATCAAGTAGCAGTTCATCAGCTAGTTCAAACAAGCACAGTAATTAAGCAGTAATTAATCATTAATTAAGTCGTACGGATACCTGGTTTGGTGAGGGTTGTCACAACACAGTCAAGAAGGATAAAACTAAGTACTATGCTTTCGACCATGTTTCCCACTAGAACTAGGCTTTTTCATTTTAGGTTTGTATCGTTATCGGAAATCTACTAGTCTAGCTGAGCCTATCGTCACATCTTTAGTGAGATCGCTTATCACATTTTAGACTTTCAATTTCTTTAGCATGTTGTGATAGTCCAACTGATCTACTATCATTTCCTCTTTTTGACAACAAAACTCATTTTTCATTTTTATCATGTTTTTGTCTTTTTCAAATTTTCAAATGTTTTTGGATTTTCTGACAAATTTTACTCCCCCTAAAATGCAAACACATTTTAGGAAATTTGAAAACAAACTGTACAAACAACGTGACAACTGATATCAAATCGCATCAATTCGCCATTCACTTGGCATAAACAATCAGAACTCCCCCTATCAACAAACTATTTTCTCATAATGATTTCAAAACACTTAAGTTTGTTTTAACCAGAATGATTTTTCTGGAAAATAAGTTTTGTTGATTTTACCACTTGTAAAGTTGGAGATGTGGTTCATCATATTGTCTTCAACCACTTGTAGAAAATCAAGTACAACTTAATGTCCCTGATTTACCACTTGTACATAAAAACACAATCAAATACAAAGAATAATGCCGATTCCTGATCCACGATTACAAACTTGGAATCTCCGGCAAGTCAGGTTTTTCATTTAAACAGATTTACCCAAGCCTGACGATCCTTGGGTGCTTTTGAATTCTTGTTCAACAATGGTGGAAAGTTTGCATCATCCGTTGTTAAACCAGAATTCTCTACTTTTACCTCAACACATGGCTCCTCTGGCTTTACCATACCAGAATCATTGCCTGAATGTGGCTTGTCTGACTTTGATGAGCCAGATTCATCGCCTGAAGGTGGCTTGTCTGACTTCGACATGTCAGATTCATCGCCGACCATTTTCTTCTTTTTCTTATCTTCTTTCGTCCTCAGATTTGTATCCGATGAATTTGTCTTGCTTGACTTTGCCATCGAGGAAGTTGATTCATCAGAACTCTTATTTTTACCAACAGATGAACCCGAGGACAAGATCTTCTCTAGATACTCTCTCGCCTTCTTTCTCTTCTTCCTCAGTCTGTCTTTCTGCCCCTGAGAAAGTTTCACTTTTGTTTCTTGAACTTTAGGTTCTTGAACCTTCTGTTCTTTGGGCTTGACATTGACTGATTTCTTTGCCATCTTCTGAGAATTAACCCTCAATCTTTCATTTGATCTCCTTGGGCAATCTCTGGCAATGTGACCTCTGATGTTGCAGTTAAAGCATCTTCTCGTATCATAACTCCAACCTTGGCAGTTAACAGCAATGTGTCCTTGATAACCACATCGGTAACACACTCTGTTATCGTACCAATCACCATTTTCAGCCCAAATGATCAAATCAAAGCACTGTTTGGCTTGTTGATATTCCTTTTTCCTTTTGATTGCTAGATTTGACTTTTGAGCACTGTGGTCCGACCTGCACCACTTATTGCCAACAATTTTTGAGTTTTCATTTTTTATTTTTTGTGGTTTTTTATTGCGATTGGATGATCGATCTGATGAGCTGTTATTCTCTTTTTGAACATTTTTCAAATTTTTAATCTTTTGTTTCTGTTCCACTTTCTTCTTCAAAGGTTTTTGCTTAGAGCATTCTCCCTTTTCGGTTGATTGTGAAACAGTTTCTTGAAATTTTTCTTTTAATATCAAAAATAAATTCTTTTTGTCAATTTTTTCTTTTTCATCATCAGATTTTTCATCGCAATCTTCAACTTTGACTTTGTCAAAGTTTGTGACATTGTCACTTATTGGAACTAAATTAACTGGTTTTGGGCAAGGAATAGTTAAAGTATTCACAAACACCTTCAACTTTTGTTCCCATTCCTTGATTTTCTTTTAAGCACACTCAGCTTCCTGTTCAAGTCGAATAATCTTTTCAAGATGAGAATTGATTGCAATTTGTTTTTCAAGATTGTTTTTACCAAACAAATCTCTCTCTTCTTCTAAACTTTTTATTTGACTTTGAAAAACATTTTCAATCTTTACTTTTTCATTTTCCAAAATGTGTATTTGATTTTTCAAAACATTTTCTGATTTTTTAAGATTTTTGTTTTCTTATGACAAACTCTCAACCTCCTTCAAGAGTTTGTCATTTTCAGATGTCAACTTCTCACAATTTTCCAGCAAAATAAGAATCTGTTTATCATCAGCTTTTGTCTCAACCTTTAAAGCTGAAATGTTTTCAACCTGTTTCTTTTCCTCATGAACACTTTCATCCTTACTCTCTTTTTCTGATGAATGATCAAAGATAGGTCCATCTTCTGCAACCTTTCTCTTTAACACTGGTTCAGGATTCACAGATACAGGTTTTTCAGATTCTACTATCTCAATCTTGACAGCTGGAACTTGTTCAACCTGCCTTTTCACACTAGGTTTGATTTGCTTTTCTGTTGTTGTTGTTTTTACTTCTTTCTCAGCTCTGATCTCCTCTTTAACAATAATTGCCTTTTGATTCTTTCTTTTTGCATCTTGTTTTTCTTTCAATTTTTCAATTTTATCGGCATAAAATAACTTTCCACTCCGTTGATCAGATGGAAGTTGTTGTTTAAGAGTTTCAAGTCTTTGGATTTGTTCTTCATACTGGTCACCCTCTTCATCAGACGAATGATCAAAAACTGGAACTTTTTCAACAACTTCTTTTGCTGAGTCTGTTTCTTCATTAGCCTGAAAATAACTCTCTTGTTGAGATACATAGTAATACAACATTATATCTTCAGCAGAGTCCATGCTTTGGCAACAAATTTCACACAACAAACACTTTTCAAGCGAAATAACCCAAAATGTAATTTGGAGTGGAATCAGAAAAATGCAGTTTGGAGTGGAATCAGACAAATACAGTTTGGAGCGGAATCAGAAAAACGCATTTTGGAGTGGAATCAGACAAATGCAGTTTGGAGCGGAATCAGAAAAATGCAGTTTGGAGCGGAATCAGACACATGCAATTTGGAGCGGAATCACAAAATTGCACTTTGGAGCGGAATCACAAAATTGCACTTTGGAGCGGAATCACAAAATTGCACTTTGGAGCGGAATCGCAAAGTAATTTTGGAGCGGAATCAGCACAATACTAATCAGGAGCAGAATCAAGACCTATTTTCGAGCGGAATCAACTGTGACGTCATATTTCTCTCGAAAATTTTACGAGCTGAATCACAAAAATGACCAGTTTTACTTCGAATTTGGACATGAAACTTTCAAGGCTTTGTTAATTGCTAATTCCGAGCACACTGTGAAAGTTTGAATCGATTCTGACCATAAAAAGTTTTAATTTTCTAAAAAGAGTAGTGTAGAAACAGAATTATCAGCTGAATTGTGTATAACTCTTCTTAACCTGCTCTGATACCAATTGTAGGATCGAATTCGGACCTAAACGAGTCGATTAGAAGAGCTATTACTGATTTGAACGGCGGAAACAGACAAATCAGATTCAATTCAGCGAGAATTCACTTTAATATGTTGATTCTATTAATCTGAATGACATTTACAATCAAATCAACACTTCGGCAGCACTTCGTGGCTCACCGGAAGACAACACCTAGAACTCTATCCTGATTTCGCCCCAAAAGACTATATATAGTAGTTCTGATTTCGCTCCTAATGACATGGTGTCATTTGGAGTGGAATCAACATGTTACTTTCGGGTGGAATCAGGATTTAACATTTCGGGTGGAATCAGAAAATTACATTAGGAGTGGAATCAGAAAGTTAACTTTCGAGTGGAATCAGAAAATTAACTTTCGAGTGGAATCACTCCTAAATATTATGATTCTTGGATTCCGTGCTCTATTCTATCTATCTCTATACAAGACTCGATACAAGACGTAGACGACAGACGGATCAACACAAAGCAATTCAAAAGATTACAAGCATGCTTACAAACTAAACTCCCCTCAGCCTGATACTTCAGTGGTTGGATTGCACAAGATGAAAGGATTGAATTGAGGAGAAGAACTCACTCAAAATGATCAAATGTAACAGTACAGAGTACTGTTCCATTTATAGACAATCCAAACCGCTGAGGTATCTCAGCTGACGTCACCATGAAAGAAACGTCTAACAGCCTAACAAACTGTATCTACTGTTTTTATACAAACACTGCTAAACCTAACCACTGACTATACATAAAACATATGATATACTAAACTACTGCTTTCTCTTTACATCAGTGCTTTCATCAAGGTTGATCAATCCTTGATTGGGCAGTGCTTTGTCATCAGTAGATTGTACCAGCAGTGTTTTCTTCTCAGCAGTTTTCTGGTTTCATCAGTAGTTAGAAGAACAGCAGCAGTTGTATCCTGGCAGTGGATGTAAGACTATCAGATGTTATAATCACTTTCAAGGGAGAAGACTTAGTGTAAACTGCTGCTTATTGTGAATCCACTGTTATGATCCTGTTTTGGCTTTCATTATTTGTTCCTCTGGTAGGGTCCAATCCCAACACAACCCGGTCGGACAGCGACTCGTTCCAACTGTCTGTTCACGTTGTTTCTTGATCTTTGTAACAATCCTCAACAAACCGACATCCTCGAATATTTTTCGACACCCCAAAATATTTTAAAATATCTCAATATATCCCAAAATACACCCCATACGAGAAAACGGGCCCCGAATACCCTAAATATTAATAAAAATAATTAAAAATTCTGTTTTTGGGCTTTAGGCGGGCCGCGTAAGGTCCCCCATAACCCTTACGTGGGCCGCTAGAGATCAGAATGGTGGCGCAGCCCGGTGATGACACGTGTCATCATCGTGGCGGGTCTAGGCGATGATCCGGACAAGCTACACGTTGACCTAGGGTCAACGCGGGCCGCGTAAGCCCTGCTCTCATATTACGCGGGCCGCGAGAGGGTCAAGATCAACACCTATATATTGTGGCCATCGGATTTCAGTTGAAAATCGTTCAAAATCGTTTCTTTCTCTCAAAATCTGAATATTAGGCAATATAAGCGGGTATTATACCCCCCTAAATAGCGAAGTTCTGCTCCGTTGTAAGTATTATAACCCCTGGATACGTATTAGATACGCTGCCCGATTGATCTAGGGTTCCGTAATGGCTGTCCTGGTTCTGCCCGACGTAGTCATTGGAATGCCGTCTCGGGGAGGGTATTGCTAATGTTAAAATGGGTTATTATACTAATGCGTGTGCATTTTTGTAAATTTTAGATTGTCACCAGGAAATCCTTACAGAAAATCTAATACAGCAATCTGAGTTGATCCGCTTTTTGTTAACTGTTTTTACAAAACCTCATTTAATTAATTATATATTAAACAGTGATTGAGTATTTGTAAGAATACAATTATCATGAGTATGTTGGGGTTTTGTATACAAAATTTGTTACCACCTGGTCAAGGAGTAACATTTCCATAAGTCGGGTTCGACAGTACCATGGATGTTAATTGTGATATCTTGAAAACAAATATAATTGCGGGATCGCCCTCAATACTGTACACTGGGTTTTACTTAAACTTGATTAAACTGGGATTCACTCACCAGTATTTCCAACTGACAAATGTTTTTAAAACGCGTTTCAGGTAACAAAATGTGAAAGCCAAATAGAAGCCAGCTGGACAGCACTGAAGGCTTGGAAAAGTGGCAATAAAGTTACCTAAAATAAAATAGATGTTTTTATTAAATAAAATAGGATTTATTCCTATGAAAACATGTGTACTATAAACTTGGGTTTTATCCCATTTGTTTAATATTATGAAAATGTGGTATTTTACTCTGATCAAATATTTCCTAACTATGGTCCTGATGAAAATTCCGCTGCCAAATTAGATAACCATGCGATACCACTGAAACTGGCTCGTAGCCGCCCGTTCCCTGGGACTGGGGATTGGGGGTGGCGACAGAAGGTGGTATCAGAGCTAAGCCACTGATTCAGCCACAGAAGTGTTCTGCTGACATCAAAAGTCAAAGTGTTAGGAAATAAATTATGGAAATAGGTGCATAACTGTATTTAATTGTTATGTGTTATTTGACTATCTGTTAGTTTACAGTATGAGCGACCAAGGACCATCTGACGCATACCGTCAATTGTCTGGTTCGCCTAGAAGTGAAGGCACCTCCTCTTCTCAACCTGCCCTTTCAGGGCACTCTGCTGATACGAAAGATGGAATCTCTGTATTTAAGGCTCAGTCAGAAGAGCCATTTCCTCAGAAAAAGAGGGGATGGTTCAGTAGAGGGGCACACGAGCGTAGAAAACGTATGAAAAAGTTGCAAGACCAGAGAGCACTAGCCGCAGCCAAAAGAGAGACAGATGCCTATTCCCAGGATATGATCAATAGGGGTATAGCCAATATCCATATCTTAGCCACCACTGCAGCTGACCCTAATCTGGAGCAAATAATAGCACCTCAACCACAACTACCAATCCCTAACGAACCCATGGAGATAGAAAATCCCGAAAACCAAGTAGAAATGCATGACTTCAATCCAGAAGAAATACCTAGGATACCAGCACCAAACCCCCTAGACCCAAATTACGACCCCTGGTGGGACGATAATAGGGACTATGTGCAACGTTATCCGATACACGAAGACATGCCCATGCCGAACATAGGATCCTACCCAGGTATGGACCCTTTAGATCCCTATTACCACGATGAATACATTAGGGAAATTTTAGAAGATCCTTACCAATTCCAGGCACCTACACCCTCGTACCAGGAACCCGCACCCCAGATTCTGAACCCAGTCCTAGAACCTGCACCCCCAATGAGTGCAGAAAACGTACAAGAACTTAGGACTTTTGGTGAGGAAATTCTAGAAAGTAGTGAACGAATGAGACAGGTGGGAGAGCGACTCGTCTGGAAGTACGACGAGCGAAATATGGATTTCTGGATGAATCCATATCCGTAATATGGTGGAGGAGACGGTAATAGTAATAATAATAATATAATAATATAATAATAATAAAATAATAAAATAAAAATATGTGTGTACGGATGCCTACTATTATTAGTGTAGTTTTATTTCAGTCGGTATTATAATTTTAATTTCAGTATTGGTGTGTAATAGATGCATACTATACGAATAGAGTAAGTCGCAATGATCGACGCTTTTGGCTAAATTGTGTGTCATGTGATTGACTATATTAAATATTATTTTGTGATATTAATACGGGGTAAATGTTTAAAATTCAGATGGCCGACGAAGGAAATCTGAATAACGATAACCAGAGTAACATTAACGTGGTTAATGAGAATCCAAGCATCAATAACAATGGAAACCAAATGGATAATAGTGTCGTTCAACACAAAGTGGCACAAGGAATTATAGATGCAATGCCATTTATTATTCAAACGATTCAAGAAGCGAATAATAAAAGTAAACATAGTAGTAAGCGACCAATTGAAACAGAACTCAGCGTGAACAATGGACCCGTACTTCAAGCGCCCATTTCCAAAAGAAGAAGAACCATGCCTTATGGTTGTTCTTATAAAGAATTATGGTCCTGCAAACCAATAGAATTCTCGGGCAATGAGGGACCCATTGCAGCCCTACGCTGGATAGAAAAGACTGAGGCTGTTTTAAAAATAAGCAAGTGTGCTAAAGAAGACAGAATAATGTTTGCTTCTAATCTGTTTAAAAACTCAGCCTTAGAATGGTGGAACACTATCCTCCAGTCAAGAGGAAGTGATAGGGTATACAACATGCAATGGAAGGAATTTAAGAACATGGTAGAAAGGAAATTCTGCCCTCCCAATGAAAAGGAACAGATAGCGAATAAGTTTCTGAACTTAAGGATGACCGGAGTAGATAGTAAGGGGTATACTACTACATTCTTTGAATATGCTAGAAGAGTACCAACCCTTGCATCACCTGAACCGGTATTAATCTCCCGTTATATCTGAGGATTAATTGGAGAGATTAGACATGTAGTCAAGGCAGCTAGACCTCAAACCATAGAAGAAGCTGTAGAACTAGCGAATACCTTGACAGATGAATTAATTCATGTCACACCCAGGCTTTTGCGGAAGCGTGGGTTTATTTGGTGTGACTTCTTAATACCATAGCAACAATCACAACAATGCTATATGATAAAATACAAGATGTTCACCCATTAATAAAACTGAGAAAATACCACCATAACATTGTTTCAAAACATCGACATTTGAAATAAGTTACAAACCACCAATTATTTAAAACGTGTTTATAAGACACATAAAAGACTTTGGACAAGACACGATTTAGAGACATATAACCCGTCCAGGAATAGGTTACACCTCTTAAACTTCACAACTCTTGGATGACATCTAATAACCAACGCAGCTAGAAACATGCACAACCTGTCAGATCCGCTAGTTCCCTGAAATAAATGTAGTTTGAAAAATCAACAAAAAGGTTGAGCGAGTTCATGTGTAAGTCTGTATATATAAGTGTTTGTAATATGTCTTGTATGTATAAATGTCCCTGGTATGTAGCAATTAAGGAAAAATAAGTCACCAATGGGTTGCAAAGCCAAAGGTAAGTGTGATAAGGTGCGGAAAACTCAAACCTAGCATATTTGTACCGGGCTTCCGGCTGGAAGACATAGTCACCTCTATGGGTCACCCTGACCTCATGGGTGTGGGCTCGCTACACCCAAATAGATCTATCACTCATGTCCCTCGGTCCTACGACGAGGATTAATGGCCTTAAGTATGGTGCCCACCTTTCACAGTCTAGTAGTAAACCCTCCTTAAGCTAATCATACCATGTATAAAATGTCTGTAATAGTGTAACATACTTGGTACTCGTTCTCACCAAGAGTGTTTCTTGTATTCTCAAATTTCATTATACTTGGTACTCGTTCTCACCAAGAGTGTTTCTTGTTTTTGTATCCATAATACCATTTGTAAACATTGTAATATTTGTAACATGTATTCCACCCCGAAGTATAAAACTGAAAACAGTTAAGAGAAAAGGGGGACATGAACTCACTTGTCTGTAAATATTTAATAACATGTACTTCACCCCCGATGTATAAAACTGAAAACAGTTAAGAGAAAAGGGGGACATGAACTCACTTGTCTGTAAACATTTAATAACATGTACTTCACCCCCGATGTATAAAACTGAAAACAGTTAAGAGAAAAGGGGGACATGAACTCACCTTGATTTTGAGTAAGTCCAAATAAATATGCTAATGTGAGGGTTCTTGGGAATAATATTCCACGTCACTCTAATTGATTGAACATGCAATAATATGGAATATGTATCAACAATAATGTTTAATCGAATAATTGGAAATCCTAAATCTATAGGATTTGATAGTGTTTCAATTAATTGGTAACTATAAGGTTTGGATAACCTAATAGAGAACTTGGAAAATGAATGTGAGGTAACGGAATTATTTATGAAAAATATTTATTTATCATAAATAATAAAATTACACAAATTGTACAAACGATTTAATATAACATTTGTAATAAATCAAATATATTTAACTAGTATAATAAAATAACATAATTAAATATAATGATTATTGGCAAAATATTGTACAAGTGATATAATTAATTTATAAAAATTATAAATTAATTTAGATGGTTTAAAATAATTATTATGGCTTTGGAATCATTTTAAATAAATAAATTGAATTAAAATGATTAAGATAACAATAAATAAGTTTATATAAGGTTAATTATCTAAATAATTAAACTTAATAAAAATTCAGATTCCCAATTTATATAAACTCAAACTAATGCATCTTTTGCCATAAAAATAGTCTTGGATAAAATTTTTATAGTTATATAATTTAATTACATTAAATTAAATTATATTTATAAGTATAAATACTGATTTATTTAAATATCAAATTTATATAAAATATGAGTAACAATATTATTTTTGTAAAGATCGGTATTTAAAATAATTAATCAAATTAAATTAGCAGGAACATTAAACGAGTGTAAACAGACCGATTAGACGAAAAAGATTGAATTGGTAACGTCGGGAAACGAGGAAACGGCTAAGTCCGGCGAGTAGCTCCGGCGAGGACTTGCAGGTATGAATTTCGAAGTTTTTAGAGAGATGTGAAGGGTGCAGGAGGTTTGTGTGATCTAAGAAAGCTTATATAGTCGATTAATTCGACCCAAAATTCAACAAAATCGGTGGATTGATCCACTTTTAAAAAAATAATAATAATAAATTTTTTGTCAAAATTTTCGGTGTAAAGGAAAAGAAAATACCGAAACTGGGTCAAAAGTTGCGAATATGGGTTGGCATTTACGTTGGAAACATGTGAGGATTAAATAATCCATCAAATCGTCACAGAAATAACAAAAATAAATGGAATCGTTCGATTTTGACTAAGTTAAGAAAAATCCAAATGAGAATTGGTTGGAGCTTCATAATGTTCGATTAATTGATTAAATGGATTTGGTGAGTTTTTGTTTCTGTATTAAAATCCAAATTGATAGTCCAAAAGGCACCAAAATGTGAGTTATTATATTTCTTTGGGTTGGCAATGAGGTCGGGTACCAAGATATGCTAGATCTATACAAAAAAAAATTGAATTGTAAAGAAGGTTGGAGACCACTTAGGGATACTTTCGGTGGAAGAAAAAAATAAACAAGTGGGGTTTGTTGGGTTTTTGGTTGGAATCCAAGACCTGTGTATATTTTCAAATAGGTTTCTGAGTTACCCGTTCACTGTGCTAACTGTGTTTTGTGCATCAAGTTTATCACTAAAGCTTGTGTGTAATAAATGGAGTGACAGTATGAATGTGATGCATATGTATGTATGATGCAGAATTCATAAAGCAGATTAATTCAACAGTCGTAGTCAAACACAGTCATTAAGCACATAATTTAATATTAATTAATTGTATAGATACCTGTAATTGTGAGGGTTGTCACATTCTCCCCCTGTTATAGAAATTTCGTCCCGAAATTTTAGTTCTGCTACTAGATGCAAGGGTCTTGGGAAATAAATGTGGGTATCTTTCTTACACACGGTCCTCACGCTCCCACGTGAATTCCGGGCCGTGTCCTGCATTCCATCGAACTTTAACGAGTTTGACACTACTCCTGCGTGTCTTGTTAATCTTTCAATCAGTAACCTCAACGGGTTCTTCAGTAAAGTGGAGTGTGTCGTCAATATGAACTTCGTCGGCAGGAATGATCACTGTTTCCTGAGTTGGACTCTTTTTCAGATTAGATACATGAAATGTATCATGAACGCTATTTAATTCAGCAGGTAAATCCAACTTGTAAGCTACGAGGCCAATCCTCTTCAGGATTCTAAATGGCCCGATGTATCTGGGGTTCAACTTACCACGCTTCCCAAAGCGTGCTACACCCTTCCAGGGTGAAACCTTTAACAAAACCATATCCCCGACTTGAAATTCCAAATGTTTCCGGTTTGGATCTGCATAGGCTTTCTGTCTTTCGCGAGCCGCTTCGATACGTTTTCGAATCTGCGCAATCTTGTCTGTCGTCTCTTGGACGATTTCGGGACCAACAAGCTGCCTATCACCTGCGTCAGCCCAGCATAGGGGTGATCGACACTTGCGTCCGTAAAGAGCTTCAAACGGCGCGACTCCAATACTGGTGTGGTAGCTGTTGTTGTATGAGAATTCGGCCAATGGTAAATGCTTATCCCAGCTACCACCAAGATCCATTACACATGCTCTCAGCATATCCTCCAATGTCTGAATAGTTCTTTCACTTTGGCCATCAGTTTGCGGATGAAATGCAGTACTTAGGTTCAATTGCGAGCCAAAAGCTTCTTGGAAGGATTGCCAAATCCTTGATACAAATCTCCCATCCCTATCAGAGATGATCGAGAGAGGCACTCCATGTCGTGCAACAATCTCTCTTAGGTATATCTCAGCAAGTTTACTCGTGTTGTCTTTTTCCTTGATTGGCAGAAAGTGTGTAGATTTTGTCAGACGGTCTACGATCACCCAAATCGTATCGTGACCTCTTGGCGTCCTTGGAAACTTTGTTACAAAATCCATGGATATCTGTTCCCACTTCCATTGTGGTATTTCAGGTTGTTACAGGAGACCTGAAGGTTTCTGGTATTCGGCCTTCACCTTGGCGCAAGTTAAACATTTGCCAACATACACCGCAACATCGCCTTTCATTCTTGGCCACCAATAGAAATTCTTAAGATCTTGGTACATCTTATCCGATCCTGGATGAATCGAGTACCGAGATTTGTGAGCTTCGTCAAAGATAACATTTCTCAGGCCACCAAACAAGGGAACCCAAATTCGTTTCATGAAGCACAAAGTCCCTTCCCCGTTTGGTACCAATTGTTTCTCCATTCCACGGAGATACTCATTCTCAATATACTTTTCCTTGAGTGCTTCTCTCTGCGCGGCTCGAATGCGCAATGAGAGATTCGTTTGTATGATCATTTCCAAAGCCCTAACCCTTAAGGGCTTGATCCTTTCCTTCCGACTTAGAGCATCAGCGACCACATTCGCCTTCCCTGGGTGATACTTGATTTCACAGTCATAATCATTTAACAGCTCTACCCAGCGTCTTTGCCTCATGTTAAGCTCTTTCTGATCGAATATGTGCTGCAGGCTCTTGTGATCAGTGTAGATAGTGCATCGAGTACCATATAAATAATGTCGCCATATCTTCAAAGCAAACACCACCGCGCCTAATTCCAAATCATGCGTGGTGTAATTTTTCTCGTGGATCTTCAATTGGCGAGAAGCATATGCTATAACCTTCTGATGTTGCATAAGCACACATCCCAAACCTTGACGCGAAGCATCGCAATATACCACGAAGTCGTCAGTGCCTTCGGGTAGAGATAGGATCGGCGCGTTACAAAGCTTATTTTTCAACAACTGAAAGGCCTCTTCTTGCTTATCTCCCCAATCAAACTTCTTTTCTTTCTGAGTGAGAGAGGTCAAAGGTTGAGCGATTTTCGAGAAATCCTCAATGAACCTACGATAATAACCAGCCAAACCTAGGAATTGTTGAATTTCGGTTGGCGTCTTCGGAGTCTCCCAATTCTTGATTGCTTCAATCTTTGTCGGATCCACATGAATTCCATTTCCGTTGACTACATGACCAAGAAACTGGACTTCGCGTAACCAGAACTCGCACTTCGAGAACTTTGCATACAACTTCTCCTTTTTAAGCAGCTCTAGAATAGCTCTTAAATGTTGCTCATGCTCTCCTTTTGTCTTTGAATAGATCAAAATGTCGTCAATGAACACAATCACAAACTTATCGAGGTAAGGTTTGCAGACTCTGTTCATTAAATCCATGAATACTGCTGGCGCGTTCGTTAAACCAAACGGCATAACTAGGAACTCGTAATGTCCATATCGAGTTCTAAAGGCCGTCTTTGGTATACTTTCTTCTTGTATCCTTAACTGGTGATAACCTGATCGTAGATCGATCTTGGAGTAAAAGCTTGAACCTTGTAATTGATCGAACAGGTCATCGATCCTTGGCAAAGGATATCTGTTCTTGATTGTCAACTTATTCAGCTCCCGGTAATCTATACACATGCGAAAACTACCATCCTTCTTCTTTACGAACAAAATTGGAGCTCCCCAAGGCGAGAAACTTGGTCTGATAAATCCCTTGTCTAACAACTCCTGGAGCTGCGTTGACAGCTCCTGCATCTCTGAAGGTGCAAGTCGATAAGGTGCCTTAGCTACAGGCGCGGCGCTTGGAACTAAGTCAATATGAAACTCGACTTGTCTTTGAGGTGGCAATCCTGGTAAGTCTTCTGGAAAGACTTCAGGATACTCCTTAACGACTGGGATGTCTTCAAGTTTTGGCTCACCGGCTTCCTTATCTACGATGTGTGCCAGGAAAGCAACACATCCCTTCTTCAAACATTTTTGAGCCTTCAAACAACTAATGATCCTTAGGGGAGTATCGCACTTCTCTCCATGTACTACGATTGTTTCTCCATTCGCCATTGGGATGCGAATGGTCTTCTCGTGACATACAATCTCGGCTCTGTTGCTTGACAACCAATCCATCCCTACTACCACATCGAAGCTTCCCAACTCAACTGGCAGTAGGTCTAATGTAAACTCGTGTTCTCCCAGCTCTATCACGCATCCTCTGATGACTTCATTTGTTTCTACTAGCTTTCCATTAGCCAGTTCAATTGAGTACGGGATGTCTAACTTATTAGCAGTTAATCTAAGCATTTTCTTAAACTCTAGCGATACAAAACTATAATCGGCACCAGTGTCAAATAGTACAGATGCAAAGCGTTGATTTATAGGGAACGTACCAGTAACAACATTAGGATCTTGGCGAGCTTCCCTCGCTCCAATATGGAAAACTCTTCCTGGTGCCTGGTTAAGCTTTGGGCATTCTCGCCTGAAATGCCCGACGTCCCCACAGTTAAAGCATCCCGGTCCTCGACCATTTCCGTTCCCATTACTATTACCAGCTCGATTATTGCCTGTTCCCTGGTTACCAGCTTGATTCCCACGGTTTCCTCGATTTCCATTTCCGCCATTTCCTCCCTGTTGGCGGTTTCCATTCCCATATCTATATCCTTGCTGACCACCACTACCAGCACCATTACTAGCCCAGCAGGTTTCTTTTGTGTGGCCATTCTTCCCACATGACTCCCATTTTCTGAGTCGGCATGGTCCAGGGTGATGATATTGGCATACATCACACTTGGGAAAAGTGCCCATGTATCCCTTCCCTCTTGCTTCAGCACCAGTTTTAGCTTCCTCTGGTGGGTTACCGTTCTTTTTCCTTGCGCTGTCAGTACTCTTCTTAAAATTGGAGAACTTCCTTTTGTTTTCTCCTGAGGACTCCTCGTGAATTTCTTTCTTCTTGGGGTCAGAGTTTGGAAACTTGTTTAGACGGATAGCTTCCTCAGTAAGTGCCACACTGAGATCGATGGCTTCAGTAATCGTTGCAGGCTTGGACGTGGTTACCATGCTCATGATCTGGGGTGCTAATCCCCAGATGAAGCGCTCAACACGTTTAAATTCTGGCGTGACCATGTATGGCACTACATGGGACAAATCATGAAACCTTTGAACATATTCTGCAATCTTAGGACCTTCCATTTTTAGGTGCCAGAACTCAGTTTCTAGCTTCTGTATTTCAGCACGCGAGCAGTACTTTTTCCTCATTAACTCTTTTAACTCAGCCCAGGTTAATGCATAAGCATCGGCTTCTCCTAAAGTTTGTACTTGCAGATTCCACCACGATAGGGCACCATCCAGAAACAGCCCTGAAATGTAAGTGACTTGTTGATCGGGAGTGCATTTGCTCATTCTTAGAACTGAATCTGTCTTTTCAGCCCACCTAACAAACGCAACAGCACCTCCAGTGCCATTGAAATTTACTGGCTTGCAGTCAAGGAATTGTTTGTAGGTGCACCCCTGGGGTGGATTGTTGTTGCCATTGTTGTTTGAATTGTTCCCGCTAGTCCTTGGGAGGCCGCATATTGTGCTATGGCTGCGGTAATTATCCCTTGGAGTTCTGCCTGGGTCGTAGGCATGCCTGGGTCGCGTCGCGGAGGCATCTTCTAAAAGAAAGATAATATTGGTCCGTTCATAATAAGTATTGTAAGTAAGTAATATGCGTATGTAATAATATACTAACTCATAACATCCCATGTCATAACAAAATAAATAGTTCAACAACGCATGTAAGTCACAATCAATGTAAGCAAGTAATCATACTAGTCCTCCCCAGACTATCCCACCCAGTCTCCTAGACTGAACTCCTTAGTTTCTCAAACTAACTCCCTGGCCTCTAAGACCAAACCTTCCCAGTCTCTAAGACTAACTCCCTGGCCTCTAAGACCAAAACCTTTCCAATCTCTAAGATTGAACCCCTCAGTCTCTAAGACTGAATCTCCCCAGCCTCTAAAACTTGATGTGTAGGAAGCGGTATGTTAAAAACTTGTAAAATGGTTAAATAAAAACCGATTCAAAAACTAAACTTTTTGGACATGCTTTGGCCTAATAGGTATCAGTACTCTTGCCGATAGGTCCCCAGGTAGGCAACGGGTCCTTTTATTTGGATTTATACGAATGCCAGCGTAGACAGGAGTTCTCAGTTAACGATACTTAACCCTTCCAGTTACTACATGTCCGACACGAAAAACACGTGTTTTTTTTTTTTTTTTAAAAACGTTTGTACCCTGGATCTGAAAACTTGTGTATGCAATGTAAAATGTTTTCGTGAGAGCCCTGATGATCATAGTCTAGACTCGAGAAAGAATCCTAGTTCGCTATGATCGAGGCTCTGATACCAAGCTGTCACACCCTGGCTTTTGCGGAAGCGTGGGTTTATTTGGTGTGACTTCTTAATACCATAGCAACAATCACAACAATGCTATATGATAAAATACAAGATGTTCACCCATTAATAAAACTGAGAAAATACCACCATAACATTGTTTCAAAACATCGACATTTGAAATAAGTTACAAACCACCAATTATTTAAAACGTGTTTATAAGACACATAAAAGACTTTGGACAAGACACGATTTAGAGACATATAACCCGTCTAGGAGTAGGTTACACCTCTTAAACTTCACAACTCTTGGATGACATCTAATAACCAACGCAGCTAGAAACATGCACAACCTGTCAGATCCGCTAGTTCCCTGAAATACATGTAGTTTGAAAAATCAACAAAAAGGTTGAGCGAGTTCATGTGTAAGTCTGTATATATAAGTGTTTGTAATATGTCTTGTATGTATAAATGTCCCTGGTATGTAGCAATTAAGGAAAAATAAGTCACCAATGGGTTGCAAAGCCAAAGGTAAGTGTGATAAGGTGCGGAAAACTCAAACCTAGCATATTTGTACCGGGCTTCCGGCTGGAAGACATAGTCACCTCTATGGGTCACCCTGACCTCATGGGTGTGGGCTCGCTACACCCAAATAGATCTATCACTCATGTCCCTCGGTCCTACGACGAGGATTAATGGCCTTAAGTATGGTGCCCACCTTTCACAGTCTAGTAGTAAACCCTCCTTAAGCTAACCATACCATGTATAATATGTCTGTAATAGTGTAACATACTTGGTACTCGTTCTCACCAAGAGTGTTTCTTGTATTCTCAAATTTCATTATACTTGGTACTCGTTCTCACCAAGAGTGTTTCTTGTTTTTGTATCCATAATACCATTTGTAAACATTGTAATATTTGTAACATGTATTCCACCCCGAAGTATAAAACTGAAAACAGTTAAGAGAAAAGGGGGACATGAACTCACTTGTCTGTAAATATTTAATAACATGTACTTCACCCCCGATGTATAAAACTGAAAACAGTTAAGAGAAAAGGGGGACATGAACTCACTTGTCTGTAAACATTTAATAACATGTACTTCACCCCCGATGTATAAAACTGAAAACAGTTAAGAGAAAAGGGGGACATGAACTCACCTTGATTTTGAGTAAGTCCAAATAAATATGCTAATGTGAGGGTTCTTGGGAATAATATTCCACGTCACTCTAATTGATTGAACATGCAATAATATGGAATATGTATCAACAATAATGTTTAATCGAATAATTGGAAATCCTAAATCTATAGGATTTGATAGTGTTTCAATTAATTGGTAACTATAAGGTTTGGATAACCTAATAGAGAACTCGGAAAATGAATGTGAGGTAACGGAATTATTTATGAAAAATATTTATTTATCATAAATAATAAAATTACACAAATTGTACAAATGATTTAATATAACATTTGTAATAAATCAAATATATTTAACTAGTATAATTAAATAACATAATTAAATATAATGATTATTGGCAAAATATTGTACAAGTGATATAATTAATTTATAAAAATTATAAATTAATTTAGATGGTTTAAAATAATTATTATGGCTTTGGAATCGTTTTAAATAAATAAATTGAATTAAAATGATTAAGATAACAATAAATAAGTTTATATAAGGTTAATTATCTAAATAATTAAACTTAATAAAAATTCAGATTCCCAATTTATATAAACTCAAACTAATGCATCTTTTGCCATAAAAATAGTCTTGGATAAAATTTTTATAGTTATATAATTTAATTACATTAAATTAAACTATATTTATAAGTATAAATACTGATTTATTTAAATATCAAATTTATATAAAATATGAGTAACAATATTATTTTTGTAAAGATCGGTATTTAAAATAATTAATCAAATTAAATTAGCAGGAACATTAAACGAGTGTAAACATACCGATTAGACGAAAAAGATTGAATTGGTAACGTCGGGAAACGAGGAAACGGCTAAGTCCGGCGAGTAGCTCCGGCGAAGACTTGCAGGTATGAATTTCGAAGTTTTTAGAGAGATGTGAAGGGTGCAGGAGGTTTGTGTGATCTAAGAAAGCTTATATAGTCGATTAATTCGACACAAAATTCAACAAAATCGGTGGATTGATCCACTTTTAAAAAAATAATAATAATAAATTTTTTTGTCAAAATTTTCGGTGTAAAGTAAAAGAAAATACCGAAACTGGGTCAAAAGTTGCGAATATGGGTTGGCATTTACGTTGGAAACATGTGAGGATTAAATAATCCATCAAATCGTCACAGAAATAACAAAAATAAATGGAATCGTTCGATTTTGACTAAGTTAAGAAAAATCCAAATGAGAATTGGTTGGAGCTTCATAATGTTCGATTAATTGATTAAATGGATTTGGTGAGTTTTTGTTTCTGTATTAAAAGTCCAAATTGATAGTCCAAAAGGCACCGAAATGTGAGTTATTATATTTCGTTGGGTTGGCAATGAGGTCGGGTACCAAGATATGCTAGATCTATACAAAAAAAAAAAAAAATTGAATTGTAAAGAAGGTTGGAGACCACTTAGGGATACTTTCGGTGGAAGAAAAAAATAAACAAGTGGGGTTTGTTGGGTTTTTGGTTGGAATCCAAGACCTGTATATATTTTCAAATAGGTTTCTGAGTTACCCGTTCACTGTGCTAACTGTGTTTTGTGCATCAAGTTTATCACTAAAGCTTGTGTGTAATAAATGGAGTGACAGTATGAATGTGATGCATATGTATGTATGATGCAGAATTCATAAAGCAGATTAATTCAACAGTCGTAGTCAAACACAGTCATTAAGCACATAATTTAATATTAATTAATTGTATAGATACCTGTAATTGTGAGGGTTGTCACAATTCATACTAGAGAAGAAGACCAGAGCAGAAACCTAACCCAAAGGATTACTCAAGAATTCCGTTCTGGGAATTACAACCGTAGGAATATGGGTTCTACCTCTGCACCTTTCTGCAAGGTCTGCAAGAAAAAGCATTCGGGAAAATGCTCCACTCTTTGCAATTTCTACAAGATACTAAGACACAAGGAAGAAGATTGCAGGAGAAAATCCAGCAATGGACTATGCTTCAACTGTGGAGAGAAAGGTCATATCAGGACAAACTGCCCAAAATTGGCTCCAACTGTGAACAACATGAACACTAAAAATGCTAGAGCATTTGTTCTAACTGCAGATGAAGCCAAGATGATTCTGGACGTCATAGCTGGTACGTTCTAGTTAATGATGTTTTTGCTAAGGTATTATTTGACTCTGGGGCAAACCAAAGTTTCATTAATACTTCGTTTTGCAAAACTTCTAAATTAGTCATTAACTAAACTACCACAAGAATGTCTAGTAGAGACAACTAATGGAGAAACAGTTAGAATTTCTGAAATCTTGCAGGGAGCAAGAATAGAGTTTTTAAATCAAAAGTTTATGGCAAACCTTTATTCTATGAATCTGGCAGGATTTGATATTGTATTAAGAATGGATTGGTTAATAGCCAATAAAGACAGTATTTTATGTAATCAAAAGTCAATTCAAGTAAATTCACCAAAGGGTGAAAAAATCACAATTAAAGGAGATAAGCCATCTAAATCCACGAAATTCATCTCTTTGATGAAAACTGCAAGCTATATAAGAAAATGATCTATAGTGTATTTGATTTCTATAATCACTAACACTGAAAGAAATGAATTAAAAGACATTCCAATAGCGTCTCAGTTTTCAGATATATTTCTAGAAGAATTGCCAGGGCTACCGCCGGACAGAGAGGTGGAATTCAGAATCCATCTATTGCCAGGCACAGCACCAATTGCCAAAGCACCTTACCGTTTGGCACCCACCGAAATGCAGGAACTAAAGAAACAATTAGACGAATTGTTAGAAAAAGGATTTATACAGCCAAGTTCGTCGCCGTGGGGAGCACCTATTTTATTTGTTAAAAAGAAGGACGGATCGATGCGTATGTGCATTGACTACCGTGAATTAAAAAAGGTCAGATTAAGAACCGGTACCCATTACCGAGAATCGATGATCTGTTTGATCAACTGCAAGGAGCTCGATTTTCTCTAAAATCGATCTAAGATCAGGATATCATCAATTAAAGGTACAGGAAGAGGACATTCCTAAAACTGCGTTTAGAACAAGGTATGGACATTATGAATTTACAGTCATGCCATTTGGTTTAACCAATGCCCCAGCTGCATTTATGGACAAGATGAACCGAATATGTAAGCCATATTTGGATAAATTCATAATTGTTTTTTATAGATGATATTCTAATTTACTCTAAGAGTAAAGATGTAATAACTCTCATCAAATTTACTATTTATTATTTTAATTTGTCCAATAAGAAACCCTAATTGAGACCCCCAAGAAATATTGCATGACCCCTAAAATTTTCAAAACAATTGAAATCAGGATCAGGGCCCCTAAAACTCAGGGGGGAACCCATTTTTCAGCATATAAATCAGGAGCGTGGGACTTGCATTTTGGCATTCATTCGACGTTAAAATTCAATTTGTACGCTGAGATATCGTCTATTTACTCTAAAAACACA
This sequence comes from Helianthus tuberosus, assembly GCA_030545235.1. Lineage (NCBI taxonomy): Eukaryota > Viridiplantae > Streptophyta > Magnoliopsida > Asterales > Asteraceae > Helianthus > Helianthus tuberosus. Next base: position 58,074,453 of record CM060427.1, read on the forward strand.
CACAATCACGAAACGCTGCCGCGAAAACAGGGTAATAACTCAATCACTGCTACGATTTAATGTCCGATCGATAAAAACCAATCCAATGAATGTTTAAGTGCTGCTCAAACTTGGGTTATGCTTTGTCATTCGTCGTAAATTCGATGGATGTTTAAGTATCACACTTTTTCATTCATTGTGAGGGTTTTGATCTCGTGAGTTGTCGTAAAAAGTTGGATTAAAAGTTACTGACCTAGTTTTCGTGTGCATTGTTATTTGAATTAGGTTAACAAGGCAAATCCGTAGGCTAAACTCTGCCCATATAAATCTGCAATGTGAGTCATTCTCGTTTTCTTAAAAATGTTTTACAATACCCAAATGTTTTCTAGTTATATATTACAGGGATTAAGTCTTGGTTATCTTGAATCACTGGCAAGTGGGGTATTGTGCACATTACTAATTTCTCACGGTTTGGCTAATAAATCCTAACAGTGATAATCATCACTACTTGGGTGAAAGGATCCAATAGTGGTATGACCATCGTCACCCAGATGTGACACGGCGCCAGATAAAAATAAGATAGAAGCCATTGTAATCGCTCTTATGCTGTAATTCATAACTCTTGTGTCGTTTTGTTTAACCTGAATGACTCGCCAGTATTTCTTCGCTGATAAAATATTTTTAAAAGATGTTTCAGGCGACCTGCTGTGAATCAAGGAAAACGTGCTACGGAGCACTAACAAGCTTGAAGAGGTGGCTCATTTAAATAAATAAACATGTTTTGTAAATCAGGGAATTTCCATGTGAAATTCCTCTATTGTAAATTACGGGGTTTTATTCCACATTATGGAAATAAAATAATCGGGCATTTTCAAGTTTAAAAGATCCTGTAAAATCTTCCGCTGTCATCTCAACTAATAAATACCACGGGTTCCTGTCCCGAGGCTCCTGGACCGAGTAAAACCGGGGATGGGGCCGTGACAGGAAAAGGTGGTATCAGAGCCACTGATTTAAGCCAATTAATTATTTAGAAATACTTAATTTTTTTGATTGCCATTCTGTGATTATGTGTTTTTGTGTTATCTGACTATTTGTTAGTTTACAGTATGGGTAAGCAAAGAATTTCGGACATCTATCGTCAATTAGATAGTTCACCAAAAGATAAGGGAATCTCATTCCAATCAAATCCCTCAAAATAATCAGCAGATACTGAGGAAGGAATATTTGTTCGTAAAGCCCAGTTTAAGAAACCACTTACCCCTAATAAAAGAAGTTGGATTATTAGAAAAAGTCAAGAGAAAATGAAGAAGTCCCAACCAAAAGAAGTGATGCTTTATAAGGAAACTCAGGAAATAGGCAATAACCCATCGTGGGAAAATGAATTAGATGAACAATGGGCAAATCTCTATATGTTAGCCACTACAGCAGTAAATGTTAATTTTTAATTAAGTTAAACAGTCAATACCCTGACCCAGTACTAGCACCCATATCATCTATGAGCCAGAAACTTTACCCTTTAGATAACCATATACAAAAGTCACAATGTTTGTCATTTTCTGTTTAAACAATAATACTTGAATGGCTATACTAAATATTAGCCTTTGAAAATTTAATTTCCAAAATTTTAACTTAGAATTTTTGTGTTTCTTCATATCTCCTGAACATCATAAATGAGTTGTCTGAAGCTCTTCAGAATCTCAACCTCTATTCTGTTAATGTGGAAGTTTCTAGAGACTTTACCGGTTATTGTGCCGACACTGAGGAGAAACCCAAGCCAAAGAAAAGAAAAAGGATTGTGGGCTGGAGACGTGTGTGCAGGAGGAAACCTGCGACACGAAAAGTTATAAAGAAGGAGGATCCGATGGATAAAGGCAAGGGAATAGAGATTGGAGAAAGTTCCAGGCAAGATCAGGAAATGTCATCCTGGGAGGAGCTGGATCATAAACTGGCACTTACTGACCTCATCGGACCTGTCGGTGAAAACCTCTTTAACTACCCAGCGGAAGCACAACTTCCAATTGACCTAGAACCTGAGATCCCAGATCCTATCATCCATACCCAACCATTACCAGCAGAGTTAGAAGAATGGTGGACAACCGACTGGCAATTCCAGAATCTCCTAAATAACCCTAATACCTTCTTCCCTCAGTTTGACCCGGAGCCTGCACTAAACCCACCTATGAGCGCAGAGAATTTGGCTGAACTTCGCCACTATGGCGAAGAGCTGATAGACGCAGGGAATCGAATCCGGGAGGTGGGAGAACAGATCTCCTGGAAATTCGACGAGAGGGAACGTCGTTTCTAAGATGCAAGCTGACTGTGGTTGTATGGTTGTGTGAGTATGTGTTTAATAATAATAATATAATAATGATCATGTGAAATAACTAAAAATAAAACTCTTGTAAGATAACTGGTGTGTACGGATGCATAGTAATATATAAAATATAGAAGTTGAAAAATCGACAATTTTGGCTATACGTGTTTACGTGCGATCATTTTATTTTGTTTGGTTATAAATCATTTTGAGCTAATAATTTATATATATTAATTACCAGATGGCAAATGCTGGTAATGAACAAGTTAACGAGGGTAATCAATCCGAGCAAAACCATGAAGATCAATTTCTGAATAGGCAAGATATAGAGAATATCGTTGCTTAGGGAATAGCCAATGCTATTCCAGCAATCCTTGCTGCTGCTCGGAATCCAGTTGAACCTCAATAAATTATTCCTAGCAAACGTACTCATGAAGACAAATTCAGTAATAGTGTAAATGGAGGAGGCAACATTAATAATAACGATAATGTGATGCAGGCCCCAATTCTTAAAAGAATGAAAGCTGCAACGCCTGGTTGCACTTATAAGGAATTTCTTGCCTGTAAACCAGTTGAATTTGCAGGCAATAAGGGGGCGACTGCTGCATTGCATTGGTTAGGGAAAACTGAAGCGGTAATTAAAATAAGTAAATGTGCCGAGGAGGACAAGGTCATGTATGCGTCAAATCTTTTTAAAGAAGGGGCGCTAGAATGGTGGAATACGGTACTACAAGCTAAGGGAAGTGGCGTGGCCTATGCCATGAGTTGGGAAGAGTTTAAGCGTCTGGTAGAAACGAAATTCTGCCCTGAATATGAAAAAGAACAAATGGCGAATACATTCCTCAATCACCGGATGGTAAATGTTGACTGTCGAGGGTATACTTAGACTTTCTTCGAATATGCTAGAGTAGTACCAACCCTAGCTTCGCCAGAACCGGTACTTATTTCTCGCTATATTTGGGGATTGATTGGCGAAATCCGTGATATCGTTAAAGCTGTGAGACCTTGCACGATTGACGATGCAGTAGAATTAGCCAACACCTTGATGGACGGACTGGTACGTACGCGAGAAGAAACTCGGAAAAAAGAAGTGGCGCAGAAGATTACCCAAGGATTTCGTGTGGGTAATAGGAATAATTTCAAGAAAAAGGGAACTGGGCAATCTTCCACGGTTCCATTCTGCAATACCTGTAAAAGAAAGCATTACGGTAGATGTAAGGGGTATTGCAATTTCTGCAAGATTCCAGGGCATCAAGAGGAAGCTTGCAGGAAGAAAAAATCAACCATCTGTTACAACTGTGGATAAGCTGTACATTTTAGGCCAGACTGCCCGAAACTGGTCAAACCAGCTGACAACAAAGCCAAACTTGTAGACGGAGCTACCAAGAAGAATGCAAGAGCATTCCAGTTAACTACCCAGGAAGCCGAGCTAATCCCTGATGTGATAGCTGGTACGTTCCTAGTTCATGACATCTATGCAAAAGTATTATTCGACTCAGGTGCAAACCAATGCTTTATAAATACTTCATTCTGCCAAGCTCTTAACCTACCCTTAACCAAACTTAGACAATTTTTTACGGTAGAAACGACATATGGAAATTTTGTTAACATAAATAAGCTTTTGCAAAAAGGAAAGATAGAACTTTTAGGCCATAAATTTTCTGCAAACCTACTACCTATGGATTTAGCTGGATTCGATGTTGTGTTAGGAATGGATTGGTTAGTAACCAACCATGCTCGAATCCTATGTGATAAGAATTCCATAGAAATTTGTGCACCCACAGGAGAAGTTATTATGATTACAGGGGATAAGCCACGAAAACCAATGAAGTTCATTTCAGTAATGAAAGTAGCTAGTTATGAGCGAAAGCAAGGAATAGTGTATATGATTTCGGTAATCGTTAGAACTAAGGATAAGAAACTTAAGGAAATTCCGGTAGTATCAGAATACTCAGATATATTCCCAGAAGAACTACCTGGACTACCACCAGATCGGGAGGTAGAATTTAGAATTCATTTAATTCCTGGAACTACACCCATAGCTAAAGCACCTTACCGATTAGCACTCACTGAAATGTTAGAACTGAAAAAGCAATTAGATGAATTACTCAGTAAAGGATTCATACAACCTAGTTCATACCATTGGGGAGCGCCAGTGTTTTTTGTAAAGAAAAAGGATGGTTCAATGCGAATGTGTATCGATTATAGGGAATTGAATAAGGTTACAATAAAGAATCGATACCCATTACCTAGAATTGATGATCTCTTTGATCAACTTCAGGGAGCTAGATATTTTTCTAAGATAGATTTACGCTCCGGATATCATCAATTGAAGGTACAAGAAGAAGACATACCTAAAACTGCTTTCAGAACTAGGTATGGTCACTACGAGTTTACAGTCATGCCCTTTGGATTAACAAATGCTCCTGCGTCATTTATGGACATGATGAATAGGATCTGTAAACCCTATTTGGATAAATTTGTAATTGTCTTCATCGACGATATACTTATTTATTCCAAAAGTCAAGAGGACCATTGTCAGCACCTGCATGCACTCTTAACTTTGTTAAGAAAAGAGAAGTTGTATGCCAAATTCCCGAAATGTGAATTTTGGCTACAAGAGGTGCAATTCTTAGGACACATAGTGAATCACGAAGGTATTCACGTGGATCCTGCTAAGATAGAAGCAATCACCAAATGGAAGGTTCCGCAATCAGCTACAGAAGTTAGAAGTTTTCTAGGATTAGCTGGGTACTATAGGCGCTTTATTAAGGATTTTTCTAAGATAGCAGTGCCATTATGTTAGGATCGGGTTCGCGACCTTAATGAGTCGGTTCAGAGGAATTCCATCAAATACAGGTGCGGAAAACAAGTATTTGATCTATAAACAGCTGAATCTTCACTTTAACACTGATTTGTATTGATATTTGAACACAAATACAATCAGTTCTCACACCGGCAGCACTTCGGTATGGAATTACTCAAATACAACTCCTGATTTCGCTTGACACTAACCTCCTATATATAGACATTGAGATTTCGCTTCAACATCACTCAAGCGAAATCTGATATGATGATTTCGCTTGAGGCTTCAAGCGAAAACTCAAATACATTACACACTTTCAAGCGAAATCTTCTAATTCTCTCACATTTTCTCGTTTTACGTGCCCTGATCTATTTTAGCTAGTCTAAGACTCGATACAAGACGAAGTCGACAGATGTAGTGCACCAACAGACTCCCCCTCAGATGTTGACGAGTCGACTATCGAATCACACCAATGCTGTGTCTTCACATCTTCATACTTGATCAGTCTCTGGGCTTTTCTCTCTCTATCTTCTTCTCCAAAATCACCTTGCTCTATCAGACTCCCCTTCACGATTTGCTGGTATTCATTTGTTCTTCAGCAACATCTGCTTTAGGATCGATGTCTGACTCAAATGTTGTTTACAAGATCATTGCCTGGCTTTTATCTAATTCTCTTGATCAGATCTCTTGATTCCTTAAGTTCATCAGCATCAGCAACTAGCAAACTTTAGATTCATGATCAGAGTCTGACTTTTGTAAGCTTTGAATGAATTAACCTCGCTCACCTGTAACAATCTTAACCCAGAAATAAATTTTCTAAATTTAACAATTTAAAATGCACCAACAATCTGATATAATCAGATAACTCTCTCCCATATCACAAATCAATGATGAACCAAATGTAGATTTTAAAAATACCAATTGTAGGATTTTAACAAACCTTTTGACATTTTAAGATTCACTCCCCCTCACAACCAAGTCATCATGTTTAGCACTTGAAACTTTGACAATCAGCTTTCCAATATCAGTTGTCGAAAATCTTTTTGAATTTTTCAAAATTTTTTGCTAAAACACACTAAAAATCTTTTTGTAATTTTTGATTGTAAAGGAATGCAATAAAGAAATTTTTACAAACAATATTTTTTGTGAGTTTGTGCAAGAGGATCATATCAGTTTCTGAGACAGATCACTAACACCGTTAAGCTTCATTTCATATTAAGTTCTAAACAATTTACCTAGATTGTCAGTATGTTTGTCCACTTAAATTTTCACACAAAGTTCAATTGATCCGAGATAAGATATTAATGTTTTAAGCACTTGAACTTATTCGTGTGTCCCACTACTTGAATATACTCCCGTATCCAGATCCCAATATTCAGTCTTACAGGTGAGTATACCACAGATGATATCTGTAAGGGGAATAAATTATGCAACCGTGATAGCTCAGGTCAGAACTTCCGTTCAGCAGAGAGCCTAGTTGACTTTTAGGTGTGTCCCCTTTAGAGGATCTTTTGAATTACAACAGCCATGATTAGCATTTTTCAATGTTTCATCATTTTTTAGCTGAGGGTGAGCTATATTTCAAGCAAATGTAAAGTATTCTCCGGGGACTAGGCCATTGCTTCCGCAAAATCAGAAGTCCCGAGATAATACCCCAGATATCACTGAGCATAAAGACCTAGTATCTCAGAATAAGGGACCTTTTAAACAAGATTTCAGGGGTTACCTATATATCCAAGTTTGTGTTAACCCACAAAACAAGCAAGTTTGAAATTTAGGTTTATATCTCTTCACAATCTACTAAATGTGCAAAAACCTACTGACATATCCGCAGTAAGATTGTTTATCACATTTTACTTTACATTTCTTTAGCATGTTGTGATAGTCCACTGATGTACTATCATTTTCTCTATATGCAACAAAAACTCATTTTTGAATTTTATCATGTTTTTGTCTTTTTCAAATTTTCAAATGTTTTTGGATTTTCTGAACATTTTTACTCCCCCTAAAATGCAAACACATTTTAGGAAATTTAAAAAATAAACTGTACAATAAAGTGACAACTGATATCGAATCGCATCAAATCGCCATTCACTTGGCATAAACAATCAGAACTCCCTCTATCACAAAACTATTTTCTCATTTAGATTTCAAAACACTTAAGTTTGTTTTAATCAAAATGATTTTTCCGGAAAATAAGTTTTGATGATATATAAACATTTGTAGATTCGGGGTGTGGTTCATCACATTGTCTATTCTTAACCATTTGTAGCAGATCAAGTACAAATTAATGTCCTTGATTTACCATTTGCAAGTATGCACCATCTATATCAATTGCAAAAATTACCATATGTAGAACACAATATCACTTGTAGGAATATTACGTCTACATCACCATTTTACCAATCAGAATGCCGATTCCTGCTTCGCACTTACCAACCTGGAAGCTCCGGCGTAGTCATACAACCTGTAAACATCCAAACACTATCAAAAATTTTCAATAAAAAAACTTCAAACATTAGACAGATGCCGATTCCTGATCCACGATATAAACTTGGGATCTCCGGCAAGTCCTAAGACTTTTAAGGAAAACAAACTTCCACCCAAGTCTTATTTGACTTGGTGGCTTCCAATTCCTGAGCAGTAGGGTTGTAGGTTGCCTTTTTAGTTGCATAAAAATCTTTAACCCCCTTTACCTTTCCATCAAGCATTTTCTTAAAAATTTTCTTAACATTTCCATTAAAAGCTTTCTCAATATCAAATTCCTTTTCATCAGAATAGAATTGATTTGAAATTTCCACTTTACCAACCATTTGTTTAATTTCTTCAAAGTTCAGTGATGGAATGTCAACATCATTCACTGAATGTTTTTCCTCAACTTGTGGCTCCTCAGATTTTGTGGAATCAGATTCATCGCCAGATTGTACATCTAATTTTTTAACAATCCATTTTTGATTTTCTTTTGCACTCTTTTTGTACAATCTTTTAGAATTTTCACCAACTTCATTCTTTGAATTTTCAAAATTTTTGAAGTTTGTAGTTGGTAATTCATTCTTTTCAACCACTTTTTCTTTAAGTTTTTCAGTTACTCCCTGTTTTTTGTTGACTTTGTTTGGACAATTGTGAGCGATGTGTCCAACAACTTGGCATTGAAAACAAGTTCTTGTGTCTTTTGATTGAAAAACTCCAATTGGATGAAAAACTCCAGTTCCTGTTCTTTTTCTTTCAGCAAGGAACTCTTGATTTGATAAGCTATTTGACTCCTCTTCATAGCTTTTTCCTGCAACATATGTCATTTTTGATTTAAAATCTCTAACATATTTTTCATTTTTACGATTTTCAGGTGGAGTAAAACCAAGACCTTTCTTTTTGTAACTACAATTTTGATTTGTTTTCTTTTGAAAACTAGAATCAGAATTGTAATTCTTTTTCCCTTTTTTCTTGTTTAACCTTTGTTGAACTCTAGAAGTGTATTTTTTAGGTTTTTCAGTAGATTTTAGATCCTTAATTTCAGAAAAATTAATTTCCGTCATTTTAAAAACCTTTTTAATCATGTCAAAACGAACACTTCTAATCGGAAACTCTTTGTCAGAGTATAATTTGTCCGAATCATTTAAAGTATATGCAACTTCAAATGTTTCATCATCCAAATTCGCCTTTGATAACAAAAATTCTTTACTGTAAGACCGTTTTTCCGATGATTTTGAACTGTTGACTAACGAACTTGAACCCCCAGACTCAAACTTTGACTCAGACACCTCCTCAGTATCCAACACCTGATCGACCACCTTTTTGATTAACTCAGACTCATGATCAGTATCAGACGAGGTAAACGTGATATCAATGTTATCTGGTAAAACGTCAGTTGTCTCGGATTTTAACTTTATATTGACTGCTTTTTCGACTTGCTCCTCATTTGGTTTTCTAGGAGAATAACCTTCCCAGATAGGAGGCGGACACTTGTTGTATTTAACAGTCGATTTCTTACCAGTCTCATTCTTTTGCTTCTCATCCTGAAATGCTTCAAAACCTGCAACAGTAGGATAAACTCGATCAATAACATAATCAGAACAAGAATAACTCAGTAATAACCTTCTGATCCTTTCATTCTCGATCTTTTCTTTTTCCAACTCTTGCTTTAAATTAGCATTTTCTTCGATGTAATGATTAATTGCCTTTTGCTTTGCCATTAACGTAGAATTCGTCATCGTTAAAGCTTTTTCTCTTTCAGAGTTTGTTGTTTGAAGACCTGTCACTGTTCTGTTCAACACACTATACGATTCTTTCACATAACTGATGTCAGATAGTAACTTTTCTATCAGTCTTTCTCTATCAAACAGTATAACATCTTTTTCTTCACAACTCTTGCAAATTTCCAAACATTTCTTGCAAGGCTTTTCAACTTCAACAATCTTCTCAACCTCAATTGTTTTTACCACTTCAATCACCTTTTCTTCATTCATATTTTTAACTTCTTCAGTTTGAACAACATTTTCAACTTTCTCATCTTGTTGTTGTTCTTTTGCAGCTTGTTTCTCCTTCAGTTTCTCCATGCGATCTGCAAAATAAAAATGAAAACTTTCAGGAGAAAGATGTTTTTTAGCAATATTAATATGTTTCTCTTCTTCATCATCACTGCTACTCTCCATCGGTGTTTGATCAAACTCTACAGATTTTTCAGACTCAGCATCTGAAACACCAGAATCAGATGGTGTTTGATCAAAAACAACTTCTTTTTCTGAAGTATTCTCATTTTGCACATTCTCATCTGTACTTAATGATTCAGAATCAGCACTTTCTGAACTTTCTTCAGATGTACTCGATTGATCTTTCACTATTTCACCAATTGATCTCATCCAAGTAGCAAACAAATCTGGTTCTCTAACAATCTTTGCAATGAAAGCTTTGAAATCTCCCTTTTCATCAACAAACATATCCCAGCTAAATCCTTCAGGTAGTTGTTCATCATTTTGGTCCACTATACATGCTGTGCTGTTAGAAGAAATGTAGTTGCTCCAATTGAAATCTACCAAACATCCTTTCTTTGAATCTTCAATCTTTCTACCATGAGCCGTATGTAATTCTTGTGTCTGACCAACTTGCTGATAAATGGCTTTCCGGTAGTAGTCATCTTTTCCAAATGGATTCTGAGCACCACTAACTTCTCTGTTCTTGCACTCCCGCTTAAAATGACCTTTTTCCCTGCACCTGAAACAAGTAACTTTAGATTTATCAAAACCTAAAGTAGAAACACAAGCATCAAGAAAATCATTTCTCCCGGTAATTGTTTTGAACTTTTCAGCACGTCTAAGAACACTTGCAAGACACCATTTGATATCCATTAGTTCCATCTCTTCAGCATCTATTTGGTCGTAATCCTCTTTAGTAAGCATAGGATTTCCAATTCGACCAGCCACTAAACCTTCATATGAGATAAGCACGGAACCAAGTAATGCCATATGATCTTTCGCAATGTCTTCAGAAAAACTTTGACCTTCTGGAAGATTTAGAGCTATGTTGCATTGAATCACACAACCATTTCCCATCTTTGTGCTTTGAGATTTAAAACTTTCTGATGAGCTTTTCGGATTAACACTCGGATACAATGAGAAACCACTGTTGCTTTTGTTTGAGTTTTGATCAGTCTTTTCTGTAGAATCTCCAACACTATAAGCAGTCTGAATTTTCGGACTTCTCTCAGCTTCTGAAGTCGGAACACTACCCTTGTAATACATCTTTACATCTTGTTGACCACTTGGATTATTCATCCTTGCAATCTTCTGCTGTTCCAAATCCTGACTTTCAATCTTTTCAATGAACTGAGAGATCGACAATCTATCATAAACTCCAGTATTCTTCAGTATCATCAAATAAGTTCCCCACTCTTTCTGAGGTAACGCATCAGCAAGTTTATCCACCCATTCATCATTTTCCTTTTTAATGTTCATCATTGACATTGTTCTCACTAAGTGACAATATCGTTCAATGAGTTTCTTCGTATCTTCTCCGGGCAAACTTGTGAACAAATCAAATTCCTTTTTAAGCAATGCCTTCTTGCTTTTAATCATACTCGTACTGCCTTCAACCTTGATTTTTAGAGCATCCCATATTGATTGTGATGTTTTGTCATGTTGAAGTAGTATGAAGATGTCTTCTTTGATGGCCTGTTGAAGTAAACTGATCATCATCTTTTCAGCTCGGTATATTTCCCGTTCTTCCTTACTAAAATCTGAAAGCTGTTTTTCAGTCTGCATTTCGGTTTGTGGTGGAGTATACTTTGTCAGAATACATTCCCATGATCTTAGATGATTTGCTTGCACCCAGTTTTCGAATCTATCTTTCCATCCGTAGTATTCCTCAATTCCCATAAGCTTCGGGGGTTTCTGAGTCGTCCTCGTTTCGTTTTCTGAATTCATGTTCTGAGCAATGGAAGATGAACTAGGTGATGTTGCAAATGCGTTGTGGAAATCATTATCCATGTTTCAGACACTTTCAAGCGAAATACTATCTTTCAAGCGATACCCTTCAAGCGAAACAATTTAAACTGAACAACTTTCAAGCGAAATACTTTGAAGCGATCCTGAATAAAAGAACCCTGAAGCGAACACCTTGAAATGAAAATCTTGAAGCGAAATCGTTCAAGCGAAAACGTTCTGAAACAACTTTTCTGAAGCGAAAGTCTTGAAGCGAAATCCTTGAATCTGTTTGAAGCGAAATGTAAAGTCTCGCTTGAAATTTCAAGCGAAATCGTCCAATGAAGCTTTGTTCTTCAAGCGAAATCCATTCGAAGATCGATTTTGATCACTTTTAGGTCGAATTTTGCTGTGAAACTTTCAAGGGTTTGTTATATTGTATTTTTAAACAATCTGTGAGAAATTGAACAGTTTTTTACCGTGAAAAATTTCTGAACTGATGAAAGAAGGTGTAGAAATAAGAGATATTGATTGATTTCGGCTGAATTTTGCAGAACTCCTCAACCTGAGCTCTGATACCAATTGTTAGGATCGGGTTCGCGACCTTAATGAGTCGGTTCAGAGGAATTCCATCAAATACAGGTGCGGAAAACAAGTATTTGATCTATAAACAGCTGAATCTTCACTTTAACACTGATTTGTATTGATATTTGAACACAAATACAATCAGTTCTCACACCGGCAGCACTTCGGTATGGAATTACTCAAATACAACTCCTGATTTCGCTTGACACTAACCTCCTATATATAGACATTGAGATTTCGCTTCAACATCACTCAAGCGAAATCTGATATGATGATTTCGCTTGAGGCTTCAAGCGAAAACTCAAATACATTACACACTTTCAAGCGAAATCTTCTAATTCTCTCACATTTTCTCGTTTTACGTGCCCTGATCTATTCTAGCTAGTCTAAGACTCGATACAAGACGAAGTCGACAGATGTAGTGCACCAACACATTAACTAAGCTAACCTGTAAAGCAGTTAAGTTTGAATGGGGACCTAAGCAAGAAGAGGCTTTTATAATTTTAAAACGAAAGTTAACAAACACCCCAATTCTTGCCTTACCAGAAGAGACAGAAGATTTTGAAGTATACTGTGATGCTTCAAAGCTAGGATTAGGATGTGTGTTAATGCAACGCAAAAAGGTAATTGCGTATGCCTCAAGACAATTGAAAAAGCACGAGGAAAACTATACGACTCATGACTTAGAATTAGGGTCGATAATTTTTGCACTTAAAATTTGGAGACACTATCTGTATGGAAGTAAGTTTACTGTTTATACAGATCATAAGAGTTTAAAATACATATTTGGGCAAAAAGAATTAAACATGAGGCAAAGAAGATGCATGGAAATCCTAAGTGACTACGATTGTGATATTCAATATCACGAAGGAAAACCAAATGTAGTTGCAGATGCCTTAAGTCGCAAATATCATGAAAAGCAAAAGCGAGTTCGTGCTCTTAGATTAAATCTACAGTTAGATTTAATGGAACAACTGAAAAATGTTCAAACCACAGCAATCAAGGATGAGGCTGAAGAAATGAAGGGAAGAATAAAGGAATTAGAGCAAGGAGCTGATGGAATTTGGAAATTCCACAAGAAAAGAATTTGGGTACCTAAGCAAGGAGAATTAAGATATAAGATCTTAGAAGAAGCTCATAAATCTAGGTATACCATGCACCCGGGAAACAATAAGATGTACCAAGATTTAAGAAATAATTTCTGGTGGATAGGAATGAAGAAAGACATAGCTAGATATGTATCTAAGTGTCTAACATGCTCACAAGTTAAGGCAGAACACCAGAAACCTTCTGGGTTACTCCAACAATTAGAAATGCCTGTTTGGAAATGGGAGCTCATAACAATGGACTCCGTTACTAAGTTGCCCAAAACCAGAAATGGAAATGATGCGATTTGGGTAATTGTGGATCGATTAACCAAATCAGCCCATTTTCTACCCATGAAGGAAACCTTTAACATGGAAAGGTTGGCAAAGTTGTACGTGGACAAGGTAGTATCCTTACATGGAGTCCCACTCTCCATTGTATCAGATAGAGATAGTCGTTTCACTTCACACTTCTGGACAAGTTTCCAAGAAGCCATGGGGACGCGATTAAATTTAAGTACAGCTTACCATCTCCAAACAGATGGACAAAGTGAAAGAACTATTCAAACCCTGGAAGACATGCTTAGAGAATGTGTCATCGATTTTGGTGGAAATTGGGACGACCACCTACCCTTAATTGAATTCTCCTATAACAATAGTTATCATTCAAGCATTGAAGCTGCCCCATTCGAAGCACTGTATGGACGAAAGTGCAGAACTCCAGTTTGTTGGGCAGAAATAGGAGAAAGTCAATTATCAGGTCCTGAAATAGTGCAAGAAACTACCGACAAGATCACTCAAATCAAGGAAAGACTAAAGACAGCTCGAGATCGCCAGAAGAGTTATGCCGACAATCGACGCAAGCCACTAGAGTTTCAAGTTGGAGACAAGGTACTTTTGAAAGTTTCTCCTTGGAAAGGAGTAGTTTGGTTTAGTAAGAAGGGAAAGTTAAGTCCAAGGTACGTAGGACCATTCCCAATAATCCAGCAAATAGGACCAGTTGCCTATCATTTATAACTACCAGAAGATTTAGCCGGGGTACATGATGTCTTTCATGTTTCCAACCTTAAGAAATGTTTATCTGACGAATCCCTGGTAGTACCTCTTCAAGATGTAAAGGTAAATGAAAGGTTAAAATTTGTTGAGAAGCCACTGCAAATGGAAGACAGAAAGATCAAGTTTCTTAAGCACAAACGACTAGTGCTAGTCAAAGTCAAGTGGGATTCAAAGAGAGGACCTAAGTACACTTGGGAGCTAGAATCCGAAATGAAGCGAAAGTATCCCTACTTATTCCAGTAAATCTCGAGGACGAGATTTTAATTAAGGTGGGGAGGATGTAATAACTCTCATCAAATTTACTATTTCTTATTTTAATTTGTCCAATAAGAAACCCTAATTGAGACCTGACGTGATTGTCGTGGGTCACGCAAATTTAATCCCAAAAACAACTATAGATAGTGGTAAGAGGATATCGAACTCAGGGAGTATGTGGAAAGTGTGTTGATTTTATAGCTTTGCGATTAAACTACAATTAACCTAATTTGCAGAAAATTAAGATCAATGAATTTGGATTGTTGTTTTAGAAAACTAAATTAAAAACTAATTGCAAATCAAATGTTGGTTGTAAAACAAATTAGGAGAGAACAATGACCATCTTAGGTTTCAGTTTCTTTAAACAATTGTGTGCAATTCCAACTAGAAAGAGTTACATAGACATAACTCGTGCATGAATAATCGAAGTGATAAAAGGGAACAAAGTACTCGGATTTATAAACGCGAGGTTGTTTCCCGATGATCAATTAATCAATAACCAACCCTAACCCTTCCCGTGATATCTCGATTGTTAGCAACACCAAGAACGTACGACTAAGACTAGAAATTGCAATATCAATTAACAAGTTACAAGCGATTAAACATACACCATGATATTCAAGCAACGCAAGTTATCATTCTAGAAATTCAGAAATAAACACACAAAAGTTCAAGAGAAACCTTCACCTAAGATGATCACCGAAAAGTTTAGCCGGACATAGCTTGGTGAATCATCATAACAACAAGTCTAATGTTCATAGGAATCGTAAACACAAACCGAATGTTAGGAATTGTTCAAAAACAAGCAAGAACAGCCAAATTCGCCCCTAGTGAGTCCCAAAACCGTCCAATCATGAGAACACTTGAAAAGACACAATAAAACTGATTTAAGAAGGCAGTTACGTTTTTTATCGCAGCCACCACCGTAATTTACGGCTCCACCGTAAATTACGGTGGACTTCAATATGTTACGGTGCAAATTAACTGATTTACGGTAAGCTTCAGGTCAACATCAGGTCCACCGTAAATTACGGTGAGACCGTAATTTACGGTGGTGACTTGAATTTTCTTCTTTGTTTCATCTTTTGTTCCGCACACGACCCGTTCAACTTCAAACCTTCCAAAGCTGCGTTAAATCCATGTTAGTGCATTTATGTCTATAGCCTTCGTCAATCCGAGCCGTAGCGAGAAACAGAAGAAAACGAGTTTTTATAGTGTTATATCTAGTAAAAAAGGCAAGGTGGCATAATTGTAATAATGAGAAATCTCATTAAAAGTCAAGGACTATAAATAGATCCTTATGTCATAGTTTAGGGACTTTTGCCATTTTAGAGATTTGAAGAGCTCTAGTTCTAGAGAGAGAAATTAGAGAGAGAAAGTCTCTAAGTGATTCACGGTTCCTGTACGTTATCAGATTTTATCAAAGAATCACGTTTATATTACGTCATGTGTGTTTAGGTCGCGTTCGTGTACGGATTCCGCACGTTTCACGTTCGTTTCGGAGTCAAAACCGGTCCAACAAGTGGTATCAAAGCTAGTGATGAAGAGTTTAGCTTGATTTCGATTATATTCTGACTTCTACACCTTCTTTCATAATTTCAGAAAATTTTATCGGTCAAAACTGGATCAAAATTTCAGAGTGTGTGTAAAATTGGACATAGATAAAGCCTGGAAAGTTTCAGATTAAAATTCGAACTAAAAATGGGCTAAATTAGCTTCGGAGTTGATTCCGCTTTTACGGACAATTGGTGATTCCGTTTTTATGTCATAGTTAATTCCGCTCCAAAGGTCATATTTTCATATGATTCCGCTCCTAGGACATACTTGGGATTTCGCTTATAGGGTTTAACCTGATTTCGCTCATAAGACAAATCAGATTCCGCTCCAGTGAACAAAAGTAATTTCGCTCCAATGGCATACATGTGATTTCGCTTATCAGTCACCTTGATTTCGCTCATAGGGACAATATCTTCTGATTTCGCTTTTATGTCAAGGATGATTTCGCTTTTAAGTCACTAAGGGGTTCCGCTCATTTGACATATGTTTGAAAACTGATTTCGTTCAAAGGGATATCATAAGTTTGATTTCGTGTCGAGCTTATTTCACGACAATTGAGTGTCAGTTTGTTACAATTTATTTGTTATTAATTGTACTGATTGTGTTTGTTTGATATTTCTGTCAGGTTTGCATCATGGCTGAGGAATTCTTCAATACGTTTTACAACGCGTTCGCAACTGAATCGTTTGAGGCTACAAATATTACACCAAAAACCATTACTAAGGTGCTAAATGAGAACATCAAGCATGATAACTTTTATGGAACTCACTCAAAGCCACCAACTCTTGATAGCATTGAGGATTATACTTGGTGGAAGGAACGGTTTATTAACTGGGCTAAAGCATATGCTCATGAAAGCTGGTTCTGCCTGGAGTATGGATATGAAAAACCAAAAGATGATAAAGGCGAAGATCTTGTATTCAAGAAGTTTACTAGAGAAGATAAAGCTGAATACGGAGCTGAACAGAGAATGATAGCATTGATCCAGTCAGCAATCAGAAATGACATCTTTGCACTGCTAAATCATAATGGGTCATCTAAGTCGGTTTGGGAAGCTTTACGACTTAAAGCTGAGGGGGGAAAACAGATTAGAAAAAACAAAATAGCTTTATTAAAGAAAGAATTTGATCTGTTTGATAACATAAAAGGAGAGTCGGTGAGGCAAATGATTGAGAGATTCTGTCATCTTAATATCGAACTTGAACGTTTTAAAATAAATAAAACAAGAGAGGAATTGATAGACAAAGTGATTGAAGCGTTACCACGAGCTGATCAGTGGCAAACGTTTGTTTTTATTTTGAAAAATGATGCTTTGTATGATACAATTACTCTTGATGCTTTGTTTGAAAAGATTGAAAGTCATGATCTGGAGCTACAAAAACAAAACAAGATGACTGATTCTTCACATCAACAGAATGTTGGCTTGTATTACAAAGGCAGTGTACCTTCTGATAAAAGCGTTGGTTCACCAAAAACAGTATTTAGTGGTGAGAAGATGAAAGAACCACCAACAACGTCAACAAGTCATCATTCTGGATATCATTCATCTTCTAAGACAAATTCTGATGATTCAGAAGAAATTTTGTGCAACATTGCTCTTAAACTGAAGAACTCTCCTGCAATGAGCATCAATGCAGCGAAGCAGCAAATGAGTTTTCTTGCATCTGTTCTGGAGTCATATGAAGGTCTAGTAGCTGGCAAAATTGGAAACTCATAATTGACCAAAGAAGACTATGACCAGATTGATCCGGAAGAGATGGAGCTCATTGACATCCGTTGGTGTTTAGCTAGTTGTATTCGAAGAGCTCAGAGGTATATGGAGATTACTGGAAAACAATCGCTTGGAGGTGCTTCAACAAAGCTTGGATTTGACAAATCCAAAGTGACCTGCTTCAAATGCAAGCAGAAAGGTCATTTCAAGAGAGAATGCACTAATTCTGCAGTTGGTGGATATGAACATCCGTTCAACGATGACTATTATCGAAAGGCGATCTACCATAGAAGCAGAGAAGAGCCAAAGTTGATTGAAGATAAACCGAAAGAAAAATCAAGAGCTTATGCTGTAATTTACGAGGATGAAGGATATGATTGGAGTGAGGTTCTTCCAATAGATGACATTGTTGATGAACGGTTCAAAGTTGAAGCCAAACAGGAAGAATTAAATAAACATTATGCTCTTGTTACTGAGATTCAAGATGAAAACAAAGATAAAGACACTTCTGAAATCCATGAAGAGAATGTTGAGATCAAAGAGAAAACTCGAGAAGAAATTTTGAGTGAGAAGACTTACAGAGAAAGAAATGTGGTCTACAACAGAATGGATGATATGCAGGAGGAGTATGAGATGGCTGTCGGTAGCAAAAGATGGGATAAAAAGAGAGAATGCTACTATAACAGAGAAGGAGAACCGGTTGTTCCCAAGAAAGACATAATCTTCGATGATGTTCTTCTTGCAGTCCCGTTAAGAGCTGAATACTATAGAAGAGTATTGAAAGATGACACATACGCTAAGAGATATGAAAAGGATATCAGATATGCCATGTTATCATGTCTAAGAAAAAGGGACGAAGAGAGAATGAAGAAGAATGTTGAAGAAATGGTGAACAATTTGAAAAAAACTGCTGAAGAGGTTAAAGAGGAAGTTGTTACTGAAGAACAGCAGATTGAAGAAGATGTGAAGAAAGAAGAAAAAGAGGAAAAGAATGAGAATGAGGAAGCTGATAATGTTGGTGATGAAGTTGGTGTTGAAGAAAAGCAGAATGTTGCTGAGAAGACAGAGGTTGCTGAAAACACCGAAGTGCCAATCACTGAGGTAAATTCTGATTCTAAAAACTTGAAACAGATTGATCAGTGCAAGAAATGCATAGAATCGTGCAGAGCTTGTACTAAAAAAGATGAGCAATTTAGAACAAGAGATCTTGAGTTCACAAAAATTGAAAAGATTTTCAAAGAAAAATGCAAAGAAATGCTAGAAAAAGAAAAAGTTTTTAAAGAAAATGATGAAAAACTTTCAGAAAAATGTAACAAATTAGAGAAAGAAAATGAAGTTTTGAAAGAAAATGTTTTGAAAATGACAAATGAACGTGAACAAAAAGAAATTGCTTGTCAAGAAATGAAAAAGGAATATGATTCAATGAAATTATCATATCATATTACGAAAGAGTCATATGATAAAATAAAAGATGAAATGAAATATGCTCAATCAAGAATGAATTGTATGTCTGAAACAACCAAAGAACTTAAACGAATGTATGCTATAAAACAAGATGTTGTTAATTCCTATATTGAGGATGTTGCTAAGTTAAAGCGACAGATTGCTGATTTAGAACAGGATAACAACAAGTTAAAGAGTTACCACGTGTCGTCATATGTGCTTGAACGAATTTTCAATATAAAACTGGGTGATGGTGAGTCTGAGCAGAACAAGAAAGGCATTGGCTCAGAGTTTCATCAAGTTCCACCACCGGGAAAATTTGCATTTTATGATGAGGAAAAGGTTGAAAAAGCTTTCAACATGGTAGATCAATTGCCAGACAACATTGACATAACCTATTCCAAATCTGATGATTCTCATGATTCAGAGGTGGTAGGTAAAGTCGTTGAAAGTGTGTTGAAAGAAGAGTTAGTTGTTACAGGTAAATCTGAATCACAGGATGAAGATGAAGGAAATCTTCATGATGGTTATCTGAAAAACACAAAATCCGAGGAAAATTTGAATGATGATTCAAAAGGATTGGTTTATACCATGATTGGATCGGACAAATTGTTCTTAGATGTTGTATTTCCGATTCAGAATGTGATTTCAGAAAAAGTCGACAAAGTTTTCAAAATGGTTGAGATTGAGAAGTCTGAGATTTCAAAGTTTGTTGGTAAGAGTCATAGAGGTTCGTATACCAAACCTGGTTTCAAAAAGAAGAACATGAAGGCTGGGTTGGGTTATAAGAAGAAACAACATTGGAACAAAAATGAGACGCCGAATTTTCAAGCAAAAATGAGTTTTGTTCAAGGAGGCAGTTTAGAAAAAGAAAAAGAACTCAAAATGAGACAGTCTAATGATGAATTCTTTGCTCAAAAGAAAAAGCAACAACCACAGGTCAAAGATGTGTCCATGAGAACATGTTTCAAATGTGATCAAAAAGGACATCTTGCACGCAAGTGTCCTAATCTAAAACCTGTAGATGTTGACAAAAAGAAGTTTGATGCTGAGAAACAAAAATCTGAGACTGTGAGACAAAGGTCAACCAAATTTGATTCGAAACAAACTTGGAGGTTCAATACAAATAAGTTTGCTTCAAATCAAAATTGGAAATCAAACCAGAATAGGTTCGATTCAAGACAGACCTGGAATTCTCACACACCCAGATTCAGAACAACACAGAGTTGGAAAACCACAGTTGATATGACAAAACCTCAAGAGTTTTGGAAACCAAGAGTTGTTGTTCAAAATCAAAATGTTCAAAAAGTTTCACATTTTTACAAACGAGGAACACCAAAAGATCAAACATGGAGTGTTAAGAAACATGTTGAATTGGTAAAAGATGAGAAAGTTGAAGTTAAAATTGAGAAAGTTTTTGTGAAAAATGACAAAGAATTTCCAGCATTGAATGAAAATTATTGTGTTGAAATGCCTAAGGTTCAACAGACCTGGGCTAAATTGTTCAAGTAATCAAGTAGTCTGAATGTGCAGGTGCTCAACAAATCTGAAGATTGTAATAATGGAACTTGGAGCAGCCTGGCACAACGACAAGGAGAGGAGGCTGCTGGATCCTGTGTTGGTTCAAACAGGGAGTTTATATGTTTTTTTTGTACATAAATAAACAATATTTCAAAAACCCTAAAAATTGAAAAATTTGAAAAACCAAAAATATGTTTGTTTTTAATTTTTGTCAAATATTCAAAAATACAAAAATATGTGTTGATTGAATATGCCGAAACCCTCACGGCTGAACAAACATGATTACTTTCACCAGATTGAAAAACGGTTTTCAAACTGTTAAGATCAATGGGTTGTAAATCATGGGGGTACGTTATATTTTCTGCAAATCAGAACATGAGATGCAGAAAATGGATGGCGAGACAAAGCTATCAGTATTGGTTGTCAAATTTTCTTTAAATGGTTTTACATTTTAGGGGGAGTAATATTGTCAGAAAATACAAAAACATTTGAAAATTTGAAAAAGACAAAAACATGATAAAATTCAAAAATTTGAGTTTTTGCGTAAAAAGAGGAAATGATAGTACATCAGTAGACAGTTACAATACGCTAAAGATATGGAATGTTTAAATGTGTTAAATGATCTCACCGTGGATGTGTCGGTAGGTTTTTATACACTTAGTAAACTTTTTCGGGATATAAACCTAAATTCAAACTTGCTTATTTTGTGGGGAACACTACTTGGATATATAGGTAACCCCTGAAATCTCGTTTGAAAGGTCTCTTAATCTGATATACTAGGTCTTTATACTCAATGATGTCTGGGGTATTATTCCGGGACTTCTGCTGAACGGTAGTTCTGACCTAGTCCTCGAATAATACTTTCCGCAAATGCTTGAAACACAGCATTAAACCCTCAGCATGCTGATGAAACAATAAAATTGATAGTCGCTGCTGTTGTAAGCAAAAAGATCCTCTAAAGGGGACATACCGTAAAGTCGAAGCTGATATCTCTCTGCGTATACGGAAGTATCGACCTGAGATCCCTCGGCCCTCGCATACCTAATTTATATACAGATATCATTGTAGTATACTCACCTGTAAGACTGATTATTGGGATTCTGGATACGGGAGTATATTCAAGAGGTGGGACACATGAATGAGTTTAAGTTCTTAATACATCTAATTCGTATCCTGAATCAGTTGAAATTTGTATGAAAATTTAAGTGGATAAGTATATCGACAATCTAAGTGAATTGTTTAATGCGTAATGTGATTTTAAGCTCAACGGTACTTGTGACTTGTCATAAACTGATATGATCCTCCGACGCATTCTCAAACAAAAATATTGTCTGTAAATATGTTTGTACATATTTCTTTATTGCTTTATATTTTCAGAAAATACAAAAAGATTTTGATTTCTGCTTTATTTTCGACAACTGATGTCTGAGTGCTGAGTTTCAAAATCTAAATAAGCTGATTGTGTTTCTGAAAATAAAACAAGTTCATTAATTTGAAACTTGAATTAAAATAAAAAATTTCAAAAACAGTTTGTGATATCTCCAAGGTCATTAGCTTGAACTTGGATGATTAACTGTGAGGGAGTTGGATTCTTTAATACTGCCAAATCTGTAAAGTTTGTTGATAGGGGGAGTGGATTAGAGAATTTGATTGAGAATTCAAAATGTTGTTACTCATAAATGTTTGAGAAATTGCAGATGATAGTCCAGATTACGATCCTGAAAGCAGAGTCTAAGAGGGAGTCTGAAGACAAGTTTGAAACAAAGAAAAGCTTGTAGATGGAAAGCTAGGTGTCGATCCCAAAGCACGGAAGCTTGATGAAAGGGGGAGCCTGAAGCTGATAGGAGAAGAGAAAGATTGTTGGATGCTTACAATGTTACATCTTGAAAGGAAAGGCAGAATGATCAAGACTGAAGATGTGTCATATTGAAGATTAGTCACTAAAGACTTCGTCAATATCCGAGGGGGAGTCTGTTAGTGCATTACGTCTATTGACTTCGTCTTGTATCATAATATAGAATAGGATAAGTTAGAATAACCAGTGCACAAGGTTCGAGAAACAATTGTTCGAGAGTTAGCTTGTGATTCCGCTTATATGGACCTTGTCCATAAAAGCGAAATCATGAAGTTGCTGATTTCGCTCATATGGTTTGTCCATATAAGCGAAATCACATCACCTATATATAGTGCACTTGATGTTTCATTTGGTACGCATTCTTCAGAAGTGTAACGAAGTGCTGCTGATTTTCTGTCAGGTTGTAAACATTGTTAAAAGCAATATAATTGACAGATCTTAAAGTATCAAGCTGTTTCGGTGTCTAGTTCTCTGATTCCGCCTTTGAACTGGACTTACAACTCTTCTGAACGACTCAATCGGGCCAAACAACGATCCAACATCGGGATTCTGTTCAAGAAGTCTAAAAGAGAAAAAGAAGATGCTACGAGTTTGACTCAATGATCGAGATTGACTACGGCAATATCCAAGGGGGAGTCTGTTAGTGCATTTATGTCTATAGCCTTCGTCAATCCGAGCCGTAGCGAGAAACAGAAGAAAACGAGTTTTTATAGTGTTATATCTAGTAAAAAAGGCAAGGTGGCATAATTGTAATAATGAGAAATCTCATTAAAAGTCAAGGACTATAAATAGATCCTTATGTCATAGTTTAGGGACTTTTGCCATTTTAGAGATTTGAAGAGCTCTAGTTCTAGAGAGAGAAACTAGAGAGAGAAAGTCTCTAAGTGATTCACGGTTCCTGTACGTTGTCAGATTTTATCAAAGAATCACGTTTATATTACGTCATGTGTGTTTAGGTCGCGTTCGTGTACGGATTCCGCACGTTTCACGTTCGTTTCGCAATCGTTTCGGAGTCAAAACCGGTCCAACAATCCACTTTTTAGCTCCCGAACCGCACCTGAAACATAGACAACAGTAGTTATCTAATTCAAGATAATTACACGATTAAGTGAAGGATTATTTCGTCTTTTAACATGATTAAGGGTTGTCCAATGGACCACCCGTCACATCCCCACACTTAACCGTTGCTTGTCCCAACCAACTCATCAAATCAATTTCAAAACAAGTGATCAAATTAAACCAAGCAAAAACATGCAATCTTTTTACTAACCCATTTTTAACACCCAACCAATACACCCCTCTCTAAATCTCTCCTCTCAGCTACAAGTGAAAACTAGCAAAGATAAGCTAGACACACACTAGGCAAACGGGTGGTTGCACAACTATAGGCTTGTACCTAAATCGATCATTCTCCTAAAATGTGTCAAACATAAATGCAAATCAAAGGGACTTTCAAGGTTATAACGTGGCTAGGTGTATAGGTAGGAAATGGAATATATATGAAGTAGCGAAAACTTGACCCGGTCTTTTTATTACAAAAATAAGCAAACGAACAACTACCAAACTTAACTACTATACACAAGATAACTAAACATTACTTCTTTTTCCATTTTTCATTGTTTTTTTTTTCTTTTCTTTTCTTTTCTGATTTTTTTTTTAACAAAGCAAACAAAAATACCATAACGCATCAAACATATCTACTTCAAACTACTAAAACTACTAATACTATCACTAACACTATAAGACCGGGTCAAATTTGGGTAAATTTTTAAGTAAGTAGCCAGGGGTAACAATTGATAGGCTTTTAAGGCACAAAATGGGCAACTAAATGTCCAAACCCCCGCCCCTCTCACTACCATGCTCATATATATAACTTATGAGGTCCAACCCCCCAAATCCCACACTCGCTCACACCAACGACGAGGCTACCTAAATGCCCTTATCCTCTTTGCATTCATGTCTAACTAAGGACTCAAATCGCATTCAAGCACAAGTTCTAATGCACCCCCACCCGTAGCCACTCTCATCAAAGACAATCATTATTTATGTACAAGTGTGGCTACAACTCTCACCAAGAATGAAAAAGGTATCAAGGGTTGCCGGTGCACCAACTTGGGGTTAATCTAGGGTGTTCAAATTTTCACATCGTTTCACTTGGCTCAAAATTTTTCAAAATCTTCAAAAAATTCCCCCCATCCCCACACTTGGGATACATTGACCCCAATGCATGGTTTTGAGAGACTTTGACCACTAATTTTTTTTTTCAACATCAACAAAAACGCTTCTTCACTCAAACCCCAAATTTCTTTTTGTACTTTTCATTTTATAATTTTTTTTTCTTTTATGTTTTTCTTCATTTTAACATATGACACCACCAATCAATCACCAACCTTAAACAAACAAACTAACAAATATGCACAAAAATATACAAAGGAAGAACACAACCTGACTAATAATAGCGCGGTCCCGGAGGTCCAAACATGGAAGACATCACGTCGTTCCATTCACCGAACGCAAACGAGCCGCTACTACTTCCTCCTTGTTGTTGTTGCGCTCCCTCTTGTTGCCGCGGGTCAATCCATTGCGAGTGGTGGATCGGCGGGGTTGGATACGAAATACTACCATCATACGGTGGTAGTGACGCATAATCCACATGTTGTGGATCCACAACCACCGGCCGCCCGGCATGATAATCCGCGTGCATTCTCCTCTCTTGGTCGTCATGATATCGATTGTTTATTTCCACTTCCCGGGAATACGCATGTGTGCGATTCCATAACTCGTGATGATCCAAGCTATGTTTCAAGGCCCGCTCTATACTTGCACTATTTCTCACGTTTTGATCATACAACGTCCTCTCCGACCCCGACCCCGACCACGTATCAAACACGGATGCCGGAGGACGTTGATTCGCAATCACTTCTTGCATTGTGCCTTCATAGGCCCATCCCGGCACATACGATTGTTGCGTATAATCATAAAACATCCCACCATGACCACTACCATAACCACCTTGACCAACATTTTCAACACCATGCGGCTCGTCCGCATAGTCCACATCTCCACTCGGAACTACTTCTTCATCGCTTTCTGGCTCGTCCGGCTCGCCCGGTAACAAATCTCGTGCACCCAACTTTAGTGCCCTCCACCTTTGCCCTTCCGACTTTAACTTGTGATACCGCTCCGACTGAGTATACGTCCAAACATTCCCCAACTTATCCAACGTAAAAGGCTGATGCCTTTTTGTTGCTCCTCGATCTTCGGATGTTATCGCCTTCTGTTGTTTCATCAACCCCGTAATTATTCGACAATACGGGATGATGTCTCTTCCATACTTATTCCGACAGATCCATAAGTGGTTCATGATAAGATAGCGTATAGGAAAACGCGGACCCCCGTGCATTAACGAATAAAGAACATGTACTTCAGGAAACCTAACCTGCTCTTTGTCCCCTTTTCTTGGAATAACATTGAGAAGACAGATTGTATGCAGCAATTTAGCTTCAATTTTTAAATTCTTCCGGTATAGAATACCACTATATCTACCGGGTAAAAACAATGCTGCCAACATATCATTCCATCGTTGATGTTTTTCCGGCTTCACAAGAAGATCATCAAGAGTCGGTATCATATAATCGTGGGCTGGCAAACTATAATACTTTCCAAGCTTCTTCAAAGTATCAAAAGACATTTCCACTGGAACTCCATTCACAATACCCGTCAGCTTCATATTCGATGGCCTGCCATACGTATTGACCTTAAGAGTTGCCATCCACTCTTGGATTTCGGTGATAAACAAGTTGCTTTTATCTTTGTCAAAACAACTAAGTGCCGACTCCCAACCTAGAGCCCGGAACTTGTCAAACACCCCGAACTGACCAAACTCAGCTTCTCGAACATCCCTTTCACATATAAAGGCCGCTGCCTTATTCTTCAACCTATTCATACAGTCGTTATATAACGTTGGCTGCCATTCCAATGGTTGATCATCTAACGGTCCCGAATTCCATTTCGGTTTCTCCGCCATATCCAACTCCATCTCTTCTTCGCTTTCACTTTCGCTTTCATCCACTCTACCCATATATTGTCTCTTCCGTGGTTGTTGTTCCGGCTGTTTACCCTTTCCTTTTGAAGACGAAGATGAACCAGCTCCCGTCTTTTCTTTTGTTCGTGCCATTCCTACACACATTAGAGCAAACAACACAACCAAAGAAACAAAATTAAACCCTCTTTTCCAAATTATCCCCACACTTGCTTGTTATCATGGTTGTAGATGTTAGTGAACCAAAAGTATATCAAATTTTTTTCAAAAATCGGGCATGGTGTCTCTACAATGTAGAGACCCCCAAAAGTTCACTACTTTAACCACAAATCCTACATCTACAACCATAACCATGTTCAAATAACCAATTTCATAATCATATCTAAGAACAAGCAAGTGGGTATGGGCAAGTAACCTAAATAACCTTACTTTTCACAATGTAGCATCAAAATACAACAAATAAGCTTTCATACCTTTGCTTGAAGATGCTAAAGTGCTTGTGAAACAAAAGCTCCAAAAACCCCCAAATTTTTCGAACTAGGGTTTAGAATTCGGACCCTAAAACTGCGTTTTCTCCTAAGTTTCTTGGCAAAATCAGAAACTACGTGAAAAATTAGTCAAGATAGACTCCAATTTCACTTAGTTTGGACAAGAATTGAGAAAGTTATGGAGAATTGAAGGTAGAAGAGCTATGGAGTTTTGTGGGTTCTTGTGAAGAAGATGGATGGTGATAGAGAAAGGAAGACTTGTGTGGATGGGGTTATGTCACGTAGCCATGTGTTTTATTATATATATATATATTTTTTTATATACATACGGAACCAGACCAAACATGGACAAAATCTGCGTACCGTAAATTACGGTCAAACTGTAATTTACGGTGAGACCTGAATCACCAATTTCACCGTAAAGCAGGAGAACTACACCGTAAAGCCCAAAAGATTTTTCCACTCACCGTAATTTACGGTATAACCGTAAATTATGGTACATGCTGAACATTAATTCCTACCGTAAAACAGTCTAAAATCACCGTAAAAACCAAACATATTTCATCACCACCGTAAATTACGGTAAAATCGTAAATTACGGTGGATACTGGGCGATTTTTATTCTCCTAAAACTTGTTATTTGCAGGTATATTTTTATATTTTTCAAATTTTTTCGATTTTTTTTTATGTTTTTTAAAATTTTTCAAAAACGTATAAAAATCACCCTACCCCCTCGAAAGTCCCGTGTTGTCCTCAACACAATGTTAGAATAATTCGTGACCCGAATATCCCCACACTTGTTTCAAACACGTGTTTCAAGGCAATACAGCAATTGTGAAACTATACAAAACAAACAAAATGAAACACTACTATTTACACTACCAAACCTGGGCCTCTCATGGTTGTTCCTCATCGACCGGGCGTAAGATGTAGCCCGCTTTGTCAAGCTCCAAGGTGTTTATGTCGTTCCCATCCAAGTACGGCTTTAATCGGTGACCGTTCACCGTTTGTTGTTTCAATGTTTGCTCGTCTTGGATGTCTACGTCACCGAATCTCCCAACTCTCCGAATGACATACGGACCCATCCATTTACTCTTGAGCTTACCCGCGAACATCTTGAGCCTTGAGTTATACAACCAAACTTTTTGACCCACTTCGAACGTTTTCTTTCGCAATTTTGCATCATGCACCTTCTTGAGTTTATCTTTATACGCCGATGCACATTCATATGCCTCGTCTCGAATCTCTTCGATCTCGCTTAGTTGCAACTTTCTCAACTTACCCGCCTCGTCATAATCCGCGTTGACCGTCTTAATTGCCCAATGTGCCTGATGCGCTAACTCCATTGGCAAATGACAACCCTTTCCATACACCATCTGGTAAGGCGTTGTGCCAATAGGAGTTTTGTAGGCCGTTCGGTATGCCCACAACGCATCATCTAACTTACTCGACCAATCCTTCCTATCCGTTCTTACCGTCTTCATGAGAATTTCCTTGATTTAACGGTTGGACACTTCGACTTGTCCACTCGTTTGCGGATGGTAAGGTGTGGCAATTCGGTGATTTACGCTATATCTCTTCAATAATTTCCCGAAGTTGAAGTTCTTGAAATGCGAACCACCATCGCTTATAATAACCCGCGGGATGCCAAAACGAGAGAAGATATTGGATTGAACAAATTTACAAACAACCGAATGGTCGTTTGTGCGTGTTGCAATAGCTTCAATCCACTTCGAGACATAATCCACCGCTACCAAAATGTATAGAAAGCCATTCGAATTCGGAAAAGGACCCATAAAGTCTATACCCCATACATCAAATATCTCTACAACCAAGATTGGTTGTAATGGCATCTCATCCCTTTTCGATATGCTTCCCATCTTTTGACAATTTATGCAATTTCTAGCAAACTCACATGCATCTTTGAAAATTGTGGGCCAATAAAACCCACATGAGAGCACCCGATAGCCTGTTTTGTGCCCACTAAAATGACCCCCACATGCGGACGAATGAGCATGGGTCAAAATTTCCAACACTTCTGTCTCGGGCACACACCTTCGTATAACTTGATCCGGTCCAATCTTGAAAAGATCCGGTTCATCCCAAATGTATTGTTTCACTTGGACCATAAATTGTTGTCGGCGCTTCTTGGTCCAATGACTTGGGATGGCACCCGTGGCTAAATATTTAACATAGTGAGCATACCACGGTGCAACAAAGGTGGAAACGGCTAGTAGTTGCTCGTCGGGAAAACTCTCATTGATTTCACTTACATCATCGATCCCTTCCACCGGAATCCGAGACAAATGATTCGCCACTACGTTCTCACTTCCCTTTTTGTCTCGGATTTCTAAATCAAATTCTTGTAACAATAATACCCAACGAATCAACCGAGGCTTCGCGTCTTTCTTCTCCATCAAGTATCGGACCGCACTATGATCCGAATAAACCACCACTTTGCTCCCCCAAATATAAGCACGAAACTTATCCAAAGCATACACCACCGCTAGTAACTCCTTTTCGGTTGTGGTGTAATTGAGTTGCGCTTCGGATAAAGTTTTGCTTGCATAGTAAATCACCACCGGCTTTCTATCAACCCGTTGACCCAAAACTGCACCAATAGTGGTGTCGCTTGCATCACACATTATCTCGAACGGCTTTGACCAATCCGGTGGTTGCAAAATAGGAGCTTTGACCAAATGTTCCTTCAAAACAGTGAAAGCTTGCATACACTCATTAGTAAAATCAAATGGAACATCTTTTAATAACAAGTTGCATAAGGGTTTGGTGATAACACTAAAACCCTTTATGAAACGTCTATAGAAACCTGCATGTCCCAAGAATGACCTTACACCCTTAACATTTTTAGGAGGTGGCAAAGATGCTATTACCCTTATTTTCGCCTTATCCACCTCCATCCCCCTTTCAGAAATTACATGACCCAACACAATGCCCTCTTGCACCATGAAATGACTTTTCTCCCAACTTAGCACTAGATTTTTCTCAACGCACCTTTTTAAAACCTTTTGTAATTCGTTGAGACAAGCATCAAAAGTAGTGCCAAAAATGGAGAAGTCATCCATAAATACTTCAAGCGACTCTCCAACCATGTCCGAGAAGATACTCATCATACATCGTTGGAAAGTTGCCGGAGCATTGCACAAGCCAAATGGCATTCGCCGAAAGGCAAAGGTGCCATATGGACAAGTGAAGGTGGTCTTGTGTTGGTCATCCGGGTGTATTGCTATTTGATTGTAACCCGAGTACCCATCTAAAAAGCAGCAATATTTTTGACCCGATAATTTTTCAATAATTTGGTCAATGAAAGGTAGCGGGAAATGGTCCTTAGAAGTGGCGGCATTCAATTTTCGGTAGTCAATACATACACGCCACCCGGTAACCGGTCGGGTGGCAATTTGTTAACCACTTTCATCCTTGACTACTTGAATGCCGGCCTTCTTAGGCACAACTTGGGTGGGACTCACCCAAGCACTATCCGAAATCAGATATATAATTCCCGCATCCAACCATTTAATTACCTCCTTTTTAACTACTTCCCGTAGGTTCGGATTCAACCGCCTTTGAGCTTCTCGTGTCGGTTTGGCATCTTCGGTTGTAATAATTTTATGCATGACAATTGATGGACTAATTCCTTTGAGATCGGAAATTGTCCATCCGATAGCTCCCTTGTTTTCCTTCAAGACTTCCAACAATGCTTGCTCTTGTGCCAACTCCAAATTAGAGGCAATAATGACCGGTAAAGTGTCATTATCCCCTAAAAACACATACTTCAAATGGCTCGGCAAGTCTTTGAGCTCCAACTTTGGCGGTTCTTCTAGCGATGGTTTAGTACCCGAATCTATTTCCGCCGGTAAGCCTTCAAATTGGTGGGTCCATGGTGGCCGACCTTCCTTCAATGCCATTGCATCTTGCTTTTCCTCTTCAACCCGGAGTGCATAAGCATGTACCTGTTCAGAAAAATCACACAGGCAAACATCCAAACCATCCTCCTCATACTCATGCGGGTTGCATCCGTCAACTATATCTGCCATGAAACACTCATCAACACCATTAGCATTAGAACTGTTAGTAAACACATTCAAACGCATTTTTCGATTTCCAAAAGTCATATCAACTGTACCAAATCTACAATCGATGACTGCATGTGCAGTGCTCAAAAATGGCCGACCCAAAATTACGTTTTGTTGTTGTTTTGGGTCCGCCGACGAGTAGTCCAAGACTAAAAAGTCAACCGGATAATAAAATTCATCAATTTTAACAATGACATTTTGAACCATACCTCGGGGTAACTTGTGAGACAAGTCGGCTAAAACAACCGTTGTCTCCACCCTTGCTAACGGACCAAAATCATATTGGTCATATAAGCCCCCCGGTAAAATGCTAACTCCGGCTCCAAGATCTAGCAACGCCTTAGCCATTTGAAAATTACCAACTTGTATATTAATCAATGGCGTGCCCGGATCTTGGAGCTTAGGAGGAAGCTCCCCGTTCAAAACCGCACTCACTTGCCCGGTTAAATCGACCCGCTTAGGCATTTTCTTTTTGTTTTGCCTCTTTTGTGTACACAATTCTTTTAGAAATTTTGCATAAGCGGGTACTTGTTTTATTACATCAAGGAGTGGGAGGTTAATTTTAACTTGCTTGAACATGTCCCACAATTCTTCTTTTTGGGGACCTCTTGATGCAATAAAGTTTTTCTTACTCGGGTCAAGTAAAGCCGATGGAAACGGGACTTGACTCGGTTCACCCTCAACTTTTTCACTTTCTTTATTTTCACCCAAACCCGGTTTATTAACATTTAATTCTTTTGGTTTAACCGGCGAAACATCATCATCACTATCATTACCCGTGATGTCCTCAACTACCCCCTCAACCAATTCGGGTGACAAATTGGCTTTAAACTCTTTTCAACTTCTCAAAACACTAACCTGATGAACATTAACATTACCTCTTGACGAACCGTGTGATGGATTTACCTTGGTGTCACTAGGAAGTTGACCCTTGTTCTTCTTCAATTCAGCCACATCGGTTGCCAATTGACCCATTTGGGTTGTTAATGATTGTATGCTTTTGTCACGAACTTCATCTTTTTGCATTCGGACTTCATCAAGTTGATTCCGTTTTTGCATCTCCGTTTGCATGCTCTTTAGCATCTCCATCATCTCGTTTCCACCCGAAGAACCCCCTTGTTCTTGACCCGTTTGATATTGCTTTTGATAGCCTTGGTTGTTCCCGCCTCGATATCCACTTTGGTTGTTATAAGGTTGGCGTGAACCAAAGTTACCTTGGCTACCTTGGAAGTTCGGGTTAGCTTGATTTGAGGGGTTCCCATAGCGAAAATTTGGGTGGTTCCTCAACCCGGGGTGGTATGTATTTGAATTCATGTTGTTGTAGTTTCTACCACCCCCTCCTTGACCTTGACCTTGAACAGCATGCACCTCTTCATATTGCCCTTCCACCATCCCTTGGCAATTTTCAGCCGCGTGACCTATTTCATTACACAAAGCACACACATCATAAATTTGGTTAGTAGTTTGAACATTACCATCATCTATGGCGTGCACTTGTGATCGAGCAATGGCTGGTCGCGCTCTCCTCGATGCTTGAGCCTTTCTCTTTGATGTACTTGCCATATTCTCCAAGAACTCCCAATCATCGTTCTCATAATTTGTGCCAAAAGTCCCACCGGTAATGGACATCAAATCGCGAGCATCTTCAGCACTCAACCCCTCGTGGAAAGCGTTCATCAACTCCCAAAGTTCAATCCCATGGTGAGGGCAATTCTTTATCATCATATTAAAACGTTCAAATGCCTTATGGAACATCTCACCATGTTGTTGTTGGAAGCACCTCAACCCCTTTCTAGCATCATTAGTCTTTTGGGCGGTGTAAAATTCATCTAAGAAAATTTGTTGCATCTCCGCCCAAGTATAAATTGATGCTGAAGGCAAAGTGTAGAACCACTTCTTTGCCTTGTCTTCCAACGAAAATTGAAATAAGACCAACTTGATATCATCAGCCGAAAAACCTTGACTCCCAAGAGTATTGCAAATGGAGTCATAAGCCTCTAAGTGGAAATACGGCTCCTCCGTTGCTAGCCCTTTGTATTTCGGCAAACTTTGCAAGGAATTCGTTCTTACTTCAAATGTTCTCCCTTGGTTGTTGTGAGGGATAACCACCGGTGAAGGGTTTTGAGTAATGATTGGCCTGAAATGAGCTTCAATCCCCCGTGCTTGTTCCCTAAGATGCCTTCTTGGAACACCCAATCGACCCCTTGGACGAATAGGACCCATAGGTCTTGGTATAGGCCCTTGTGGTGCAATTGGTTGTTGAAATTGTTGTTGGGGCATCGGTGGGTATTGAATCGGCCTTTGAAATTGTGGTTGTACGTTTTGTGGCCGAACTTGTTGCAATGGGATAGGGCGTTGCATTGGTGGCCCTTGTGGCCTTGGTCTAATATGTTGCGGTATGAGTTGTTGTTGTGGCACTCCACCTACATTTGCCATCCCTTGAGATTGACTTTGCACATAACCGAACTCCCCTTGATCTCCATCACCCCCATACATATATCCTTCTTCCTCGTATCCCTCAAACTCTTCTTCATAACCTTCAAAATACCCATCTCCTCCTATACCCGAAGATTGCAAATAAGGATAAGACGAATATTGCATACCCGGTTGGTTCGATGGTCGATATGTAGAGGTAGTATGGATAACGGTTGAGCTTTGTGGTAGTGAATGAGTAGAAGATGATTGACCCATAGTTGGAGGAAAGAAGTGTGATAATGGTGGAATGGTGGCAGATGGGCTAAAAGTAAGAATGGGTTCAACTTGAGTAGTAATCGGTTGTGTCGTGTTGGATGGTGTAGTATCATGGATTGGAGTAGGAATTGTAGTGGTGTTTGGTATAGTGGTGTTTGGTGATGGTTGTGTGGAAGTAGGTATAAATGTTGAGGTCGTTTGACCCGTTGTGGATGGTACTTGTGTTTCGTCCATGATGTTTCTTGGTGTAATGGGTGAAGTAGGTGAACCAACGATTCTGTTTTCGCGTAGTAGAACTCGGTTTTGCCTTAGCGTTCTTTCGATTTCCGGATCAAATGACAATGGTGAAGCTTTGTGAGAGCCTCTAGTATGCATGCACCTGTAGAACCTGCACACTAAACACACCAGTGTAAACCCGAAAATAACAAAGCAAAACTAATAAACTAACACACGTTGCGCACTACTCCCCGGCAACGGCGCCAAAATTTGACGTGATTGTCGTGGGTCACGCAAATTTAATCCCAAAAACAACTATAGATAGTGGTAAGAGGGTATCAAACTCAGGGAGTATGTGGAAAGTGTGTTGATTTTATAGCTTTGCGATTAAACTACAATTAACCTAATTTGCAGAAAATTAAGATCAATGAATTTGGATTGTTGTTTTAGAAAACTAATTGCAAATCAAATGTTGGTTGTAAAACAAATTAGGAGAGAACAATGACCATCTTAGGTTTCAGTTTCTTTAAACAATTGTGTGCAATTCCAACTAGAAAGAGTTACATAGACATAACTCGTGCATGAATAATCGAAGTGATAAAAAGGAACAAAGTACTCGGATTTATAAACGCGAGGTTGTTTCCCGATGATCAATTAATCAATAACCAACCCTAACCCTTCCCGTGATATCTCGATTGTTAGCAACACCAAGAACGTACGATTAAGACTAGAAATTGCAATATCAATTAACAAGTTACAAGCGATTAAACATACACCATGATATTCAAGCAACGCAAGTTATCATTCTAGAAATTCAGAAATAAACACACAAAAGTTCAAGAGAAACCTTCACCTAAGATGATCACCGAAAAGTTTAGCCGGACATAGCTTGGTGAATCATCATAACAACAAGTCTAATGTTCATAGGAATCGTAAACACAAACCGAATGTTAGGAATTGTTCAAAAACAAGCAAGAACAGCCAAATTCGCCCCTAGTGAGTCCCAAAACCGTCCAATCATGAGAACACTTGAAAAGACACAATAAAACTGATTTAAGAAGGCAGTTACGTTTTTTTATCGCAGCCACCACCGTAATTTACGGCTCCACCGTAAATTACGGTGGACTTCAATATGTTACGGTTCAAATTGACTGATTTACGGTAAGCTTCAGGTCAACATCAGGTCCACCGTAAATTACGGTGAGACCGTAATTTACGGTGGTGACTTGAATTTTCTTCTTTGTTTCATCTTTTGTTCCGCACACGACCCGTTCAACTTCAAACCTTCCAAAGCTGCGTTAAATCCACTTTTTAGCTCCCGAACCGCACCTGAAACATAGACAACAGTAGTTATCTAATTCAAGATAATTACACGATTAAGTGAAGGATTATTTCGTCTTTTAACATAATTAAGGGTTGTCCAATGGACCACCCGTCAAGACCCACAAGAAATATTGCATGACCCCTAAAATTTTCAGAACAATTGAAATCAGGATCAGGGCCCCTAAAACTCAGGGGGGAACCCGTTTTTCAGCATATAAATCAGGAGCGTGGGACTTGCATTTTGGCATTCGTTCGACGTTAAAATTCAATTTGTACGCTGAGATATCGTCTATTTACT
The DNA here is from genome assembly GCA_030545235.1 of Helianthus tuberosus. Taxonomy (NCBI): domain Eukaryota; kingdom Viridiplantae; phylum Streptophyta; class Magnoliopsida; order Asterales; family Asteraceae; genus Helianthus; species Helianthus tuberosus. The sequence goes on from CM060427.1 coordinate 58,110,182, forward strand.
CTAAAAACACACACAATCACCAAACGCTGCCGCGAAAACAGGGTAGTAACTCAATCACTGCTACGATTTAATGTCCGATCGATAGAAACCAATCCAATGAATGTTTAAGTGCTGCTCAAACTTGGGTTATGCTTCGTCATTCGTCGTAAATTCGATGGATGCTTAAGTATCGCACTTTGTCATTCATTGTGAGGGTTTTGATCTCGTGAGTTGTCGTAAAAAGTTGGATTAAAAGTTACTGACCTAGTTTTCATGTGCATTGTTATTTGAATTAGGTTAACAAGGCTAATCCGTAGACTAAACTCTGCCCGTATAAATCTGCAATGTGAGTCATTCTCTTTTTCTCAAAAATGTTTTACAATACCCAAATGTTTTCTAGTTATATATTACAGGGATTAAGTCTTGGTTATCTTGAATCACTAGCAAGTGGGGTATTGTGCACATTACTAATTTCTCACGGTTAGGCTAATAAATCCTAACAGTGATAATCATCACTACTTGGGTGAAAGGACCCAATAGTGGTATGACCATCGTCACCCAGAGGTGACACGTCGCCAGATAAAAATAAGATAGAAGCCATTGTAATCGCTCTTATGCTGTAATTCATAACTCTTGTGTCGTTTTGTTTAACCTGAATAACTCGCCAGTATTTCCCCGCTGATAAAATATTTTTAAAACATGTTTCAGGCGACCTGCTGTGAATCAAGGAAAACGTGCTACGGAGCACTAACAAGCTTGAAGAGGTGGCTCATTTAAATAAATAAACATGTTTTGTAAATCAGGGAATTTCCATATGAAATTCCTCTATTGTAAATTACGGGATTTTATTCCACATTATGGAAATAAAATAATCGGGAATTTTTAAGTTTAAAATATCCTGTAAAATCTTCCGCTGTCAACTCAACTAATAAATACCACGGGTTCTTGTCCCAAGGCTCCCGGACCGAGTAAAACCGGGGCTGGGGCCGTGACAAAAGAGGATCATGAAAAGCATTTGCACGCACTTTTAAGTCTACTAAGAAATGAAAAGCTTTATGCTAAATTTTCAAAGTGCGAATTTTGGTTAGAGCATGTACAATTTCTTGGACAGTTAGTTGACCATGAAAGAATTCATGTAGATCCAATAAAGATCGAGGCGATTACCAAATGGAAAACCCCTGAGTCACCAACCGAGGTTAGAAGTTTCTTAGGATTGGCCGGTTATTATAGAAGAATTTTTCAAGATTTTTCTAGAATAGCCATTCCTTTAACTAAGTTAACCTGTAAATCCATTAAGTTTGAATGGGGAACAAAGCAAGAAGAAGCCTTTAAAATTCTTAAGCATAGATTAACCCATACACCCATATTAGCATTACCAGAAGGAACGGAAGACTTTGTAGTCTATTGTGACGCTTCTAAGTTAGGTTATGGATGTGTGTTGATGCAATGCCAAAAGGTTATAGCTTATGCATCTAGACAACTTAAGAATCATGAAGAGAATTATTCAACCCATAATCTAGAGTTAGGAGCTATAATTTTTGCCCTTAAGATTTGGAGACATTACCTTTATGGTAGTAAGTTTACCATATTCACCGATCATAAGAGTTTAAGGTATGTTTTCGGGAAAAAGGAGTTGAATATGAGACAAAGACGTTGGATGGAGATGCTTAGTGACTATGATTGTGATATCCAGTATCATGAAGGAAAAGCAAATGTAGTGGCAGATGCTTTAAGCCAAAAGTATCATGAAAAACCAAAAAGGGTACGTTCTCTTAAATTAAATCTCCAAGTAGATTTAAATGATTAGATAAGAGAAGCACAAGAATCAGTAATCAAGGATGATACTGAAAAATTAAAAGGTATGCTAAAAGAATTAGAACAAGGAACATATGGAATTTGGAGATTCCATAAAAAGAGAATGTGGATACCTAAATTAGGAAACCTACGTCATCGAATATTAGAAGAAGCCCATAAGTCTAAGTATACAATGCATCCTGGAAGTGATAAAATATACCAGGATTTAAGGAAAAATTTCTGGTGGATAGGAATGAAAAAGGACATAGCAGCCTATGTTTCTAAATGTTTAACTTGTTCACAAGTTAAAGCTGAACACCAGAAACCCTCAGGTCTGTTGCAGCAATTAGAAATGCCAGTGTGGAAATGGGAATTGATAACAATGGATTTTGTTACTAAATTACCCAAAACAAAGAAAGGTAATGATACAATCTGGGTGATTGTAGATAGGCTAACCAAGTCAGCTCATTTCCTACCAATGAAGGAAACTTTCAATATGGAACAGCTAGCCAAATTGTATGTAAATGAAATTGTTTCATTACATGGAATTCCTTTATCAATAATTTCTGATAGGGATAGCCGTTTTACTTCTCATTTTTGGTCAAGTTTCCAAAAAGCCATGGGGACCAAGTTAAATCTAAGCACAACTTATCATCCTCAAACAGACGGACAAAGCGAAAGGACAATTCAGACAATGGAGGACATGCTTAGAGCTTGTGTAATTGATTTCGGAGGTAATTGGGACGATCACTTACCTTTAATAGAATTTTCTTATAATAATAGTTATCACACAAGTATCAATGCTGCACCATTCGAAGCACTTTATGGACGAAAATGCCGAACCCCAGTCTGTTGGGCAGAAATTGGGGAAAAACAACTATCTGGACCTGAGATAGTGCAAGAAACAACCGACAAAATTATTCAATTCAAGGAACGACTGAAAGCAGCACGTGATCGGCAGAAGAGTTATGCTGATAACCGACGAAAACCATTGGAATTTCAAGTAGGAGATAAAGTATTGTTAAAAGTCTCTCCTTGGAAAGGAGTGGTAAGATTCATCAAACGGGGAAAGCTAAGTCCTAGGTATGTTAGACCTTTTGAGATTATTAGGAGGATAGGACCTGTAGCTTATCAGCTACAACTGCCAGAGGAAATGGCAGGAATACATGATGTATTTCATGTATCTAATCTCAAGAAATGCTTAGCCGATCAATAACTAGTAATACCTCTTAAGGACATAGAGGTAAATGAACAACTCAAGTTTGTAGAGAGGCCTCTACAGATTGAAGACAACAAAGTCAAGAATCTCAAGAATAAGAGATTAGTTCTGGTCAAAGTGAAGTGGGACTCTAAAAGAGGACCTGAGTACACATGGGAGCTTGAGTATGAAATGCAAAGGAAATATCCACACTTGTTCCAGTAGATCTCGAGGACGAGCTCTAAAACAAGGTGGGGAGGATGTAACAATCCCCAATAAACCGACACCCTCGAATATTTTTCGACACCCCAAAATATTTTAAAATATCCCAATATGTCCCAAAATACACCCCATACGAGAAAACGGGCCCGAATACCCTAAATATTAATAAAAATAATTAAAAATTCAGTTGTTGGGCCTTAGGCGGGCCGCGTAAGGTCCCCATAACCCTTACGCGGGCCGCTAGAGATCAGAATGGTGACGCAGCCCGGTGATGACACGTGTCATCATCGTGGCGGGTCTAGGCGATGATCAGGACAAGCTACACGTTGACATGGGGTCAACGCGGGCCGCGTAAGCCCTGCTCTCATATTACGCGGGCCGCGAGAGGGTCAAGATCAGCACCTATATATAGAGGCCATCGGATTTCAGTTGAAAATCGTTCAAAATCGTTTCTTTCTCTCAAAATCTGAATATTGGGCAATATAAGCGGGTATTATACCCCCCTAAATAGCGAAGTTCTGTTCCGTTGTAAGTATTATAACCCCTGGATACGTATTAGATATGCTGCCCGATTGATCTAGGGTTCCGTAATGGCTGTCGTGGTTCTGCCCGACATAGTCATTGGAATGCCGTCTCGGGGAGGGTATTGCTAATGTTAAAATGGGTTATTATACTAACGCGTGTGCATTTGTGTAAATTTTAAATTGTCACCAGGAAATCCTTACAGAAAATCTAAGACAACAATGTGAGTTGATCCGCTTTTTGTTAACTGTTTTTACAAAACCTCATTTAATTAATTATATATTAAACAGTGATTGAGTATTTGTAAGAATACAATTATCATGAGTATGTTGGGGTTTTGTATACAAAATTTGTTACCACCTGGTCAAGGAGTAACATTTCCACAAGTCGGGTTCGACAGTACCATGGATGTTAATTGTGATGTCTTGAAAACAAATATAATTGCGGGATCGCCCTCAATACTGTACACTGGGTTTTACTTAAACTTGATTAAACTGGGATTCACTCACCAGTATTTCCCACTGACAAATGTTTTTAAAACGCGTTTCAGGTAACAAAATGTGAAAGCCAAATAGAAGCCAGCTGGACAGCACTGAAGGCTTGGAAAAGTGGCAATAAAGTTACCTAAAATAAAATAGATGTTTTTATTAAATAAAATAGGATTTATTCCTATGAAAACGTGTGTACTATGAACTTGGGTTTTATCCCATTTGTTTAATATTATGAAAATGTGGTGTTTTACTCTGATCAAATATTTCCTAACTACGGTCCTGATGAAAATTCCACTGCCAAATTAGACAACCATGCGATACCACCGAAACTGGCTCGCAGCCGCCCGTTCCCTGGGACCAGGGATCGGGGGTAGCGACAATCTTGCTTGAAGTGTTGTAACTTGAGCGAGACATTGTGATGGCTGGCTTAAACAATGGGAACCCAATCTCGTCCCTATGACCTGACCGAGTAGGAATCACCCTAGACCGACGGTGCACGGTCCGAGACGATTGTTCATGTCCAAACCCGAAATCACTAGCCTACAGATGGAACTTGGATCTAGCACTGATGCATCACTATGAACGAGTAGACGATCAGTAGTAGTTCCGATTCCACCAGTTTTGAGTGCATTGAGTGTAAAAGATGTGAAAAGGTAGAGTAGACATTCCCTTCAACTCTTTTATACTTGGAAACACTTAGATTTATGTGAAGACATTGATTAATCCTATGGAAATCGTTTAGATTCAAGTTTTTCTTGATGGATTGCAGCCAAAACATGAAATTCCTAAGAACACATGATGACATCATCCTAGAACACCTCAAATCTAGTGATTTCACGGTTAAAAGTTAAGATTTAAAAGGTAGAAAGGTGTAGGAGTGTGTGTAGATTAAGGAAGTACAAGATTTAGGACGAGATCTTACCGGAATTGAGAGAAATCGAAGAAAAAGGTGGGGAGCATGAGCTGGTCGGACGAGAGTTTCCAAAAGTGGAAAGTATGATGGTGATAGGAGGTATTTATAGGGTTTCCCAAAGTGGAAAGGGCTGGTCGGTCGGATGTCATCTCGTCCGGGTAGCAGCCCGGCCGAGTGGCTCCTCGGTCGGATGGCACCTCGCTCGGGTGGCAGTCCGGCCGGGTGGCTGTTCGGTCGGCTGGCATCCGGTTCGAGTGCTTGGCGCGATGAGTTTTGCCGTTTCGATTTCGATTGCGAGTGTGGCGATGCGATAGGGTTTCCTAGTCAAATTACTTTTAATCCCAACTACTCATATCTCGCACAATCTCTTCTCCCCTAATTGTCATACCATTTCGATTGCGATTGAGTTTCGATTGAGTTCGATTGCGTTAGAGTTTCGATTGCGATTCGATGATTACCACACATAACATAGATAAACATGCACAAGTAACACATAAGGCACACACACACCTATAACAATAACAAAAATGCGTAATTCGAGTTGCGAGTTCGATTGCGATTCGATGTCGATTAAATTGGTTTGATTAGCGTTTAGTTGACTTTATCGCATTGTTACTTCCTATAGTTTACATTCGTAAGCCGATTAAATAGCGAACAATACCCGTCGATTTCTGTAATTTGACACTTACTCCACATAATACAACTAAAATAAACACATAAAACGAATTTACTATAAGTCAAGTCGCGCGATCGGTCGTTGACTTTGACCTTGACTTTGACTTCCTGGGAACACGGGGTGTTACATTTTGGTTGATTCCGACAAAGACTAGTTTAATTTATTTCAAGATAATGTAATTTTATTGTTTTTTAATTTAGTGTAATTTTGATGTTTTTAATTTAATTTATGAAAGTTTATTGTTTTTTAATTTAATGTTTTTATTCTACATTTATTAACTTAAAATATTAAATAAACTAGTGCAAAAAAATAATAAAAAAAAAAACACATAAAACGAATTTACTATAAGTCAAGTCGCGCGATCGGTCGTTGACTTTGACCTTGACTTTGGCTTCCTGGGAACACGGGGTGTTACATTTTGGTTGATTCCGACAAAGACTAGTTTAATTTATTTCAAGATAATGTAATTTTATTGTTTTTTAATTTAGTGTAATTTTGATGTTTTTAATTTAATTTATGAAAGTTTATTGTTTTTTAATTTAATGTTTTTATTCTACATTTATTAACTTAAAATATTAAATAAACTAGTGCAAAAAAATAATAAAAAAAAAAGTTTGCCACTCAGCAAGTGTTTAAACTATTGCCAACACTTTTCAGCAAAGTTTAAACACTTTTGACTGATTGACATGGTGCACTCTGATTTGTCGGTTTTTTGGTTTGTCACTCCAAAGTGTTTAACCACTCCTAACACCCTAAGATCAGTGCATGCACGCTACAACTATTGTTAATTTATTACGATCAAACTTTTTAAGTATTGTTAAAAGATGAAAAAATTGAGCTTACTTTGTTATTTTGTTTCTGTTAAATTCAAGGACCACTGACCATTTCTAAATCCTCTCTCCAAAAACAACAAAAATTAAAATAACATGAGAAATAATGATAACCATACTGAGAAGAATATATAGTAAATGTTCCAGTAAATCTCATTCAATTTATCCGCACAAAAAAGAAAACATTAACCACAACAAAATAAAATTAATCAACATCAGGAATCTTCCCTGCAGATGAAATCTTTCTTTTTGCAGCGCACGGTTTCGGGGACCCTTTTGCTTTATCTTTCCCTTTCGTTGCTTTGCATGAGTTTGTGCAGAAGCAACAGAGTTCTTATTTGACACTGAATGTCCCACTTCAGTGACATCTGCAACCACGGGTGCACTTTTTACCTCAGATGACCCATTTTTCTTTCCCTCTTGCTCCTCCAAATCCAAATCTGCTGATGTTTGGCTAGATGATAATAATCCATGTAGCTTCAGGAGGGGTTGGTCAAGACGCTCTATAAACAAGTTAATATTTTGATGTTTATCAGATGCTTCTGCACTGCATAAATCAAGTAATATTGTGTACAAGGTCAAATCCAGAGTCTGTGATAGTGTGGTTTATGTGGATACTACAACTTACTGTAACATATTAACGACAGATTCACGATCTTTGAACAAATCCTGCAACTGTAACAAAATAGAGAAAACAACTAATAACGTTGGTTAAAATCAATAGCATTATACAATTATTTTGTTACATTAATACCTTGGACGTCTTCACTGCTTCTTGTTTGAGTCTGTTTGACTCATTTTTCAGTTTTAACATTTGGCTTTCTTCAAACGCGAGTGCTTCCAGAGCCAAATTCTCCTTTTCTAGCTTTTCTTTATCTGCTAACTCCTTTTCTCTTACAGCTATAGTCAATCTCATCTTTAATACGTTACGCATCTAATGGAATTTTTTTTGATAGAAATTAGCGCCAAACAGTTCACAGCAATTCTTAATCAAAACACAAAAGTATTTAAGAAAGCTATACCACATCAGAAGCTCCAAGAGATTTTCTTCCTTCGTTCAAAGCACCAGACATACGGAGCTGAAGTTCTTTTAGATCTTTAGCTAAAACTGTCTTCTGTGCATGCAGTTCCCTAGCATGCTACATCGTTAACCAAAAATTAAGTAAATTCACCAGTATGTCTGATAGTCCGATAACAACAAAAATAAGACAAATGTTGTGTTATATATCCTTTTAAGAACTCAAAAAAATATACATCTACAGAACTAACAGAAGTCATAAGCAACTACTCGTTTGCCACTATCAGAAATATTACTTAACATACAATTGTAAGAATCCGTATGCCTGCGCATATGATCATCAATTAACCGATCAAAATATCTAAATGTTTAGTTCTAATGGTTTAAAGCTTGTACTGTCTACATGAAATGAGCATAATGGATATTTATCATATAAATTAACTGAGCAAAAGCCAAAAGGTAAGACATATCAGGAACAAAATATAATTTTTCTTGAAGAAGTTAATTTACAACCATGTCATTTGTTTCCCTTATGGGCTGCTGCGCCTGTTTAAGTGCCTCCACCTTTGCAAGAATATCTAAACTACTCTTAGCCGTTTCTGCTTTTGCTTCTTCTGCAGCTTTCTCGTTCAGCTCCACTTTTCTCTTTAAACTGATAGCACGATCCAACCTTGAAGCCAAAATTTTCTGCACAAACTCAAGTTTTATAGAACAATAACATATATGCTAATTTAGATGACTAATAGAGTTGTAAAATAATGTAGTTGGAATGAGTTTCACCTTGTTGTTTGTAGCATCTTCGATTAAATTATTAAGAAGTTCCAATTCACTGGCAATATTGTCAATGTCGAATGTGCAGTCGTCCTCATGATTTGCCATTTCAACCTCACAATCCTTTTTATCAGTAATTGCGCTAAAGTATAATCCGTTTATTCAATGAAATTTACTTTATATAAAACATAGTTATGGAAATTTATTCGACTAACGTAAGCCGCAATGCCGCATACCTGTAATGCAAAACTGTTTTTTTACAAATGATCAAGCCATCATGAAGACATGAACCTGCAATCGATTACGAGCCAACAAAAACAATAAACTTTAGGTAGATCAAAAGTTTAAAATGATTATGTACTAGTTTAAATCAACAACTCGTAACGTAATTCGATTGGAAATATGCAGAATCTAATCAACAGTTACCCGATCATAATTTTAAATTCAAATTTGGCTCCAACTTTAGGGTAATCTTGTAATCTTTTTTTATTATTGTTCTGTAGATTACGTGTTAGAAATCATAATTGAAAACGTTCTATTCAAATATAATAACGATTTACATATCTTGCATGAACTTAAACACAAAACTTATAGAAAAACGAACAATCGTTTTAACAACTGAAAGGAAGCAACTGAATCTATATATAAAGAAAAGAATTTAGCTATTATAAATTGTTTACCATATTAAAACGTTTACCAGATGACAAAATGAAGCCCAGTCGTTCTAGGGTTCTGAGTTTTTGACGCTTCAGAGAGAGTATTGACTTGTGTGTCATGTGACCCTTTTTTATATAAACACAAGACCCTCCAAATTCCATACTTAGGTTTAATAGCTTTTAGTTTCAGCCACCAACTTATCACTTACTTTATATTTGTCCTCTAACACACTAACACAGATATTACAATTTAAATTTAGGTTATAGATCATTTTGTTACTCCACAATTCCACATGTACACTTTGCACTCTTTACTTTCTAAGTATGATTGACGTTATAAATTTCTGTTAAATTCATGTAAAATGATTATTTACCCTTTAACAATTAATATAAACAAAAGGGTACAACGAAGAAGGGGGGCATGAGGCCCTTGACGCCCCTCTCAAATGGGTTAGTAATGGTTTAATGGTGCAATGGCGGTGACGTGAAAGGGGGTTAGCGCTCACTACGGGCAGTCTAAGGTTTACTACAAGAAATATGAGCATTAGCGACGACCTTTTTAGCGGCGACACCAAGCATGTCGTCACTAATGGTCACAATCTGAAGCGCTCACATAATACCAAAACGAATACACACATGGAAATCGAAGGAGAGAGACAAGAAGGATGTGAATGGCAGTGAGTGGCAGGTGACAGGCGGTGGGTGAAGATGCTGAAGCAGCTGGTTGTATCTGGTTATAGTTTGTTGCTCCTTTTCTTTATCACACTTTATTTTCATGTTAAGTTATTAAAATATTAATCAATTTTCATTTTGCAATTTCTATTACAAGTATTATCCCAATATTTTGTTACGACTATTGACAGACTATTAAATTTATTTTATAATTTTTATTTCAAATCAAACAATTATAAATAAGCGATCTCAAACAATAATTTAATCATGGTTGCAAAAGTCACTAGGCGCTCCCTAGTCGGTCAACCGGGGAGTTGAGAGTACTCGGCATAGGCGGAGAGTACTTGAGGAGTACTCGGACTTGTTAAATTATAAAGAAATTAGTTTTCGGAAATTAAATATATGTCCAATAATATAAATTTACTAATATTTATAAACAAATACGTGAAAATGATATTCATTATTTAATAGGATAGTCATATAAATTATGTTTTATTGTTTTTTTAAGTCAAACTCGGACCGAATTAACCTACTAGATCCGATTTTGGCCGAGTTTGACCGCGTTTGATCGATTCCGATTAATTAGGCGGAGTTAGAGAAAGTCGCATCGGTAGCACACCTTGTTTTACAACCATGAATTTAATCATGAGTATTTAGAGCGTCCCGTTTTGACCCGAACCCATTCTGACACGAGTTTTAACCCGAACTCATACTGACCCGAACCCGTTCTGACTTGGACCAAAATGACCATTGCTACATAGGTGATAAACTAAATGCGCTAACGTTAGTGGTAAATATGAAGTTGATGATAGGTGGTGGAGCAATACAAGTTGGGATAAGAAGTTACCCTTTGCTCGTGCAGATTGGTGGAGTGTTTTTTTGTGGACATAGTTGGGTTCGAGGCGTGGACATACTCAAGTTATTGAGCCTAAACCACGACTCAATTTTTTATTTTGGGTAAGGTATATAAAAACGGTCTGTTGATATTTTTGTTTGTGGTTAGGTCCGACTCTTGCTTCTAAGGCGTTTCGTCTTCAATTTCGGTCAATTACTCCTGGTGTTATAAATGGAATGCTGGTATTTTTTATTCCTATGTGCAAAAAAGTGTTTAACTCTTATTTAAATTGTGTTAATCTAAATGTTATAGGTGGCACAATGGGCCGACCGGGTAACGGGTCATAACGGGTTCCGAGTGGCTAGAGGTGTACAATAAAAGCCGGTTTTAGGGCCGAAACAGGAACCGGTTATGCCAGTTTGGGCTCCCATCATGAAAACCAGTTAAAAAACCGAACCGTTTTTTTTTTAAAACGGTTTTTCCCACACAACAATAACCTGTTCGGTAAAAAACGACCGGTTTATAAAAAACCGATTTGTACACCTCTACGGGTAGCCTTCAAACACTTTTATGTCTATTTTCTTAAAAAGAGTAATAACTAACTAATGCGCTTTTAACAATAGAAAACAATTTGATAGTAATACTATGGGGTATGGGGCGGGGGTTTGGGCGTGGGTTGGGGGAAAACGCCCAAGCCACCATCCTGGGTGGGCTTGGGTTGGGGCGTGGCCCTTGGGGCTTGGGTTTCAAGCCGGGCGTGGCCAAGCGGTCACCCCAACCGGTCACCCCAACCCCAACATCCCCTATAAATAACCCCAAACCCCAACCGTATGGTCCATCCCAAACCCCACCGTGTGGTCCATCCCAAACATCCCACGAACCCGCTACCCCAACCGGTCACCCCAACCCCAACATCCCACGAACCCGCTATGGCATCCTGGACACACGAAGAAGAACTTGCTCTCGTCACAAGCGTTGTTGACGCTATCAAGGGGCGGCCACCGGGCCAAACAAAATATTGGCCGGAAGCTTTCGCAACCTACCGACATAACGTCGGTAACGACCGCCACAACATGAACGCGTGCCAACATAAATGGCGCGAGCTACGGCCCAAGCTCGAGCGTTTCAAGGCTTACTACGAAGCCGTTCCGGGTGGCGAGTTAAGCCACGAGGACTGGGTGGCGGTGGCGAACATAGAGTTTCGAGGCAAGGAGCGAAAGACGTTCGATAAGATCGACCTTTTTGAAATTTATTTAACGCTCTAGGTTTGTTAGTTTGTAATTTTTAGGATTTTGTAATTTTTAGGATTATGTAATTTTTAAATTTTAATGAAGTTGTAGGTTTTTTTTTATAAATGTTGTGATTTTTATAAATTTTTTGTAATTTTTTTTAATATTCTGCCACGCGGTGCACCCAACCCAACCCAAGCCCAACCCACGCCCCGCCATACCCCGCGGACACGTAACCAGACAGTGGGGGGGGGGGGCTCCATTCCACGTGTCAACAAATGCCCCAACCCAAGTCCAACCCAAGCCCTACCATACCCCACGGTCTAATATGTTTTCTTATATACTAATTTAAGTAACAACTGTACATTTGCATCGAAGTTATAAAAGATTCACATGTGCTAGGTTTTGTTCATATGGTTATTTGCAAATATATATTTAAGTGGTCAATATGATTAAGAAAATTGAAATATAGAAACTCAAAATTAACATTGTAATATTTTTACATGTTCGTTCCAGCATAATAAATGGATTTGAGGAGTTTGGAGTAGTAGCCATTAGCATTCATCAGCTGGAAGCAATGGAGACACAGAAGGGAAAGACGAAAATCGCAGTATTACATGGATTTTGAGGAGCTCTGAGTAGCAACCATATACACTCACACCCAGATAAAAAAGAAAAATGAGAGAGTTAAAAACAGAAACAACAGAGAGAGAGACGCAGAAGGGAAAGAGACACAGAAGGGAAAGTGATTACGATCTCTGTTTGATTCGGTTTGGTTTCGTTTTTATGTTTTTATTTATTCTAAGGACAAATATAGTGGCGTCTTGTAAGTATGGTTATTTTGTGGGAAAAGATTTACTGTTTGCATTGCTTAGTTCTGAATGTTATGTATATGTGGAAAAATTTATTGATATTAGAGTTATTGTAACTTATCGAACGCTTTGTCCAGCCGGCGCAATGCGCGAAACAAAGAAAAAAAACTGTTATTTTACGTTTAGTGGTGAAATTTGTCGTCGCTAAAAGTCTCATAAGCCGCCGCTAAAGTGATTCGCTTTTAGTGATGATATCAATAGTGGCGACAAATTGACAATAGCGACGGGCAACAGCAGCGATCTTGTAGTGAGAACTAGGCCTTCCAAAAGTTTTTTCAATTTTTTTTCTCAAAAATCTTAAAAAATCGTTTGTTTTAGTAAAAAAAAAACTTCGCATACAAAATTTACATCAGGTGTAAAAAAAAATTCATCGCCGTAACAAAATTTAAATCAGGCGTAAAAAAAATTCATCGCCGTAACAAAAAAGAACTACTCGATAATTTTTTTGTTTTTTTACAGATGTGTTTATAATATTTTTATCTACGTTTGTGCAAAAAACGGTGGCCCAACTCGCGCGGGAAGTAAGAGGTCTCATGATTTTCATAACTCGTGGTGGTTGTTAACTTAATCGAAACCTATACCATTGGACGATACGGTTATCCTAAATCGTGATTCCTCTCACATTCCAAGTATCATAACAAATCGAATAGAATCCAACTAGTTAAAGGTTACAAAAACATGGTGCTCGTGCCCCTAAAGAAAGCTGAGTTAAAAAAAAAACACAAAATAGATGACCGCTTAAAAAAATAAGTTGTAAAAGAGCAAAAAGTTAGCAAATGATTCCAGCCTAGCTGGTTGATGCATTGGAAATGATGGGAAGGACACAGGTTCAACTCTTGATCCCACCCGAGTTTTCTACTACAGTGCATTTACTCGAGAGGGTCGGCTCTTGTGGAGGGTGCAACTCCTGTCATGTGGCAGGAGGCTGGAATTTTTCTCGGAGACAGCGTAACGCCCCTCTCGACCAGGCTTGGGCCCGGTTAAGACAACATAATCCTGGTAATGAGTGGTGGTGGGCCTGCGTCTTGCGGGTGTGAATTAGCCGTCTGTTGTGAGGTTCACCTGTCAAAAAAAAAAAGAGTAAAAGGTCGGTTTCCAAATAAAAGAGTTTAAACTCGATTGTAGGTAAACAAACAGGCTCTAATTGCCCCGACAGAAAATTGCTACTAAATAAACAATTGTAGAACCTACTAAACAATTGTAAAACCTACTCTTTTTTTAAACAATCGGAAACTATTTGATCCTGTTGATGCAACAAATACAAGACCAAGAATAGTGGATAGGCTGGTTAGGTAAAAGGCTTGGAGGGTTATGGTTTGCCTAACGCAGGTCGTGGGGTCCCCCCACGTTTGCAAGACGTGGAGAGAGGTTCACTAGTATTGTTTGTTGTTCTCCGTGAATTCTGAGTTGATATGGATCCAGCCCAGAAAGTGATTGTAGGAGAAGATGTACTATTTGAAGTGAAGAAGGGAAACAAGCATAAAGCAAGTTCTCAAGAGGGAGAAGAAGAATCAGAGAGTTGGTGTAACTTCTGCCGATTCTGGAGTGTTTTGCATGCTTGTCATGGCCTACGTTTTATAGTGAAAGAGGTTTCTCAAAGGAGAAACCTTTGACTAGTGAATCTGGCTTGCAGTGAGGGTAGGGGTTGAAGGATTCGGATCTGCGGACAAAAGAGAGTTCCCTGTGCACATGCTCTCTTTTGCGGCTGTAGGAGAGTTTACAAGTAATTAATGAGGTGACTGATTACTGTACATGTTCATTTTGCTATTCAACTTTGTTCCCGGGTTTTAAACCCTTTAACCTTTTAACCCTTCAAGTTGTTATGTATTGTTAGTTATTTTATTGAGCCTTGAGCTACCCCCATCATCAGCCCCCCAAGTCACAGGTTTTTGGGATGTAAACACAAATGCTTCTGAGTTTTCTACAATAGTTCTATTTTGATAAAAGCTTTATACGCCCTAGCACATCTCCATGGGGCACACCTGTCCTTTTCGTGAAAAAAAAGGATGGATCGTTCCGAATGTGCATCGATTATAGGGAACTCAACAAGCTTACTATCAAGAATCGTTACCCTCTACCCCGAATCGACGATTTATTTGATCAATTGCTAGGCGCTACGTGTTTTTTCAAGATCGATCTACGCTCTTCCTATCATCAACTGCCAATTCCGGAGGAAGATATTCCTAAAACCGCTTTTCGCACCCGCTACGGCCATTACGAATTCGTGGTAATGCGCTTTGGTCTTACAAACGCACCCGCGGTCTTCATGGATTTGATGAACCGTGTGTGCAAACCCTTTCTTGATCGCTCCATTATTGTGTTTATCGATGATATCCTTATCTATTCGAAGTCGAGAGTCGAACACGCGCAACATCTTCGTTTAGTTCTTGAGCTTCTCCAAGGAAATCGCCTCTACGCCAAGTTCTCCAAGTGTGAATTTTGGCTCGAGGTGGTTCAATTTCTCGGTCACATTGTCAACAGTCAAAGTATTCACGTCGATCCCGCGAAGATTGAAGTAGTTAAAAGTTGGATTAGACCGAAAACTCCATTCGAAGTTCGTTCATTTCTCGGATTGGCAGGTTATTACCGTCAATTTATCGTTGATTTCTCTAAAATCGTCGTTCCTCTCACCTCTCTAACGCATAAAGACAAGACTTTTGTTTCGGGAACCGAACAAGAAGATGCCTTTCAAACTCTTAAGCGTATGCTTTGCGACGCTCCCGTACTCGCGCTACCCGATGGAAACGCCGACTTTGTTGTCTATTGCGATGCCTCTAACCTAGGTCTCGGTTGTGTTCTTATGCAACGAGGCAAGGTTATCGCGTATGCATCTCGCTAGCACAAGGTCCACGAGAAGAACTACACAACCCACGATCTCAGTGCAGTTATTTTTGCGTTGAAGATTTGGCGACACTACCTATATGGTACTAAGTGTATAGTCTTCACCGACCACAAGAGCGTACAACACATCTTGAACCAGAAAGAACTAAACATGCGCCAACGCAGATAGGTCGAACTTCTCAACGACTACGACTGTGAGATACGCTACCACCCGGGCAAGGCAAATGTCGTTGCCGATGCTCTTAGCCGACGAAGCTATTTACATAGTGTTCGTAACGTTCAAGCCCAACACGACCTCGAAGCTCTCATTTGCGACGCTCAACATGCCTGTTTTCTCGAGAATACTTTGAGGGAAGAAAGAATTCTTGGTTCCGAAAACCAGTTGATAAGCAAATCTAAAGGTATCTTTCACTACCACGATAACATTTGGATTCCTAATCGCAACAACCTCAAGGATATTTTGATGACTGAAGCCCACAAGTCCCGATACTCTATTCATCTAGGTGCCGACAAGATGTACCAGGATCTTCGATCTAGGTATTGGTGGCCTAGAATGAAGGAAGATATTGCTTTGTATATTTCGAAATGCCTAACTTGCTCGAAAGTCAAGGCTGAAAATCAACGACCCTCTGGTTTACTCGAACAACCTGAGATTCTAATGTGAAAATGGGAAAGCATAGCCATGGATTTCATTACGAAACTCCCTCGCACGCCCTCATGTCACAATAGAATTTGGGTTATCATTGATTGTCTAACAAAATCCGCTCACTTTTTACTGATACGAGAAGACTTTAACACAAAACTTATAGAAAAACGAACAACCGTTTTAACAACCGGAAGGAAGCAACTGAGTCTATACATAAAGAAAAGAATTTAGCTATTATAAATTGTTTACCAGATTAAAACGTTTACCAGATGACAAAATGAAGACCGGTCGTTCTAGGGTTCTGAGTTTTTGACGCTTCAGAGAGAGTATTGACTTGTGTGTCATGTGACCCTTTTTATATAAACACAAGACCCTCCAAATTCCATACTTAAGTTTAATTGCTTTTAGTTCCAGCCACCAACTTATCACTTACTTTATATTTGTCCTCTAAGAGCATTCTCATCCAACCCACAAAAATCTGTGTGTGTGTGTGGGGGGGGGGGTTTAAAATATAAAAAGTATAAAAAGTGGTTGTGAGTGGAGGAGAGAGAAAATGTTACTGTTTATCTGTATATTTGGGGGGACACTGTTCACCCCCTATACTTTTTTAATCTATATTGAAAGTGGTTGTGAGTGGAGGAGAGAGAAAATGTAATGATAAAGGTAAAAAAATATTATTTAATTGAAAAGAAGAAAGAAAAAATATTTTTTTTTAGTGAAATTATATTGATATAGGAGTTGTTTTTTAGTGGAATGTATGTATAATTTTAGGGGGTTGGATGAGAATGCTCTAACACACTAACAGAGATATTACAATTTAAATTTAGGTTATAGATCATTTTATTACTCCACAATTCCACATGTACAGTTTGCACCCTTTACTTTCTAAGTATGGTTGACGTTATAAATTTCTGTTAAATTCATGTAAAATGATTATTTACCCTTTAACAATTAATATAAACAAAAGGGTACAACGAAGAAGGCGGCATGAGGCCCTTGACGCCCCTCTCAAAGGGGTTTGTAATGGTTTAATGGTGCAATGGCGGTGACGTGAAAGGTGGTTGACGCTCACTACGGGCAGTCTAAGGTTTACTATAAGAAATATGAGCATTAGCGACAACCTTTTTAGCGGCGACACCAAGCATGTCGTCGCTAATGGTCACAATCTGAAGCGCTCACATAATACCAAAAGGAATACACACATGGAAATCGAAGGAGAGAGACAAGAAGGATGTGAATGGCACTGAGTGGTAGGTGACATGCGATGGGCAAAGATGCTGAAGCAGCTGGTTGTATATGGTTATAGTTTGTTGCTCCTTTTCTTTATCACACTTTATTTTTAAGTTAAGTTATTAAAATATTAATTAATTTTCGTTTTGCAATTTCTATTTCAAGTATTATCCCAATATTTTATTATGACTATTGACAGATTATTAAATTTATTTTATTATTTTTTTTTCAAATCAAACAGTTATAAATAAGCGATCTCAAACAATAATTTAATCATGATTATTTAGAGCGACCCGTTTTGACCCGAACCCATTCTGACACGAGTTTTAACCCGAACTCATACTGACCCGCACCCATATCCTGACCCGAACCCGTTCTGACCTGGACCAAAATGACCCTTGCTACATAGGTTATAAACTAAATGCGATAACGTTAGTGGTAAATATGTAGTTGATGATAGGTGGTGGAGCAATACAAGCTGGGATAAGAAGTTACCATTTGCTCGTGCAGATTGGTGGAGTGTTTTTTTGTGGGCATAGCTGGGTAAGGTTCTAGGCGTGGACATACTCAAGGTATTGAGCCTAAACCATGACTTAATTTTTGATTTTGGGTAAGGTATATAAAAGCGGTCTGTTCATATTTTTGTTTGTGGTTAGGTCCGGCTCTTGCTTCTAAGGCGTTTCGTCTTCAATTTTGGTCAATTACTCCTGGTGTTATAAATGGAATGCAGGTATTTTTTTTTCCTATGTGCAAAAAATTGTTTAACTCTTCTTTAAATTCTGTTAATCTAAATGTTATAGGTGGCACAATGGGCAGACCGGGTAACGGGTCAAAACGGGTTCCGAGTGGCTAGAGGTGTACAATAAAAGCTGGTTTTAGGGCCGAAACAGGAACCGGTTATGCCAGTTTGTGTTCCCATCGTGAAAACCGGTTAAAAACCCAAACCGTTTTTTTAAACCGGTTTTTCCCACACAACAATAACCTGTTCGGTAAAAAACCGACCGGTTTATAAAAAAACCGATTTGTACACCTCTATGGGTGGCCTACAAACACTTTTATGTCTATTTTCTTAAAAAGAGTAATAACTAACTAATGCGTTTTTAAAAATAGAAAACAATTTGATAGTAATATGTTTTCTTAGATACTAATTTTAGGTAAGAGCATTCGCATCCAATCCACTAAAAATATACATATATTCCACTAAAAACAACTCCTATATCAATATATTTCCACTAAAAACAAATATTTTTTCTCTCTCCTTTTCAATATATATTACATTTTTCTCTCTCCTTCACTCACAACCACTTTCAATATATATTAAAAAATTATAGTGGGTGAACAGTGTCCCCCCAAATATACAGATGAACAGTAATATTTTCTCTCTCCTCTACTCACAACCACTTTTTATACTCTTTACATTTTGAAAACACCACACTCACAATATGATGCCTTGGATGTGAATGCTCTAACATCTGTACATTTGCATCGAAGTTAAAAGATTCGCATGTGCTAGGTTTTGTTCACATGGTTATTTCCAAATATATCTTTAGGTGGTCAATATGATTAAGAAAATTGAAATAAAGAAACTCAAAATTAGCATTGTAATTTTTTTACATGTGTGTTCTCTTCCAGCATAATAAATGGATTTGAGGAGTTTGGAGTAGCAGCCATTAGCATTCATCAGCTACGCAATGGAGACGCAGAAAGGAAAGACGAAAATCGCAGTATTACATAAAGTGGTTAGTGGATTTTGAGGAGCTCTGAGTAGCAACCATACACACTCACACCCAGATAAAAAAGAAAGATGAGAGAGTTAAAAACAGAAACAACACACAAAGAGAGAGAGAGAGAGAGACGCAGAAGGGAAAGAGACACAGAAGGGAAAGTGATAACGATATCTGTTTGATTCGGTTTGGTTTCGTTTTTATGTTTTTATTTATTCTAATGATAAATATAGTGGCGTCTTGTAAGTATGGTTATTTTGTGGGAAAATATTTGTCGTTTGGATTGCTTAGTTCTTAATGTTATGCATATGTGGAAAAATTTATTGATATGAGAGTTATTGTAACTTATCGAACGCTTTGACCAGCCGGCGCAATGCGCGAAACAATGAAAAAAACTATTTTTTACTTTTAGCGACGACATTTTTCGTCACTAAAAGTCGCCGCTAAAGGGATTCGCTTTTAGCGACGATAACAATAGCGGCGACAAATTGACATAGCAACGGGTAACAGCGGCGACCTTTTAGTGAGAACCAGACCTTCCAAAAGTTTTTTCAATTTTTTTTTCTCAAAAATCTTAAAAAATCGTTTGTTTTAGTAAAAAAAAACTTCGCATGCAAAATTTATATCAGGTGTAAAAAAATTCATCACCGTAACAAAATTTAAATCAGGATGGTTATCCTAAATCGTGATTCCTCTCACATTCCAAGTGTCATAACAAATCGAATTGAATCCAACTAGTTAAAGATTACAAAGACATGGTGCTCGTGCCCCTAAAGAAAGCTGAGTTCAAAAAAAAAAAAAAGATGACTGCTTAAAAAAATAAGCTGTAAAGGAGAAAAAGTTGGTTTCCAAATAAAAGAGTTTAACCGATTGTAGGTAGGGCTGGCAATTTTACACGAATACACGACACGAAATTAACAGGTATCGTGTATGGTCTTAACATGTATCGTGTACCAAACAGGTAGACACGAGATTACCTGTTAATTTTCGTGTATAAACAGGTTAAATACCTATTTACCTGTTAATACCCGTTAGTACACGATAAGAAAATTAAATTAAATAAAACTCATCAGCCATGTGAGTGTGAGTTCCTTAATTCCTTTCTATTTTCATTCCTCATTCAATTCAAAAAAATAAAATAAAATAAAAACAAAACCCTAAACTCCCTCTGTAACTCCCAGATAGCATGTCGTGTTCGTGTTAACAGGTATTAACATGTAATTTTCGTGTATAACAGTCGAACAGTCGTGTTAACAGGTATTAATAGGTAATTTTCGTGTATATCATGTCGTGTTCGTGTATGGTATTTCGCGCATAGTGTCTTATCGTGTCATGTCTTATCGTGTACAGGTATACACGATATGCCAGCCCTAATTATAATTATAGGTAAACAAACAGGCTCTAATTGCCTCAAAAGAAAATGGTTACCGAATAAACAACGGTGGGGGTATCCATACATCCCCCCAAAAGTAGTTACACATCCCTAACCCTAAATGCCCCTCATTGCCCAATACGCCTAAAACTGGCCCCACCAATACGCCCCTTGATGTGTGTAAAATGCAACATATAAATTACATCAAATGAGACATAAAACTAACCCCTTTTAAGTACTAATATTGGAAAAAGAGTGTTTTTGTCTTCCTTTTGTATTTTCAGGATTAAATGAGCTCAAAAACACAAAAGAAGCAAAAAGATAGCTAATTCCAACATAAATACAAGGAAAGGAACATTAGTGGACTGCCCGACCCCTCAACGGCATCTTCCCAAGCAAAATAGAGAAGGTAGAAGACTGAACACGCCCCGTGCTCAGCCAGCACGGGGCCGTGCCCAAGAAGCAGCAGAAAAGACAAACCTATAGAAGCTTCTATTGCCCACCACGGGGCCGTGCCCAGTGAACACGGGGGCGTGCCAAAAGTACAGCAGGCGCATTAATTGTAATTGCGAATTACAATTAATGAGGAGAGAGAGTGTCAGACAGGCACGGGGCCGTGCCCAGCGGACACGGGGCCGTGCCCAGCTCTCTGTTTAGCCTATAAATAGGAGTGCTTGGATTCATTTCAACTCATCCCTTGGCACACCACCTCTCTCACATTTCATCCACCACCCACCACCATCACAACACCATCATCCACCACCATCATCCATTGTCCATCGTAGAGTGTGTGAGTCGTCTCGGGATCCAAGATTGATCGTAAGAGTTCTTAACAATCAAGGCCATGTTTGCCTAAGTCTCTTACATCACTTGGTGAAGACAAAGTGTCTAGTATAATACTTTTTATTTCTAATCTTTTGCACTTTTTATTTGGTTTTGTATTAATGACTTTAATAACTAGTTACTTATGTTGAAGGTGATCTTTCCTTATCGTTTGTCCGTGGTGTCTTGGCATTATTTTACTGTCTATATAAAATAAAGGATTTTCACCATTCATATCTCCACGGTCTATATGGAGGTATGTTGGCTACCTGGTCGGGGGTTAAGGGAACGGTTTGGTAAAGTTCTTGCCATTGTTCAGCGTTTAGAGGTCCTGCAATGGACCTGGGTCAAATTTAGTAGGATCTCCTTCAATGCTTCACGGTATTGGATGGCGGGGGTCCAAACTCTTTGATCCCCTCATAAGTTAACTACTATTAATACTATAACCCGGCTATTTAGGACTGTATCCCTGCTGACTCAGACTACTTAGCCGAGGGTAACGTCACCGCCAAAAGCGGGGCCTACCACAATACTGCATTAATAACTTAATTCATTATCTTCCAATAATCCACCCTTTTAGGATTGTATCCTTGCTGACTCAAACTACTGGGGTGAGGGTAACGTCACCTTCAAAAGAGGGGCCTACTACAATAACTAAGATAATCTCTTAATTATGTGCAAAAGTGCGGAAATAATCAAAGGTTATGCTAGATACGAGTCGGAACCAAGTGATTCATCTTGTCTATCTGTTTTTCTTTTTATTTTATTTTTCAGCATTTTAGTTAGTTTTTATTTTTCTTAGTTTAAAAACCTTTTTCTAAACTTTTTATTTTGATTAGACGTTGAGGATAAATCGGTACTAAAAGCTCTTGTGTCCTTGGACGACCTCGGTATCTTACCAACACTATACTACGCTCAACGATGGGTGCACTTGCCCATATGTGTGTTTAGTGTTAGTGAAATATCGTGTTTTATAAATTTAAAACTTGGCTAAAATAAGTGTTAAAAAGGGCTTAAAATATACACCTAATATATATAACACTTCACACGCATCAAGTTTTTGGCGCCGTTGCCGGGGACACAAGGATTTTAAGAAAGTTAGGAATCAACGGCCTAATCATCTTTTATTTTTCTTTTTAATTTTTTAGGATTTTCTTAGTTTTTCAGCTTCTGCAGAGCTCAGCACGGGTCGTGCCCGCTGAACACGCCCCCGTGCTCAATCATTGGAACTGGCAATCCTGTTTTACGTCAGACAGTAAGCTGAACACGGGGCCGTGCTCACTCAACACGCCCTCGTGCCCAAGATTCACTTACTGAAAACAGAACCGTTAGATCCCGGCGGTTGGTAATTTCTGACACAAACATGAGTGATAGTAATTGTTTTTACTTTCGGCACTCTTATGGTACGTGGTGTCAATTTTGTGGTGTCAAACATGAAGAAGTAAAATGCTACTTTCTAAATTATAGGCCCCACTACATGGACCCACCGACTTCTTATAACCTTAAGAGGGGCGAAAGTAAAAATAAGCACTATTTCTCCCTCTAATGCGCCCAGCCAGATATTCTAGGGGAAATGCTCCTTGATGAGTTATTTCAACTAGAAAAGCTAATTCTGAATTGGTTAAAAGAGCTTAGGAAGGATTTTATTGATCCACCCCAAGAAAATGACCATGACGAAATGCTGGAACCGCATTCCGACAACCTCGTTGCTTCCGAAAATACCTTGGTACCTAGCAAAGACTTGGACGATAGTCGTCCCTGTGTCGATTGTGCCGTGAAGGACTCTCCATCGACTTCGTTCGGTGCGTACATAGACCTGAGCGATTCGGCATACACCTTCTTTAACGAGAGCCCGGGAAAGGGTTGGACTTGTCCACCTAGAATGAAAATAGGAATTACCCTCACCGACAACCTCTTGCGTTCTCGCCTTAGTCTAGGACAATTAAGGTATCTTAGGCACTTTGGGGTTGTCCCAACCAGTAAGGAACCACCCGATTTCGACGAAATCCTTAGAAGAAGCAAAACTCCATAAAACAGCCTCCAGACACGGGGCCGTGTCCAGGTCAACACGCCCCCGTGCTCACCAAAAAGATTCTCTGCTGATTTGGTTAGAATACGGACAAAGTGTGTCAGGATTTCCTCTGCACACGGGGCCGTGTCCAGCGGACACGGGGCCGTGTCCAGATCGCTATCGTTTTCTTTAAATGCAGCCTGATCCCTGCTCATTTTTTACCACTTCAATTGACAGAGATTCCTGGGATCTTCACTCATACCATCCTAGGTAAGTGCTAAAAGAAGGTTCCAAAGGACCCTCTTGTCCCTTCCACTTTTATTCATTTCCTCTTCTTTCAAAAAATTTTCAAAATTTCCTCCATGGAAGCTTGGAAATCTCTTGATTCCAACCCTCTATGAGGAGTTTGTAAGATTATTTGCTAAAGATTCTTGTTTAAAGTTAGTTGTATAACTTTATTTTAAATTATCTAAGCTCAAAACCCAGATAAAAAAATCATGGAAATAATTTAAAACTCCAAGATTCTTTAGCCTAAAATCCTGCAGACAAATGGACACGGGGCCGTGCTCAGCGAGCACGGGGCCGTGTCAGAGGCACTGTTTTGTAAAAATTTAGCTTTCTCCGGTTTCTTTCACAGAAAATGGCAAGCAGAACAAGCGGATCATCTTCAAGAAATAACCGACATGGGAGGAGATCTTCAACAGCGGAAGACTCTCTTGTAAACTATGTTTACGCCCTAAGGGAGGCTATTGACGAAATGACGGGAGTGGAGGAAGCATTGGTCGACCGTATCAACCATCTTACGGTGGGGCTGGAGGGCTGTCTCCAAGAAGTAAACCTCTTGCACCAGAGGTTGAACCTTCTCGCCTCCCCGCCTTTGGTACCTGTAATAACCCAAAGGGCGTGGAACGTGGTGCCCGAAGTTGTCATTCCGGCCGAATGGTACGCCATGCACCAAGAGCCTCCGCGAAGAGTGGTGCAAGGAGTCCCGGTGAATGTTCCTCCTCCGCCACCAGTTGCGGAAGAAAATGAAGCCGCATTCTTTCTTCCTAGGGAGATCGAAGAATGGCTTTAAACAACATTTAGGGAAAAAAATCCTTTGGCTAAAAGTCCTACTATATCGGGAAACTATTCTCGAAATTTTCTTAGAATAGTAGAACTCTCTATGATAACCTCGTGTACCTCCTGACCTAATTAGTTAAGTTTTTTTTTATCTAGTTTAATTCTAGGACTATGTAAGTTCTCTCTATGATGAAATGAAATGATGGTTTTAAGTTTGGATGGTTGTTAATGAATAAAACACACTCATGGTGGTAAGGGATGAAAAGGGGAACGAGAAAAATGAACTCATGCACAAGAACAAGGCAACCCGACAATTCTCTCCATTTCAGAAGGTTCAACACGGGCCGTGCCCAACCAACATGGCCCCGTGCTGAACCACCTGCTGAAAAACGCCCAGTTCAGGTAACTGGACACGGGCCGTGTTCACCCAACACGCTCCCGTGTCCAGACTTCTGTTTCTTTTTTTTCAATTTTATTACTGGCACTTGAACACGGGGCCGTGCCCGGACAACACGGGGCCGTGTTCAGCGCCCAGTAACAGAAAATTTTTGCTTCTTACACCATTTTACACATCTAATCAACCTAAAAATTTATTTTTGGGACACATTGAGGACAATGTGTAATTTAAGTGTGGGGGGATGCTAAAACCTTGAATTTTGCAAGTCCTAAATACAAGACTTACACAAAACTCTATTGGAACCGCTAATCACCCCAAATTTTTTTCAAAAATTTCATTTTTTACTTGTCTAGGTTTAACTCGGGAAATTCAAGTTCTCAAGAAGGTTATATTTTTACAAATTTACAACCGATAGCGTAGTGATAAAAAGAACCAACATAAGAAAATTATGAAAAGGCATGACAAACTTAGTTAAAATTTGATTATATATACTTGATCACATAAAAACCCATTCCCACAAAAGTGAGTTTTGAGCCTTTATTGAGCACAATTACATATCATTAAAACTAAATGCTCATTTTTCGTTTCTTGTGTGAATAGCCGCTTGGTTCTTACGACTCTAGAACTTGCCATGACGATACATTCCCGGTCCTTATCAACTTAAACCCGAGTAAGTAAATGATGGAGGCATTAGGACTAACCCTTTTTATTTCTACACCATTATTTTTTTCTTTTTCTTTTACCACCTACCCAAAAATCCCCCTAGTTAACCCCTTTGAGCCTAAACCTTTTCATTTCATCACCCAAACCAAAAACCCTTTTACCCACCAAAACCGTTTTTATTTTTAACCCTTTGTTTTAGTAACAAGTTCGGTTTTTCGTATGAAAAAAAAATGTGTTGATGATGAAGCAAAAATAAATAAATAAATAAATAAATAAATAAACAAACAAGTTCGTCAAAAATAACTTTGTTTGAATAAAAGCTTCATCAAAATAAAAAGTCGCAAAAATAGAAAATCTTACGAAAACCGACACTTGTTACGCTTTTTCACCCTTTTTTTCTACTAACCACTATCCCAACCACCTACCTTTAACCCAAGCCTAACCCTTAACCCACAAAGTCCTCTTGATATTTACAACGGTATAAAAGTTAAAAAGGAGGAGGATTGATTGTTTGGCAAGCCTATGGTAGGAATAAGTTCCATGCCGCTCTCGAGTGATTCACTAAAAATACACCTTCGGCCGAGTGTGAGTGATTTCTCCCGTGAGGTATGTGAACCTGTATATAAATGGAATTTTAAAAAAGGCATGTTATGCCCAAATAAGTAATTTCTCCTATGAAAAGTTCTAAATAAATCATTACGAATAGGATTGTAAATAAATAAAGATAAAACCCAAAAAGACCTTGGATTCCCGACACTCTACGACAAGCCCAAAACCTTCTCTTCTACCTATTCCATTTGGGAGTGTAAGCCACATATTAAAGAGTTTTGCTTGAGGACAAGCAAAAGTTCAAGTGTGGGGGTATTTGATGTGTGTAAAATGCAACATATAAATTACATCAAATGAGGCATAAAACTAACCCTTTTTAAGTACTAATATTGGAAAAAGAGTGTTTTTGTCTTCCTTTTGTATTTTCAGGATTAAATGAGCTCAAAAACACAAAAGAAGCAAAAAGATAGCTAATTCCAACATAAATACAAGGAAAGGAACATTAGTGGACTGCCCGACCCCTCAACGGCATCTTCCCAAGTAAAATAGAGAAGGCAGAAGACTGAACACGCCCCGTGCTCAGCCAGCACGGGGTCGTGCCCAAGAAGCAGCAGAAAAGACAAACCTATAGAAGCTTCTATTGCCCACCACGGGGCCGTGCCCAGTGAACACAGGGGCGTGTCAAAAGTACAGTAGGCGCATTAATTGTAATTGCGAATTACAATTAATGAGGAGAGAGAGTGTCAGACAGGCACGGGGCTGTGCCCAGCGGACACGGGGCCGTTCCCAGCTCTCTGTTCAGCCTATAAATAGGAGTGCTTGGATTCATTTCAACTCATCCCTTGGCACACCACCTCTCTCACACTTCATCCAGCACCCACCACCATCACACCACCATCATCCACCACCATCATCCATTGTCCATCGTAGAGTGTGTGAGTCGTCTCGGGATCCAAGATTGATCGTAAGAGTTCTTGACAATCAAGGCCATGTTTGCCTAAGTCTCTTACATCACTTGGTGAAGACAAAGTGTCTAGTATAATACTTTTTATTTCTAATCTTTTGCACTTTTTATTTGGTTTTGTATTAATGACTTTAATAACTAGTTACTTATGTTGAAGGTGATCTTTCCTTATCGTTTGTCCGTGGTGTCTTGGCATTATTTTACTGTCTATATAAAATAAAGGATTTTCACCATTCATATCTCCACGGTCTATATGGAGGTATGTTGGCTACCTGGTCGGGGGTTAAGGGAACGGTTTGGTAAAGTTCTTGCCATTGTTCAGCGTTTAGAGGTCCTGCAATGGACCTGGGTCAAATTTAGTAGGACCTCCTTCAATGCTTCACGGTATTTGATGGCGGGGGTCCAAACTCTTTGATCCCCTCATAAGTTAACTACTATTAATACTATAACCCGGCTATTTAGGACTGTATCCCTGCTGACTCAGACTACTTAGCCAAGGGTAACGTCACCGCCAAAAGCGGGGCCTACCACAATACTGCATTAATAACTTAATTCATTATCTTCCAATAATCCACCCTTTTAGGATTGTATCCTTGCTGACTCAAACTACTGGGGTGAGGGTAACGTCACCTTCAAAAGAGGGGCCTACTACAATAACTAAGATAATCTCTTAATTATGTGCAAAAGTGCGGAAATAATCAAAGGTTATACTAGATACGAGTCGGAACCAAGTGATTCATCTTGTCTATCTGTTTTTCTTTTTATTTTATTTTTCAGCATTTTAGTTAGTTTTTATTTTTCTTAGTTTAAAAACCTTTTCCTAAACTTTTTATTTTGATTAGACGTTGAGGATAAACCGGTACTAAAAGCTCTTGTGTCCTTGGACGACCTCGGTATCTTACCAACACTATACTACGCTCAACGATGGGTGCACTTGCCCATATGTGTGTTTAGTGTTAGTGAAATATCGTGTTTTATAAATTTAAAACTTGGCTAAAATAAGTGTTAAAAAGGGCTTAAAATATACACCTAATATATATAACACTTCACACGCATCACCCCTCATTGCCCAATACGTTTGAAAATGGTCCCTACCATCTAATTAATGCCGATCATTGGGTGTCAGCCAATAATTACCAATGATTGGGATGTAAGGAACTTTATTTTGATTGGGTTTTTGTATGGGTAAGTTGTGAAATATTTATATAAGAAAAATAAAAAAAAATTATAAAATGTTGTTATAAAAAATGTGTTAGTATTATAAAACTTCATATTTTTATGAAATAAATTGTGTATATTTTTAATAAAAAAATGTGCATATGTTTTTTTTATTAAGTATTATTATTAAAAACTTCATATTTTTATATTTTTATGAAATGAATTGTTTATATTATAAAATGCCAATTTTTTATAAGTATTATTAAATGTCAATTTTTTTTATTTAAATGGGTATATTATAACGTTTTATTAAATGTCAACTTTTTTATTTATCAATTATTATTATGTGTTTAATTGTTTCCGTAACGCAATGTGTATGTTATAAAATGTCAAATTTTTATGTCATTAATTGTTTTTCAATTGTCGTTTATTAACCATAACGCAACAAGAAACGTAATTCAAAATGTAATTAAACATCATTTTATATTAATACACGAAACATGTAACTTTGATACAGAATGTAACGACTAAACCCTAAACCGCTAATTGTTACATATTCTTGAATTCATGTACAGGAAAACGATGGGTGCAGCATACACAATTTCGCGACAGGCCGGCTGTCTTGAAATTGCGTGTCGAACCCTACCTTCCAACGGGTTTTCTGCTTCACATCTACCACACTGAGATGGCACAAGGGATCAGGAGGCTGGAGCAGTGGAGACGGCATTTCCTTTATTAACCATCGTCCAGTCTTCCGCGTCTTGTCAGGATGGTGAGCGAAGTGGCATTCCCGTTGGTGGAAGGCTCATGAGAACACTAATGAACTCCTCTCTTGGAAGGACATGTTACAGGGCAGACTGCATTGGCTAGCGTCACTGGGAGCTGACGAGGCAACAGGCTACTCCGATAACACGTAATCCTAGATCGGCGTTCTAGTGCATGAATCTGAAATACGAACGTAGTTTCTCCATAAGGATTACGCTACCACCACCGTCAAAACACCGACTTCGATATCCTGTTAATAAAAAATACAATTTAGCATTAGACTCGGCATTCGAAAATATATTGTAAAAATAAAAAAAAAAACAAACAAAACACCACCACAGCCGACCCACCACCACCACCACTACAGCCGACCCACCACCACCACCCCAGCCGACCCACCACCACCCCAGCCGACCCACCACCACCACCACAACCACCCTAGCCGGTCCACCACCACCATCACCACAACCGACCCACCACCACCACCACAACCTACCCACCACAACCACAACCCCAACACCACCACAAACGGCCAAAATAAAAAACAAACCTTGAATATTCCAACCCTATAGACCGATACGAGAGCGAAAACTATACGAGAGACGCGTGTGGTCCCCTTCCGGATTGTCATCGTGTGGTCCAGAACTCGGTCCAAAAAAAACTTTACATATGTACTTGTTCGAACGTTTTAACTATAAGAAGAAAAGAAACTAAACTTCAATGAGACCAGTATGGGTCGATGAGATGCGTATGGGAAGTGGAGTGTCATAAATGTCCTGTCAACTTTTCAGAAAAAGTAGATCTACACGGGTCTCATCGGGCTATACGGGGCATATCGGCTAAAAAATTGTCAGCCTTCGTACCCCAATACGCGCGTATGGCCCTATGAGCGGCTTATTGAGTTGTTTTTTTTAAAGCTTGTATATGTTGGTTGCAAATGTCAAGTATTTTTGTCATCCTTACTTGCCACAATGGTTGTTTGCAAATTCAGAAATATACACCATCTTCACAATCACAAATTCACAATGGTTATTTGCAAATGTGGTAGGACAGCTGCACTAAGAACATCTTGGACTGAAGCTAATCCCGGACGTCAAGTTTACACTTGCCACAGTATGGTATGTTTTTAATCTCATACCCATACCTGGTTATAAAAATATAAATTAAAAAAAATCGGGTAGGGATGGCAAAAACACCCGAGTCCGATGGGTATACCCGAAACCCGACACAAATGGGACGGGTATACCCGATACCCGACGGGTATTGGGCCGGGAATCGGATTAGTTTTAGAAATTTCCGCGGGTATGGGTCGGGTATGGGATTAGGAGATACCCGACTCGATTACCCGAAACGACATAACCGTTTACCTGAACTATATACCAGATCATATACCCGAATTTTTAATGTATTTTTTTTTTCATTAACCCTTGTATATTAGTGATTTATTTTAGTATATTCATAATGTAAAAAAGTAAATTTTCTTTTAATATATGTATTTGATAATAGTATTTATATATTGTATGTTGTGAAGTGTATAAATATAAGTGTATAAGTATCATAAAGTTATTATTAATTTATAATAAAACTTATATCTATGTAATGTACATTTTTAATTTATAATAATTGTTGTATAAATAAAACTATATAAATACCCGACGGGTATTGAGTCGGGTATGGGACACAATTTTACAACCGGGTATGGGTATGAGATTACCAATACCCACCCCAAACCCGACCCATTTCCATCCCTAAAATAGGGTATATGATCGGGTATATAGTCGGGTATTTTTGTCATCCTTACTTTGAAACACTAATTCCTCTTCCGTGTCAGCGTTCTAAGTGCAACTTCTTTGTGTGGGTCGATCCTCCCATGTGTCGTCGGGCATGTGTGGTCATCAAAGAACTGATGGATACGAAGGTTGTGCTTGAAAACGAAGTCAAGTATTTGATAGAGGGGGTTCGAATATATAAATTGCAAGAAGCGGAATTTGAAGATAATCATTCAAGGGTTGTTCGTAAGAGGGAAAGTTGTTTGATAATCAGTTGGATTTTTTTTTTTGTGTTGTTTGTCTTGTTATTTTTCATTGTTAGTATGTAAGTTTATGCAAGACATGTAATCGAATATTAGTTATAAATGTCGGTTTTTTTAATATTATTATAAATATAAAGTTTTTTAAAAAATGTTGTTTTTTATAACAAGTCGACTAAACATAAATAACTAAGCATAAATAACAAAACGAACAAACATTCATCAAGTTACAAATGAGGGGCGTATGGGTCTATGAGAGGCGTATATTTTTTTTCTTTTTTAATCTTTGGAACTAAGCATAAGAAAATTAATAATCGGGATAATTAATGGGTGAGACACTTGTCCCAGTGGAAGGGACGGGTGCATTTAAGGGAGAGGTCATGAGTTCGATCCGGGTGTAGAGGCAGGTTTTTTTTGCATTTTCTGGGTTTTTTTTCTTTTTTAATCTTAATTAAATAAGTTTCCTTTAATGTTTATTTATTGGTTATAACAGAAAATTTATTAAATTAATTAAAACCGAAAAATTAATTAAACACAATTCATGTCGTTAATATTAATGAAGTTTTAAATAATAATAATAATAACAGTAATAATAAATAATAATAATAATAACAATAATTATTCCATATATAAATTAGCAACTTTTTTGTGCATTAGGAGTTATACCCCAAGTTTGGGGAGTTTTTCAAAAAAAAAAAAACTTTGATATTTCACTTTCAACCTAGAAGTTTTATCTTTTACAGTTTAACCCATTTGAAATTTTTACTTTTAACTCAAAGTTTTTCATCTTTTGTAATTTAACACAACACTTTATTATTTACAACTTTGGTACCCATACTTTTTGTCTTTCACAAGTTTTTCGTTTTACATTTCGTTATAAATTTGCGTGTTAACATGTCGTAGCGTGCATGTGAGGTTCAACTTTTTTGCTCTATTTTTTCATATTTGACAGACCCGTCGCAACGCGTCCAATTTTTCTCTTTTGAAAAGTTCGCCGCAACGGGCAGGTCCTAGATCGACTAAGTTATTATTTTCTACGTTTTACGTTTCTGGTTAATTTCTTCGCATTAACACACTATAACGGGTGTGCGTGGTTCAACAATTTTAGTCTGCTTTTCGCTTAGCGTAATTTTTACCATTTTATCTATTTTATTTTTACAATCTTGAGAGTCGATGTGGTTGTGGCATTGGTGCTACTTGGCACGGTTTTACGAACGTTTTTAACCAATTAAATTTTTTACTAATATTTTGTTTCTGTTTACCCATATACTTCCTTTACTTAAAAACTATTTTTTACGTGCATATTTTATGTATGGGTATGTATAAATATGATTTGTTATACATCTCGACGTAAACTTTTTTTATAGACGAGTCAGGTCAAATATAATACGTTTTCGCTTAAAGAAACCATTTTTAAGTGCATATTTTTATGTACGTTTTCATATAAATTCAAGTTCTACGTTTCGACGTAAACTTTTTTGGGAAATGATTCATGTCAAATATAATATGTTTTCGTGTGATTATGTATGTTTCGCAAAATCTTTTTCGAACCGAGTGAAGTCAAATTATGGTTTCTTTTTCTCCCTTATTTTCGAAAGCTCTAATTAATCCCTTTCGATTACATGTGCATATTTTCCTTCATACCCGTTACGTTTTCTATGTATGAGTTGGGTCACATATAATACGTTATGATTGTTCGATATGAATTTGATTTACTTTACGTTTGATACAATCACAATGCTTATACATGTTACATTGAGTTCAACTGGATATGTCGAAATGTGTGTTTTTATATGGTTAATGCATCATATAAATATAATGTTTGGACTAATCCATTCAATGTTTACGATGTACCCGCGCCGCAACGCGGGCGGGTCTTAACCCTGGTAAATAATAATAATAACAATAATAACAAACATAATAGTAAATAATAATAAATAAATAATAAATAATAATAATAAATAATTATAATAATAAATAATAATAATAACAATAATAATAATAATAATAACAATAATAATAACAATAATAAATAATAATAATAATAACAATAATAATATTAAATAATAATAATAATAACAATAATAATATTAAATAATAATAACAATAAATAATAAAAATAATAATAAATAATAATAACAATAAATAATAATAATAATAACAAGGTAAAGGATCCTGTAAAAAGTGCCCAAAGTGTGAGAAGAGTAAGAAATAATGTGGTGATGACAAGTGTCCTATATCTAAATTAATTCAAAAGGGTGAATTAGTAATTTTCTATTTCTTTCAATTAATTAATTAAAAGATAACTGCCCAAAATAACTTCCACCCTTTATTATAGGAATTCGATTTTAGGAATTAATCTACGAATGTGTGTAGTGTTATATAATTCTGTAGTGCAACAACCATTCAGAACTGCATAGTGTTATATATTTTTTATATAGTGTTATATAGTGTTACTTGGTGTTATATGGTGTTATAATATGGTTTTTGGTGTTATATAATTCTGTATTGTTATATAATTCTGTAGCGCAACCATCAAAAAACACTATATAACACCATCAATTATTAATTCTGTAGTGCAACCACCATTTAGAACTGTATAGTGTTATATATTTTTTTATATAGTATTATATAGTGTTACATGGTGTTATATAGTGTTCTTTGGTTATATAGTGTTATATGATGGATGCATAGTGTTATATAGTGTTATATTTTTCTGGTAGCATGCCTATGATGGATGTATAGTGTTATACGTTTCTTTGCAGCAGTTGCATATTTTTCTATTTTTAGAATTTAGGATCGAGATAATTTAGCAATTAAATTTGAATAGCTAGTTTTTAGGAGATTGATGGCGGTTACCATATTTGAAACATTGGAAAAGACACTATTGCCCTTCAATTTTACATAAGGTCCTTCTAATTAAAATACAATTTACATTTTATACCCTATTGATCTCAACCATTAGATCAAATATCCAATGGTTTAAAACACTTCTTACCCTTCTCACATTTTAGACACTTTTTACCATATCCCTACCCATAATAACAATATAAATAATAATAATAATAATAATAATAATAATAATAACAATAATAATAACAATAAGAGTAAACTGCCATTTTGGTCCCTGTGGTTTGGCTAGTTTTGCTATTTTAGTCCAAATCTCAAACTTTTTACATATGGGTTCCTGTGGTTTGCATTTTGTTGCTATTTTAGTCCAAAATTCAAAACCCTATTTTTTTACTGTTGCAACCTCCTATTTTGTCTTTTAGTGCAGGGGCATTTTGGTCATTTTGCTTTTCATTTAGCATTTTCTTAATTAACATAAATAATCCCTTTCATTTTCTAATAGATTTTAAAATATCACTAATAATTAAAACAAAAAAGAATTTTAAAAGATTAAAAATATAAAAAAAAATCAGATCTCTCACATATCTCTCAGTCCTTTCTCTCTCTTGACTCTCCCTCTCTCTCTCCTCCTGTCTCTCTCTAACCACTACTCTAGCACCACCACCACCACCATAAACAACCCACTTTCATCTCACCCACCACCACTCTAGCCACCGCCACCTCCCCTTTAACACCTCCGCCACCGCCTCCTTTTTAAACACCTCCGCCATCACCCTCAATCCTGAGTTTATATAAGCAGAATTCAAGTTCTAAAAAAACAAACAAATTCAATCAAATAAAAGAAAAGCTCCCATTAATTCAAATCCCATAAAGTTAACAAGAACACAACTATTGGTCACCATATACCAAAATAGGCCCCATTAGTACCAAAGCTAAAACTTGATTCAAATCCAAATTCGAAACTAAATTGAAACGATGACCATGAATAATATATATATTCCTATCTCTGAACCTCCTAAAAGTCCAATAAAACAAGACATTGCCTTTTCAACAAACTTCCCAACAACCACATAAACTTTATCACCATCGCAAACAATCTTCAACACCAGAGGAGTATTCCGGCCAAACCCATCTCGAAAACTGGTCGGAGGAGAAAACCCAGAATAGGTTCCGGTGGCCATGGTGGCAGAAGGGTGGGATGCTCTCAAAAGTTTCATTAATAGGTGAAAATCAGCCGGCTATTATGTGTGTAAAGCGGAGGTGGCGACGGAGATGTTACAGATCTAAGATTGGAGAGGATGGGTAGTGGTAGCCAGGCGTTGGTTGTGGTTGGAGAGGTGGTGGCTAACAGTCTCTCCACCACCATAAACCTCTGGTCACGAGCCACCATTTTGATTGTCGGAACCAGAACATCCACCACTCCCCCTTTCTTCAGTACTCTTATTCCCCCCACCCCACCCACCACTGTCTACATCCACCTTAGAACCACCAACTCCGACGTACACCACCTTCCGACTAACTCTGCCGTACACCTGATTCATCCACAACCACCTCCGCCGTAAAGCTCTTCACAATGATGTGTGAGTATGAACAGAAAGATGAAGAGGATCTGAAAGAAAGTGATGTGTGATCTGCTAGGTGGCGGCTGCAATATTTGAACAGAAAGATGAAGATGAAGAGTGCTCGATTGAATAGGGTTTTATGTTGTTTATAGAGAGAGAAGAGAGAGAGTCAGTTAGGGTTCAATTGCAGGTGGTTCTTCATTAATAGAGAGAAAATGTTAATTAAGAAAATGTTAAATGAAAAGCAAAATGACCAAAATGCCCCTGCACTAAAAGATAAAATAGGAGGTTGCAACAGTAAAAAATGGGGTTTTAGAATTTTGGACTAAAATGGCAACAAAATGCAAACCATAGGGACCCAGATGTAAAAAGTTTGAGATTTGGACTAAAATGGCAAAACTGGCCAAACCACAGGGACCAAAATGACAGTTTACTCTAACAATAATAATAAATGATAATAAATAAATAATAAATAATAACAATAATAATAAAAATAATAATAATAACAATAATAATAACAATAATAAATAATAATAATAATAATAACAATAAAATAATAATAATAATAAATAAAAACAACAATAATAATAATAATAATAATAATAATAAATAATAATAACAATAATAACAATAATAATAATAATAACAATAAATAATAATAATAATAACAATAAATAATAAATAATAATAATAATAACAATAATAATAATAATAAATAATAATAATAACAATAATAAATAATAATAATAATAACAATAATAATAACAATAATAATAAATAAATAATAAATACTAACAATAATAATAACAATAACAACAATAATAATAATAACAATAAATAATAATAATAAATAATAATAATAATAATAATAATAATAATAATAACAATAAATAATAATAATAATAATAAAGCATATCACATATTGAGTTGCTCATTGACCAATAATAATGTACATGTATGGTATTACACAGGGTAGGTCGTTAGTAGATAGTAATAGAACTTCACGAAAAAGAATTTGTTAACTTGACAAAGGTGTAACATCCGTGAAATATAGTGTACGCAACAATTTTTTTATAAAAAAAATATTAATTAGGGTGTTTGATAACATAAAAACCCTTAATTACCATACAATTTTTTTTAAAATTAATTGTATATGAGTCGTATAGGGCAATGAGAACCATATACAACTCCTATAAGGTGCTCATTGACCAATAAGTCTTCATTGGTGGACACATTATGAGTGTTTCATTGACAAATAAGCCTCCCCTGATTGAACTATTCAACCTTTGATAAAAGTGGAAACCATCAGGGGAGGCTTATTGGTCAATGAGACACTCATAAGGCGTTCAGTCGTACACCAGGAGAGGCTTATTGGTCAATGAGCACATGATAGGAGTTGTATATAGGTCTCATTGCCCTATACGACTCAAATGCAATTAATTTAAAAAAAAATTGTGTGGTAATTAAGGGTTGTTTATGTTATAAAACACCCTAATTAATATTTTTTATATAAAAAAATTGTTGCGTACACTATATTTCACGGATGTTACACATTTGCCAAGTTAACAAATTCTTTTTTCGTGAAGTTCTATTACTATCTACTAACGCCCTACCCTGTGCAATACGATACATGTACATTGTCACCCATTCCATAGCTTCTATACGTCGGTGAGGTATTTCAAAGTCCATTTCGTACCAACATTGGGCAATTATCCCGTTAACTTAGCAATGATGAAATAGACACCTTCGATATAAGCGATCGATAAAATGGAATGGTTCGGGTAAACCTCCGGACCATCGAACAAACGGGAAGTAAGTTTGACAAACACCATTGCTTAAATACGTTTTGGCCCGACGTATCGTATAATAATAATAATAATAATAATAATAATAATAATAATAATAATAATAATAATAATAAAAAAGCATATGCACATATTGAGTTGTTCATTGACCAATAATAATAATAATAATAATAATAATAATAATAATAATAATAATAATAATAATAATAATAATAATAATAATAATAATAATAAATAATAATAATAATGATAATAAATAATAATAATAATAATAAATAATATTAATAATAATAATAATACTTAATAAAAAAACATAAGCACATTTAAAAAAAGCGATGTTATATCTAGTCCCGGCAAACGGGTCGGGCCGGAGGTCGGGTAGGGTCTTTGACCCATGACCCTACCCGACCCCCGGCCCGACCCGTTTGCCGGGTCTAGTTATATCATCATTTTTTTTAAATGTGCATATGTTATTTTTATTAAGTAATATTATTATTATTATTATTATTATTTAAAATTTCATATTTTATGAAATGAATTGTGTGTATTATAAAATGTCAAATTTTTTATTTATCAATTATTATTATGTCTTTAATTATTTTTCACTTGTCATTTATTAAGCATAACACAATAAATACACGAAACAATATTAATACACAAAACATGTCACTTTAATACAAAATGTAACGACTAAACCCTAAACCCTAAATCGCTAACTATTACATATTCTTAAATTCTTGCAAACTGTATCGGTTATTCAGATCTATATTCGGTCACCATATTGTTGCTATCAAGTTTAAGGATGCATTCCACGCTAAACGTGCTTTCCGCTTCCCCATTACCACATGAAGAACCTCCGACCCGAGATGGTTGGTGCAGAAACATTCTCGTTGTGTATCGGTACCCCATATCCAACATAAAAGAACAAAGAAAAAATCACACACTCACAGTCACCGGTAAATATCCGCTTCCACCAATCCATCCAGAAGGAGTTCTCACTCGAGATTGTGGGTGCAGAAGCATTGTCGTTGGTGGACGTTCCGGTGCATGAATCTGGAATACGAACGCAGTTAAGCGTTTGAATCTGAAATATTAACGCAATGTACTTCTCCATAAGGATTACGCTACCACCACCATCAAAACATCGACTTTCAATATCCTGTTAATAAAACATACAATTATAGCATTAGACTCGGCATCTGAAAATATATTGTTAAAAATAAAAAAATTAGATCTAAGCACCACCACCACCACAGCCGACCCACCACCACCACCGCCACAGCCGACCCACCACCACCACCACAACCGCCTCACCACCCCACCACCACAGCCGCCGAACCACCACCACCACAGCCGACCCACAACCACCACCACAGCCACCACCACAGCCGCCTAACCACCACAACTACCACCACCACAACCACCACCACCACAGCCACCTAACCACCACCACCACCACAGCCGACCCACAACCACAACCACCACCACCACCCACCGTCAAACCCTAACCACCTTCAATCCCCACCACCGTCAAACCCAACACCACCACAAACGGCCAAAATAAAACCAAAAAATAAAAAAAGGATGAAGATTAAGCAATAAAATCTGGAATACAAACTAACCTTGAATATTCCCAACGTATTGAGAGATACGAGAGCGAGAACGATACGAGAGCGGATCCTCATCGTGTGGTCCATATTTTGTCTTGTGAAAATCGTGTGGTCCAAAGCATTTGTGTTTGTGTTCTTGGTGTGTGGGTTTTGAACTTTTAGATCTATTTACACCTTTATTGAAGCTGGAAAAGGTGTTTGGGGACAATGAAAGGCATATGGATCTATGAGAAGCGTTTTTTTCTTTTTTAATATATGAAACTTAATACAAGAGAATTAACAACCGAGATAATCAACGGGTGAGACACTTGTACCAGTGGAAGGGACGGGTGCATTTAATTGAGAGGTCACGAGTTCGATACGGGCGGACCCTGGTTTGAGGCCGGTTTTTTGCATTTTTTGGGGATTTTATTTATGAAACATATAAACTTTGTATAAGAAAATTAAGAATCATAATTCTAAACGGGTGAGACACTTGTCCTAGTGGAAGGGACGGGTGCATTTAACTTAGAGGTCACGAGTTCGAGCCGCGTAGAAACTGGTTTATTGCCAGTTTTTTTGCATTTTTTGAGATTTTTTATTATTCATTTAATTATATTAAAATTAATTCCTTTAAAAAAAACAGATTTCATTTTTATTTTGAGTCAACAATTTTAAATCCCTTTAAAACAATAGTTTTCTTTTATTTTGTACACCTTTCTTTTATATGAAGCACTTTAATTAAAAAAATTATAAAAAAATTGTTGCGTACACTATATTTGACGGATGTTACAATATTTTTAAATTATATTAAAGAGAAACATTAATAAATTCGTTGCGTACACTATGTTTCACGGATGCTACACCTAATACAAGTCAATAACTTCTTTTTGTCGAGTTCTATTACTACGTAGTAACGCCCTATCATGTGTAGTACGAGACATGTACATTGTCTCCCATTCCATAGCTTCCATACTTCGGTATATATTCCAAAGTCCATTTGGTACTGGCATCGGGCTATCATCCGCTAACTTAACCGTGATGAAATGGCCACCTTCGACATAAGCGATTGTTAAAATGGAATGGTTCGGGTAAACCTGCGGTCCATTGAACATCGGGAAGTAAGTTTAACAAACCCCGTTGCTTAAATGTTGAACAATCACACCAAATTTTTGAGCCACCAACAACCCTGTGTAGGGCAACACCATCCAACATGCCATTGGTGCAGGTTCAACATTTAACCAATTTATCGATCGATACACATTGTCGTAACATCCCTTGTCCAATGATTCGAGTATATGCCCCCAACGCTTTTTGTTAATGAACATCTCGTCGAGTAGCTCTTGGCGGACCCACTTCCACTGTCTTTGGTCCAACCCCAAACCCATAGCTATGGATCGAAATCCACAATTACCGTCCGGCCGGGCATCTTCGATATGTGTTATGTATCTCCGATAGCTAGATGGAAGCCAATCCTTAAAACGCCCGATCATGTTTTTGTACCTATAATTGGAAAAAAATAAAAAACTCAAAAATATTAAAAAATAAAAAATTGAAAAAGAATTCTAAAAATATGTATGTATGTACGTATGTACCTGTGCCCGGCCAACAGTGGAAAGTCTTTATCTATAATCGGAAGTGTATTTCTTCTTTGCTTTTCTTTGAACGACTACGTCGCACATTTGGCTTTTGAGTGTAGTCGTTCCCCTGTGATTCGGGTTGTTTATCTTTATGTCTCGCAAGGTCTTCATTCTTTTATGGTTTTGCTTTCGTAGTTGGGCGGCCCCGGGTATCTTGTTGTACCTCGGGCGGTTGATGGTGAGTCATACTTGGATTCAGCACTGCTTTCATCTTCGACAACATACTTTTTACCACTAGAGGTGGCTGCGCCTGTAGTTGTTGTGTGTGTCTATCCATTTCCGCCTGCATATTACAATCGTCTTGATTAAGTTTTTCTTTCGAAAAATCAAGTTTTGTCTATAATTTGTCTATCGCGGTAAGTGGAATTTTGCAACCTGTTTTTCAATAATCATTGTTAAAACATTAAGTATAATGATGATTATATTCTATGGATCGAAGCATATGTTATAATTGTTATGTTACCTGTACTTTCTCACCACTCCATCTGACAAGCACATGGCAACCCACAACCCGTAGAAAGTTGGTGGCCACAAGTCCCCCCTCCTACCCTCAACGCATGTAGCTTTTTCCTCTCGACAACCAACAACTATAAGGCTTTTTGGGAAACATTACCGCGCAGGTTGTCAAAAAACGGAAATCTATGATCCCCCATTTGCACGGACCTGCTCTCCTGAAAACTAAGTTTTATTTGTATCTTTTGTGACTCTACAACTTTGCCAACAAGCCACACAAGTCTATGGAGCGAGTTGTGTAACGCTCCGTAATTTCGCGTTTAATTACATATTCAAAATTAATCATTTATTTATCGAAAATATATTTATTTAAATTATTTATTCATTTATTTAATTAATTCTTTTATTCATTTATTTATTTATTAATTAAGGTTTATAATTTAAAAAGTTCAACTTTTGTTAACTTAGTTAAGTAATAAGGTATTATGACTAACCAAGTTAAATTTTCCATTTTATTTAAACTAATAATAACAAGGTTTGTTAGATCAAGTGAAATCCAGGGGCTGTTTGTGCATTTCTTAAAACTAGATACATGTTATAACCATAGGGACTGTTTGTGTAATTTTAGAAACTTAAAAACCTTGAATTAAAAAAAAAGAAAACAGAGACTGCGGGACTCGAACCCGAGTCTAAACGGTTTGCACAAAACAAACAAGCCACTACACCATACATACATATCTGAACTTCATCATTTAAACCTTAGCCATCAATGCTGAATTTCATTTTAAGTTTGTCGCCCAAACTAAAACAAGTAACAGCAAGATGAGCAGTCATGGTTACCTTTTATGCTTGATTGGTTCTAATTAGTCGCTAATTGTGGTTTCCTTTTTAACAAAACAACTTTGCCGCCTAAACGTAAAATGTGCTTGGCGCTAATTATTCGGGATTTACAATCTTTCTGTGTTTTCTGTTTTTTTACAACCAATCACGAATTTAGTCTCCTTGTCAACCAAAATCGTAACCGACAACCATAATTTCCTTTTACACTTTCGCTAATTTGTCGGGATCGTTACGCGTTTCCATTTTGGTTATCAATCAAGAACTTGATCATTGATCGTGGCTTCATACGTTCACATATCCCGCTATATATGCCATCACTCATCATTTCTCGACACCCGCACAACACCCTTTCCTACATCTCTCTCGCACAGGCCGATAACACCACCCGCCGGAGAGGTTCGGAGTTCGCCGGAATCATTTTATCATTGCCGAAAACCCACACATATTGACACCACCCTCTCATCTCATTGTTTTGATAACAAGTCCCCGGAAAACATCAAGAGTTTCATGTCACCTTTGTTCGATACACGCAACCTTTTTATTACTTGACCGCGTCTGAGCTACACCGGAAATCGTTAAAAAGAAAAGAACTTCGCCGGAGAATCGGAGACGACACCGGGACGTACGGAGATCCACTCGCACTGTTTTCGGATAATCATCCTGTTCATTCTCTTGGTTCTCAATCTCTACTCGTGCGATATTCCAAGAACCTCACGCAACCAAAGGTGAGCATACTCGATCCCTTTTTACGCTTTATTATATTTGGGATTCAATACATGTTCTTTGAATCAAATACACAAACATGCTAGAACTTTTAAACAAATAATCTCTATATATGTTCATACGTGTTATACTTGTAATCATACGTGTTATACTTGAAATCCTACGTGTTTAAGTTCATATGCTTATAATTAGTTATTGTCATGGAAAATTTGTTTAAAGACATTTTTATACATATACTCAAACTTGTATGCTTGCCAATACTTTTGTATTGATCTATGCTTTAACATGTATTGCAGGTTGTGATGATACAAGGAATCTAGTAGGATTGCCTAGAAACGCATTTAAATTTTAATACTTCAAACCTGTTGTAATTTGTTTCCAATCTTGTAATAAACCATTATTATGAAATGAAATTTATTTACTTGAATACTTGTCGCATTTTATTTATTTCAAACTTGTGGTATTTCTAGTTCAAACAATGTAAAATGAAATCATTAAATACTTGACACAAATAGCGTTATGATGTCTCTTGAAATCTATTTAGTTTCATCCTGATGTTTCCGCCATCGGTTGGGGTGTGATAGATTGGTATCAGAGCCATAACTATAGGGAATTAGGAAGATTGCCATACTTTTACCTAGCCTATAGTAGGAATACTCTGATACCAGGTATCAGAACCATAACTATAGGGAATTAGGAAAAGTAGGATGCTTTTACCTAGTCTATAGTTTAGGAACTTTTCTCACTAAGTGTTCTTTAAAACTACTTCCTTTCTATCTCATTTGCTTCCCTCTACTCTCTTTGATCTTTAAACATACATGCCTTTCCTAAGGCTAACATAATACACACTTGGAGGCGTTGAAGACACTCTTATAACACAATCTAAACCATTCACCAAAATAGGGGTGATTCCCACATTTGTTGATGACTTTCACTCAGCTATACTTTGTATTTTGCACGAAATTTACCCTCAAGTTAGAAGTAATATCCAAATCTTGAAGGAAGTTTCCATTTCATATTCTAGTGGACCCTTATCTTGTGATAAGTGTTATGGGTCATTTTCTGAGCATATATATCCTGACTAATATTCTGCTTTTGATTGTTCACTTGTGATCAGGATATCGGATCAGGATATTGGTAACATCTTGGTTCGATATCCTAGTATTAACTGAATTGATCACGTGCAGATTAAGAGTCACAAGTCTCCAACGTTCAAGAAGACTTCTTCCCCCAAGACTCGGGCAAATCAGTTGGAGTAGAGACGTTGATCTTGAAAGACCAGGACTACAACGATTACTTGGGAATATTCGGGGCATCTCGGTTTATTAGGAAAGTTAGTTGTTTTCGGTTAGCTATAAATAGTATGATCGGATCAAGTTAAGGCACTCACTTCACTCGCACACTTTACTCTCTAGCTACTAGCAATCACTACACACAAACACTTGTACTCGAATGACCTTGTAACACCTAGTTGATCCGCATCACATCCTGCATTGTATCCTAATATTTGAAGCAATAGAAGAACAAGGTAGCTGCGATTGTCAGCTCCCGAGGTTTTATGCCGGCGATCTAGATTGATCAAGGGCTTTCCTCGTACATCTCGTGTCACCCTTTACATTTTTCGCTCATTGTTTGATCATAAATACAACTCTATATCCTGAGCTGTATCCTGGAAAATGTATTTACAAACAACATAATCAGCATATTTTCGACACATATTTCTAGCACACTACCTCACTTAACTAAGTTGATCACTAAATTGCTTCG
The DNA here is from genome assembly GCA_030545235.1 of Helianthus tuberosus. Lineage (NCBI taxonomy): Eukaryota > Viridiplantae > Streptophyta > Magnoliopsida > Asterales > Asteraceae > Helianthus > Helianthus tuberosus. The sequence goes on from CM060427.1 coordinate 58,154,322, forward strand.
GTAATTTTTGACCAAAACAATTTGGCGCTCACCGTGGGGCAAGTGGTGCTATTTGTACTAAAAACTTTAGTAAAATCATTACTCGGTTTTCTATTGTCAAAACTTTTTGCTACATTGTTTTCAATGGCCTCGAGATCGAACATGAGCTCTTCCACCATGTCTGCTACAACCCCTGCAACAATTGGTTCGGTGCTTCCACATCCTCCTCCAAGAATGCAAGCCTCTTCACAAGGAGCTGAAAGTCATGTGGCTCGGGATGTTATCCCCGAACCCAGTGCCCAGGGATCTGGTCCTGTTTTGGCTTCTATTGACAAAATTCTGAATTTGTTTGGTAGTGTACAGGAACAGATGAGGCAGCAGCAGGAAACTAATCGGATGCTGATGAGAGAGATACAACTCTTGAAATCCGGCCCAAGTAGGCCTGCGGAAGAAACTGTCACTCCCTTGCAACCAAGGGCTTTGAACTTCAGTTCTGCAGTTTATACTGCAGATAACTGGGGGAATATCGTGCCAAGCCACTACCAGAGTCATACTCCTGAGATACCCTCTTCAATAAGAGTATCAACCGTGAGAAGCTCAGGATATGCTTCAGGATATGGCTAGAATCCCCAGACTGGTAATGTATCTAATAATAATAACACTCTTGCTACTAATGGTGTTGGATCTTTGCAGGATGCAGGTATGACGTCAATATTTACTAGGGAGCTTCAAAAGCTAAAGACATGATATCCAGTGTGTCTGGAGTGGTCTAGCCGATTCCAGAAGTATCCCAAGACAATCATAGGATATCCCGGTTTGCACATCCTATCCGTGATGCTGAAATCCCGAAAAGATTTCAAACCCCCAACATGAAACTCTATGACAAAACCACGGATCCTGAAGAGCATATCACCTAGTACAGGGAAAGGATGGAGATCAACCCTATCCCTCCAGATCTCAAGGAAGCATGCCTCTGCAAGGGTTTTAGTTCTACCTTGACAGGATCAGCATTAAAATGGCTGTTAAATGTTCCTCCTCACTCAATTACTTCGTTTGCTCATTTGGTTAATTTATTTAATAGTCAGTTTTCTTGCAGCCGGAGTTTTGAGAAACTAACCAGTGATCTTTATAGGATAACTCAAGGGCCTCAGGAATCCTTGAGGGATTATGTGTACAAGTTTAGTCGGGGATCCTTGGATATCCCATATCTTGATGTTGCAACAGCTGTGCAGGCTTTCAAGATGGGATTACAAAAAGATTCTCAGTTTTATCAGGATCTTGTAATGAATCCCTGCAGGAATCTCCACGAAGCTCGTAACAGGGCCTTGAGATATATTCGTTTGGAGGATCATAAGAAGATGCAAGAGAGGATGAATTCCACCTCAACCTATGAATCAACTAACACGAAATCAGAATCCTCGTATAAACCATATCGCTCTAAGCCATATGGCAGGAATGACAACAAGAAAGTGAATGCTGTTGAAGACGAGGATCCTGAAGAATATCCTGAATTATCTGAATATTGCTTTCCTGTTAACATACCTGAGTTCATGTATGCTATGCAGGGTTTAGGAGACAAAGCTAGGTGGCCTCAAAGGAATCAACAAAAAGCTGATTGGAAGGATAAATCCAAGTGGTGTGCCTTCCGTGCAACTGAGGATTGCATTGCTCTAAGAAAGGAAATAAGTTATCTCCTAAGCAAGGGATATCTGAAGGATCTCTTAGGAAGAAAGAAGAATAAGGGTCAGGATACTGAGAAGGATCCTGAACGAGCAGCGTCACCTCCTACGGATGCCAAGATAATCAACTTTATTTCAGGGGGATCCGACATTTGTGGGACTTCGTATTCTGCGGCCAAGAGACATGCAAAGGAAGCTAAGGCCGAGAGGGGAGATAAGCCAGCCAGGACGACTACCCTCATAACTGATAAAGTGATCACTTTTGACAGTGATGAGAGGGATACTGTCCAGGATCCTCACCATGATGCTCTCGTAATAACGTTATATGTTGCTAACCATTTTGTACGCAGGATATTAGTGGATAATGGCAGATCTGTCAACATAATTCAGCTGGAAATATTGAAGAGGATGAATGTATCTCCGATGGACATTACTTTGAAGTCCACTGTGCTCGTTAGTTTCAGTGGAGAAGCTAGGAATACCGTAGGGGAGATAAAGTTACCAGTATATATTGAAGGGGTCAACTCGATACAACATTTCTGTGTGATGGACTCCCTATCCTGCTATAACATCATACTAGGCAGGCCATGGATCCATGATATGAAGGTTGTGCCATTGACTTATCATCAGTGCATCAAGATCCCTACTCCTTGGGGGGTTGTCAAGGTTGATAGTGATCAGCATGAGGTGAAGGAATGTTTCTCATCCTCAATGAAATCCTCAACCAAGCCTAATGCAGCATAGCAATTAAAGATGCGGGCCCAGGATATCATGGAGGCTTCGGAGCAGGATGTAAAGAAAGTTATCCTGAATCAGGATAATCCGGATATCTCGGTGCTCGTAGGAACCAATATCCCTCAGGATATTGAAAATCAATTGACTAATTTTCTAAAATGCAGGATGTCGACGTTCGCGTGGAAACATGAGGATATGACAGGTATTTCCAAGGATATTATAACTCACAAGCTTGGAATTGACAGGTCTTTCAAGCCTATACAGCAAAAAAGAAGGAAGTTTGCGCCAGAACGGAACATAATTATTCAAGAAGTGGTTGAAAGACTATCAAAGTCCAAGATGATCAGGGAAGTCAAATTTCCCAAGTGGCTAGCAAATGTGGTCGTGGTTCAAAAGAAGAATGGGAAATAGAGAGTTTGTGTAGATTACACAGACTTGAACAAAGCATGTCCTAAAGACCCATTCCCTCTGCCTTATATAGACTCGATGGTGGATGCCACTGCCGGTCATGAGATGTTAACCTTCATGGATGCATCCTCAGGATTCCAGCAGATCCAAATGGAACCTTCAGACCAGGAGGATACTGCTTTCATGACGCCAACAGGTATTTACTGTTATACTGCTATGCCTTTTGGTTTGAAAAATGCAGCTGTAGCGTACCAGAGATTGGTGAACATGATGTTTAAAGACAAACTGGGGGACACCTTGGAGGTGTACATTGACGATATGGTAGTCAAATCCAAGAAGGCTGAGGATCATCTCCAGGATATTAAAGGAGCATTTGATATCCTGGACCAGTACAATATGAAACTAAATCCAGCCAAGTGCCATTTTGGAGTGGGGGCTGGAAAGTTTCTAGGATATATGGTGACTAAAAGAGGAATAGAGGCAAGCCCGGAGCAGATTAAAGCTGTCTTAGATATCAAATCACCTTCAAATATGAAGGATGTTCAAAGGTTAACAGGGCGAGTAGCAGCATTGAACAGATTTATCTCAAGATCCTCCGAGAAATGCAAGGAATTTTATGATATCCTGAAGAAAAACAAGAAGTTCGAATGGAAAGAGAAGCATGAAGCAGCCCTGCAGGATTTGAAGCAGTATCTCTCAAGTGCACCTCTATTGATGAAGCCTGAAAATGGTGAACCACTGTCCCTATACATCGCAATATCAGGGAACGCTGTAAGTGTCGTTCTTATAAAGGACCACGAAGGTCAGCAATATCCTGTCTATTATGTTAGTAAAAGTTTATTAGATGCTGAAACTAGATATTCTCATCTAGAAAAATTGATATTAGCCCTAGTTATGGCATCAACAAAACTTAGACATTATTTTGAGACACATAGGATTCATGTTAAAACTAATTATCCTGTTAAGAACGTGCTTAGGAAACCCGAGATGTCGGGTAGGATGGCTAAGTGGTCAGTAAAATTAAGTGCCTATGATTTAGTTTATGAGCCTAGAAATGCTATAAAGTCTCAGGCTTTAGCTGACTTTGTGGCTGATTTCAGTAGTGGCATTCAAAATGAAGTAGACTTAGAAGTACAGCAGCTAGGAGAAAACTTAGAATCCTGGACATTATATACTGATGGTGCATCTAATGTAAGAGGTGTAGGTTTAGGTATACTACTAAAATCGCCACAGGGAGACATATTACCCCAGGCTATTAGATGTGAATTTCCTGCTACTAATAATGAAGCAGAATATAAGGCTTTAATTGCAGGATTAGAGTTGGCTAAAAATATGAATATTAAAAATTTGCAAGTATATGTTGACTCCTTGTTAATCACTAATCATTTTAATGGATCATATGCAGTTAAAGGTGAGAAGTTAATCGAGTATTTCGAAATTCTCAAAAAATTAGCAGGATATTTCGATATTTTCACACTTGAACAGGTACCAAGATAGGATAATGCTGAAGCTGATGCCTTGGCGAATCTAGGATCATCAGTCAGGATACCGGAAGGAACCCGAATACTAATGTTACATATCTTATATCCTGCGACGAATCCTCAAAATACGGAAGTATCCTGAGAAGGATCGCAAGTCCTGGATGGTTCCAATTTTAAGATATCTCAAGGTAGGACACATCCTAAAGGATGAGAATCCTAAGGCCTTTAGAAAGAAGGTATCACGATTCACTATTATAAATAATGTCTTGTATAAGAAATCTCTTGCAGGACCATATCTGAGGTGCTTAGAGGATCCCGAAACTAAGGAAGTGCTTCAGGATATACATGAAGGGGATTGTGGTAACCATACTGGGGGCATGTCATTGTTCTCAAAAGTATTAAGAACAGGATATTATTGGCCGACGATGAGAAAAGATGCTGCAGAATATGCTCGAAGATGTGATGCATGTCAAAGACACAGTAACATATTACATCAGCCGGCCAAACCGGTTTATCCTATAGCTTCCCCTTGGCCATTCATGAAATGGGGAATGGAGATAGTAGGAAAATTGCCAAAGGCTCCAGGAGGAAAGGTCTTCATGCTGGAAATGACCGATTATTTCTCTAAGTGGGTCGAAGCTAAAGCATTTGTTCAAATTAGAGATCAAGAAGTGGTATCCTTCATAAAAAGGAATATCCTGACTAGGTTTGGAGTACCAGCTGAGATAATTTGTGACAATGGATCTAAATTTATAAGTAAAAGGACTACTGACTTCTGCAAGAGTTGGGGAATGAAAATGATTACGTCTACTCTGGTACATCCTCAAGCAAATGGACAAGCAGAATCCTCGAACAAGATAATAGTCAACAACTTGAAAAAGAGACTAGGGGATAAGAAAGGAAGATGGGAAGAAGAATTACCCTTTGTTTTGTGGGCTGATAGGACGACGGTGAAGAGTGCAACTGGCCAAACCCCGTTTTCCTTGGTGTTTGGAGTAGAAGCGGTGATCCCGACAGAAATGGTGATACCTATAGCGAGATCCAACCTCCGGGATCCTGAGCAGAATCCTGAAGTCCTATGCCATGAACTGGATACTATTGATGAGATAAGAGATGCAGCAAGGCTAAGGATGGCAGCATATCAACAGAGGATATCTAAAGCATATAACAAGAATATAAGGACTAGGAGATTTCAAGTTGGAGATTGGGTATTGAGAAAGGCTTTTCAGAATACTACTAATCTCGCTGATGGAAAATTGGCTCCAAAATGGGAAGGACCCTATGAGGTTGAATCAGAATCAGGAAAAGGAGCATACCGACTCAAGAATATGGAGGGGGATCTGCTACCGAGATCCTGGAATGCTATACATCTAAAACTCTATTTCAAGTGAGTATGGAATTTAAATTCTAACTCAGGATGGTATGAATTCTGTCTCTTTTATTAAATTTTAATGTTATTTACTGTTTTGAACCCGTTACTGACTTAAGCATCGGAGGGGTGTTAGCCAGGCTAACACCCACCTTAGCTTATAAGTGTTTTGCAGAATACGCTTCGGGATATAGCACCAGGATACACACTCAGGATACTTCAGAAGATTAGAGGATTGGCCCCCTCTCTCACGTCTAAGGGATCCTGATCCCTTCACAGGTTTAAAGGTATTCACCTTTTTTTCGAATTGGGTTTAAACACCCCGCCTGGAGCGCAAGTTATTCGGGAATAGTTCAAGGTGGCGGGAACAGTTCATGTAAAACTGGCTGACAATTTCGTTACTATTGGCTATATCCTGAATCCTAAAGGTATATGAGGATTGATCACCCTCTCTCACGAAAGGGTATTGTCATACTCTCTAAGGTTTAAAGGTTTTCACCTTTCTAAGTCTCGGAGTTTATACACTCCCGCCTGTAGCGCATGAAAATTTGGGATTTTCCCCAGGATACTAAGGATTTATCTCCAGTATATTTTTTGGGTTTTACCCCTGTAACACAAGAATTGTCTAAACAGTTGGAACTAATATTCAAAAATTTTCTAAGTGTTTAAAGACTTCATGCACAGGGGACATTCCTTCTAAAGCAATTGTGTGAGGCTCAAAAGATCAAAATTAAGTGTCACAGACTGGGGACATCTTAGTGGGAGAAGTCACAAAAAGGGTTGGAGTTTAATACTAGGGTTACACTCAATTCCTGGTATGATCTTTCCTTTGTGAATCTTACATGAACTGTCTAACTCTGTTTAAGGCTCAAAATATCCTGATAAGGATATATCTTTAGGATATGTCTTCAAAATGTGTTTTTGGGATACGTTTCGGGATATTTGATTGAAATATTTGGGAAATGATACTTGGATTGAAAATTAAAACTCTGATCAAACAAGTATTATCAAAACTGGTTTTAGAAAATATACTATCTTTTATTCTTTAAAAATTTTGTCTAAAATTGATTGGATTTTGAGAAATTCTATTTGATAAAGGTCTTCATAATACTGAGTATATTGATCAGGATATTTTCAAAAGATAGTTGCACAAATTTTGCAAAGCTAAAATCTACACTAAGAAATGCATGACAGAAATTAGAAGGCAACAACAAATAAGTCAGAAGGTGGTATTATTTAAAAATAAACGATGCCAGCCGATAACCAAAGGCTTCGTCCTAAAACCTAGGAGCCATCCACCCTTGGTTATCAATTTGTTTTACTACAGGAAATAAAATGGTTCGAAGGAAAAAGAAAATAAAATTGTTCAAATAAGCATAACTCTCAAATTTAAGGGAAATAAGTTTTAGGAGGAAGCGCCTTCTTCGTTCGTGGCATTTTCAGCCGCATCCATTTCGGGATCAACCTGAGCATCCCTCTCAGCATCAGTTGAGTTTTCGACTGCCTTTGAATATCCTTTAGCTACAGGTTTAGCAGAAGTGCCGCCGAGACTCTTCAGCTTTGTTTCCCAGGCATTGATGTCCCAAGAAGGACATTCGAAGTCCAGTGCTTTGGCTTCGTGGGCCATCTTTAGCCTGGCCTGGAGAAGGGAAGTGATGACGGAACTTTTAAGGCTTTCCCGGTAGCTGATCATATCCTGTTTGTGTTGAGCATGGGCAGCATCAAGATCGGTTTGAGCCTGGAGAGCAACTTTGTTGATGGCGGCCTGGTGTTCTTGGGTCATAGCCTTGAACTTGTCCTCGTAATGCCGAGATTTGGCGGCTGCAATCATACCCTAATCAGAGATGGTAACCTCGGCTCTCTTCAACTTGGATTCAAGCGTCTTATTGAGCCCACATGATTCTTGATATAAATGAACCAGACGTTCGAGACCCTGCAAAGTAAGAGGACAGGTATTGGTTTTAATAAATACTTATAAGTGGTATAAGGTGCATCATATGGCTCGAGGATATTAACCTGGTTAAGAAAAGAAGTCATGAATCCGCTTGCCTCAATGAACCCATGATTTTCATAGGGGAATGTATCAGAGATAACAGGAGAATCAAGCTCTTTCCTTTTACGGGAACTTGAACTCTGGGGCTTAGTAGCTGGCGAAGGTTTGGAAATGATGATGGCCTTGGAGATGCTGGGCTTGGATGAGGCCGTGGCCTTGGGACTAGGTTCCTTCTTGATCTGGACCTGATCAGAGTAACTGACCAGCTCTTCAAGGTCGAAAACCTCAAGGATCTTGGCTGGTGCTGCATAAAGGGAAAAGTCCTCCACCTTTATTACTCTTTATATTACAATAATTAGTCATTTCAAAAGTAACTCTTACCAGACATTTCGGATGATGAATATTGGCTGGAACTCGGGATATGTGTGGTAAAACTCCTGTCACTTGCAGGTAATTGGTAAACTGCTTTGATTCTTTTTTCTGATTCCGCAGTAGGGGGAGCTACTTCCTTAAAATTCACTGTGAAAAGATCAAATAAGAAGATGTTAGCACAAGATAGAAGTTTAGAAGTACATGGGGACATTCATGATCCTACCGGTGGTTAACCACTCCACCGGAAGACTAGCACCCTCACGAATGGAGTCTCGTTTGACGAAGAAGAACTTGCGTTGCCATCCATATTCGTTTTTGGTGGAAGTTGAAAAGAGCAGAAACCGACTGGAACCGTGGGATCAGAGGCGGTAAGCGATTGGCATATCTTCGATACAAAGGTCGGGATAGTGAAGGTTTTTAATTTGGTTGAGCACGATTAATACTCTCCAGACCATGTGCATGGTTTGGGTAAAGGAAATACCGGTAGTCCGGAAGAATTGCATCATAAATTCGGGAAAGGGGTACCGAAGACCTAGCGAGAAAGGGTATGATGGGAAGCAGACCCAATCAGCAGAAGAAACGCCCGATCAAATTGATCGATCAAATGGTCTGAAGACCGTGCTATCGGGGAAAGCACTGGAGGCTCTCAATGCTGCAATGTCTGCGTTATTAAAAGCACAGATCTCCTTCTCGGGATTTTTAAGAATATTTTGCTAGATGAAGGTCTCAGATGATTCGCCGGTTTGAGAAAAAGTTCTAGTAGCCATTGTAAGTAAAGGAAAAGAGATTGACAGGAAATGAATAAGAAGTAAGGAATTACCTGGAGACTCCGTTGATGATATCTGGTTTTCAAACAAGAAGAGAGAAGATATAGGAGCGTTGTAAATGTCCATCGAGTTAAAAGCACGTTGGAAGTTGTATGGTGTAATCTTAACCGTCATCTCGATTTAATTGCCTTGATTCGCGAGACAGGGTTTTTGAAATATATCTGTTGGATTGGTATACCAACATATATATTTGGGGACAATTGTTATGGGTCATTTTCTGAGCATATATATCCTGACTAATATTCTGTTTTTGATTGTTCACTTGTGATCAGGATACCGGATCAGGATATTGGTAACATCCTGGTTCGATATCCTGGTATTAACTGAATTGATCACGTGCAGATTAAGAGTCACAAGTCTCCAACGTTCAAGAAGACTTCTTCCCCCATGACTCGGGCAAATCAATTGGAGTAGAGACGTTGATCCCGAAAGACCAGGACTACAACAGTTACTTGGGAATATTCGGGGCATCTCGGTTTATTAGGAAAGTTAGTTGTTTTCGGTTAGCTATAAATAGTATGATCGGATCAAGTTAAGGCACTCACTTCACTCACACACTTTACTCTCTAGCTACTAGCAATCACTACACACAAACACTTGTACTCGAATTACCTTGTAACACCTAGTTGATCCGCATCACATCCTGCCGGATGCTGATGAGAGAGATACAATTCTTGAAATCCGGCCCAAGTAGGCTTGCGGAAGAAACTGTCACTCCCTTGCAACCCAGGGCTTTGAACTTCAGTTCTGCAGTTTATACTGAAGATAGCCGGGGGAATATCGTGCCAAGCCACTCCCAGAATCATACTCCTGAGATACCCTCTTCAATAAGAGTATCAACCGTGAGAACCTCAGGATATGCTTCACGATATGGCCAGAATCCCCAGACTGGTAATGTATCTAATAATAATAACACTCTTGCTACTAATGGTGTTGGATCTTTGCAGGATGCAGGTATGACGTCAATATTTACTAGGGAGCTTCAAAAGCTGAAAGACATGATATCCAGTGTGCCTGGAGTGGTCCAGCCGATTCCCGAAGTATCCCAAGACAGTCATAGGATATCCCGGTTTGCACATCCTATCTGTGATGCTGGAATCCTGAAAAGATTTCAAACCCCCAACATGAAACTCTATGACGGAACCACGGATCCTAAAGAGCATATCGCCCAGTATAGGGAAAGGATGGAGATCAACCCTATCCCTCCAGATCTCAAGGAAGCATGTCTCTGCAAGGGTTTTGGTTCTACATTGACAGGATCAACCTTAAAATGGCTGTTAAATGTTCCTCCTTACTCAATTACTTCGTTTTCTCATTTGGTTAATTTATTTAATAGTCAGTTTTCTTGCAGCCGGAGTTTTGAGAAACTAACCAGTGATCTTTACAGGATAACTCAAGGGCCTTAGGAATCCTTGAAGGATTATGTGAACAAGTTTAGTCGGGAATCCTTGGATATCCCACATCTTGATGTTGCAACACCTGTGCAGGCTTTCAAGATGGGATTACAAAAAGATTGTTAGTTTTATCAGGATCTTGTAATGAATCCCTGCAGGAATCTCGTCGAAGCTCGTAACAGGGCCTTGAGATATATTCGTTTGGAGGATGATAAGAAGATGCAAGAGAGGATGAATTCCACCTCAACCTATGAATCCCTGCACATTTACGACCTCGGTCACTTCGGTGTCGAGGGACGCACATTATAACATTTACGACCTCGGTCACTTCGGTGTCGAGGGACACACATTTACGACCTCGGTCACTTCGGTATTGAGGGAAGCACATTTACAACCTCGGTCACTTCGGTGTCGAGGGACGCGCATTTACGACCTCGGACACTTTGGTGTTGAGGGACGCACATTATAACATTTACGACCTCGGTCACCTTGGTGTCGAGGGACGCACATTATAACTTTACGGCCTCGTTCACTCCAGTGACGAAGGATGCACAATATTCTAGTAATTCTCCCTACATGAGCCACGCAAATACTTAAACATATCATATTAATCCTCTTCATAAGCAATCTATATCTATGATTTCAAAATATCACCACATATGGAAGTCTTATCATCAAGATAGAAATGGCTTCCTTACCTTGAGAGACAGCTCCGTTTCTTTTCTTTTACAACGACTTCACTAACGAGCTAGGGGTGACTTCCTTACCTCGGAGGTAGTTACAAACTCTTCTTCGTTCTCAATGAAACCTTATTACGCCAACCATATGTTCAAGTTTTTTTTATCGTTTATCATTTTGTCAACAACTTTTACTTACGCTTTTTTCAACACACTTCGCATTTCAAAATTACAAACATTTTAGCAAGAATGCCATCCTTTCAAAGGTATTCCTCTTAGATTTCGAGGAAGAAATCTCCTAAAGTAGGGGAGACTGTAACGCTCCGTAATTTCGCGTTTAATTACATATTCAAAATTAATCATTTATTTATCCAAAATATATTTATTTAAATTATTTATTCATTTATTCATTTATTTAATTAATTCTTTTATTCATTTATTTATTTATTTATTAAGGTTTATAATTTAAAAAGTTCAACTTTTGTTAACTTAGTTAAGTAATAAGGTATTATGACTAACCAAGTTAAATTTTCATTTTTATTTAAACTAATAATAACAAGGTTTGTTAGATCAAGTTAAATCCAGGGGCTGTTTGTGCATTTCTTAAAACTAGATACATGTTATAACCACAGGGACTGTTTGTGTAATTTTAGAAACTTAAAAACCTTGAATTAAAAAAAAAAAGAAAACAGAGACTACGGGACTCGAACCCGAGTCTAAACGGTTTGCACAAAACAAACAAGCCACTACACCATACATACATATCTGAACTTCATCATTTAAACCTTAGCCATCAATGCTGAATTTCATTTTAAGTTTGCCGCCCAAAGTAACAGCAAGCATGAGCTGTCATGGTTACCTTTTATGCTTGATTGGTTCTAATTAGTCGCTAATTGTGGTTTCCTTTTTAACAAAACAACTTTGCCTCCTAAACGTAAAATGTGCTTGACGCTAATTATCCGGGATTTACAATCTTTCCATGTTTTCCGTTTTTTACAACCAATCACGAATTTAGTCTCCTTGTCAACCAAAATCGTAACCGACAACCATAATTTCCTTTTACACTTTCGCTAATTTGTCAGGATCGTTACGCGTTTCCATTTTGGTTATCAATCAAGAACTTGATCATTGATCGTGGCTTCATACGTTCACATATCCTGCTATATATACCATCACTCATCATTGCTCGACACCCGCACAACACCCTTTCCTACATCTCTCTCGCATAGGCCGATAACACCACCCGCCAGAGAGGTTCGGAGTTCGCCGGAATCATTTTATCATTGCTGAAAACCCACACATATCGACACCACCCTCTCATCTCACTGTTTTAATAACAAGTCCCCGGAAAACATCAAGAGTTTCACGTCACCTTTGTTCGATACATGCAACCTTTTTATTACTTGACCGCGTCTGAGCTACACCGGAAATCATCGGAAAGAAAAGAACTTCGCTGGAGAATCGGAGACGACACCGGGACGTACGGAGATCCACTCGCACTGTTTTCGGATAATCATCCTGTTCATTCTCTTGGTTCTCAATCTCTACTCGTGCGATATTCCAAGAACCTCACGCAACCAAAGGTGAGCATACTCGATCCCTTTTTATGCTTTATTATCTTTGGGATGCAATACATGTTCTTTGAATCAAATACACAAACATGCTAGAACTTTTAAACAAATAATCTCTATATATGTTCATACGTGTTATACTTGTAATCATACGTGTTATATTTGAAATCCTACGTGTTTAAGTTCATATGCTTATAATTAGTTATTGTCATGGAAAATTTGTTTAAAGACATTTTTATATATATACTCAAACTTTTATGCTCGCCAATACTTTTGTATTGATCTATGCTTTAACATGTATTGCATGTTGTGATGATACAAGGAATCTAGTAGGATTGCCTAGAAACGCATTTAAATTTTAATACTTGCAAACCTGTTGTAATTTGTTTCCAATCTTGTAATAAACCATTATTATGAAATGAAATTTATTTACTTGAATACTTGTCGCATTTTATTTATTTCAAACTTGTGGTATTTCTAGTTCAAACAATGTAAAATGAAATCATTAAATACTTGACACAAATAGCGTTATGATGTCTCTTGCAGTCTATTTCGTTTCATCCCGATGTTTCCGCCATCGGTTGGGGTGTGACAAGTTGTTTGGCCCTTTAATGTATCTCTTAAACTTAGAATGCTGGATTTCAACTCTGTTGGTTGTATGTTGACCAAAATTGGGGAATGTGTTAGTACAAGCTGAAACGAACTTTTCTTTATAATCTTTCGGCCGCACATCATACTAATAATCCAGAACATCTGAAAAAAATTGAATACAACGATTTGTAATGTTTGTATGTATATATGTATGGATGAATGTATGTAAACTAATATAATATGTACCTGATCGTCCGTCGTCAGTCAGTCGCATGAAAAGCCGCTCAAAGTTATAATTGTATAGCGTCGGAGTGGGAGAACTACACAGCCGTACATTTTGAGTTTAATCTTTTTAATCATGTTTTGTATGTCTTGTAGAATGCACATGCTTTGTGGTTTTGTTTTCTTATGGTTAAATGTATATTTGTAGGCTCAATGTTTTGCTGATAAAGTTTCTCCACCAGTGATTCTTCGTCCCGGGTCAGCCTTCTAGCAAATGCGTGGCCCTCGAGAAATTCAGCAGGCTCATGGTTGTGAATGTTTTTCTTCTCCACAAGGCTCCAATTATCACTGCTTGAGTCTAGTTTCCCTACCAGACTAAAAGGACAGCCAACCTTTTTGCTACCGGAACGCCGAACTGTTGCTTTACTTTTGGGTTCGCCGCCACGATTGCATTGCAACCATATCTTCACTGTCCTTGCTGATGAACCTTCGCCTTTTGTTATCGTTCGTTGGGTCACAATGACCTAACCTTTCGCAACTTCTCTTTTGTATACCCAATTCTTCAATTCTTCAAGTGACTCAAATACCTAAAAAAAGGTTCATTACAAATCCACATAAATGAAATTAATATATTAATTTGTCGAAAAAACAATAAAAAAACTCGGGTTGAACATCAGGTTCGGGTTAATATGTATGACACATTTTTGGGTTTGTATGAAATTTCGTGTCATACATTTTCTACTTTTAAACAGTATACATGCCTCGTTCGTGTTCGTTCGGTTCATTTACAAGCCTAAGTAATCTATTTTTAACAAAATATTTCACCAGAACATATATAATATTTCACCAAAATGATAACGAAATCGGGTTAATATGTATGACACAATTTTCGGGTCGGGTTCGGGTTAAGGTCGGGTCGGGTCAAACATTTTCTATATTTCTCCTACCTAATGAAAATTATATATAACGAATAACACGTATACAAAATCATTTTTTTCACTCTAAAATTATGTCAACATTATATAACACGAATAACACGTAATTGACAGTTATGTCATACCTTTTTTTCTCGTCATTAGCACGTTCCTCGTTAGCACGTTCCTCGTCGTCAACACCTTCCTCGTTAGCAGGTTCGTCGTCGTCAACACCCTCCTCAAAGTGCATTACACCTTCCTCGATTTCTTTATCATTTTCCTCAAAGTCCTTAGCACATTCCTCAACTTCGTTATCATTTTCCTCAAACTCCTTAGCACCTTCCTCATACTCTAACTTGTGTTGGTTTTCCGTATACGAATGGTAAGTCCTGTATTCGTGTCGCGGATAACTTTGGGCAATGTAAGATGGTTCTGCCTCATCTACAAACACCTGGTTCAAGTCAGGTAACACGGGACGCACACCCCAGTCATCACAACGAGGCACAGACACAACCTCCTCCTCACCTCGATCAATGCCGGATAACCAAAAGCGTTCGGAGACGTACGACTGGTTCGAATCTTCGCCAAAAAAATTACCAATGTGCCAAAACTACATCTTTATGCTTCACGGTCTCAACCAATGTTTTTATTTGAGAATTTCTTCAGTTTTATCGGTATTTTGTGAGTTTGAAAAATTTTGAATCAAATAAATCCAGTAAGCTTGGGTAAATAAACATTTTTGGTCGATAAGGGTCGTATAGGTCGATAAGGGTCATATGGGTCACTTTCACGCTTTTTCAGACTGAACTCCCCTTCATGTCAGTAATTATACCTTAAATTCATCAAAAGTCATGCCGATAAGCCTCTCATTACTCAATGAGAGGCGTATAGGGTTTAATGCTCCAACCACCACAACCTTATACACCTCTCATAGGGCAATGAGAGGCTTATCAAAACCATTTTTCTGACACATTAATTGCTTTCACACTCTATACTCCCTTTATTGCCCTATACGCCACCTCTGGGGGGATGTGCACTTAAAAAGTAGGGATGTATCAATACCCTCACCCATAAACAATCGTAGAACCTACTCAACAATTGTAAAACCTACTCTTTTTTTAAACAATCGGAAACTATTTGACCCCGTCAACGAACCTGTCCTAGAATAATGGTGTAGAATCCAATATTTTTTTTATAAATTAAGCTAAAAAGAAACATCCCCCCAACCCCAAATCATATATACTCACAGATCACTATATACTTTGAAAACTCAAAATAAGTCATTAATTTTCATTTACTTCTATTAATATCGTTTAATACATACACGACATATATACCACAGGAGTATAGGTATATATATCTTATTCCATCGAACATCCATAGTATTCATATATAAATTTATTATTAGATCTCTGTTAAAATATTATTTCCTTTTGTTTCAATTCAATATGTTTTAGTTATTATTGTTTCTAATATCCTTTGTTTCCTTTTGAGGTTTGGGCCGCTTTTAAAGTCCCTTTGTGGCTGATGGGCTTTTCTCTTCTGGATGGGCTGGTTAGCGTACACAAGAAGTTGTCCAAGCTGTCTCTTGGATGGCGTATCTCATAGCTGTCGCAATCCCTTCCTTTTTAGCAGATTCGGATCCCCATAAAAGTGATGGCTGCCTTCGTCTTCTGCAACAAGCTCTCTCAAGAATATTTGCAGTCTTCGTCTTCTTCTGAAGTGGCGTTTTTTCATCAGCATCAACGATTGCAGCCTTCCCTCACTACTCTCTAGAACATTGAAGCCTGTTCCTGTGTTCGAGATCTAAGCTGTGTCGCTGTTGATTGTTTGCAGCCATTGTTCATAATTAGCGGCTGCTTGTACTTGTGTTACTGTTCTTTCATTTGTTGTTCAGTAAACACAAGTTTGGTTATTCAGTATTGTATTGTTGACATGGTATCAGAGCCACAATCGGCTCTTTGAAGTTTATCATCTTCCGCTGCTGCTTCGTGTTGAAGAACAGATCTGTGTGGATCTGTATGTGTTGCTGAAGATTGATGCGTGCGAAGTGTCGTATATTTTAGGTGTATATTTTAAGCCCTTTTTAACACTTATTTAAGCCAAGTTTTAAATTTATAAAACACGATATTTCACTAACACTAAACACACATATGGGCAAGTGCACCCATCGTTGAGTGTAGTATAGCGTTGGTAAGATACCGAGGTCGTCCAAGGACACAAGAGCTTTTAATACCGGTTTATCCTCAACGTCTAACCAGAATAAAAGTTTAGAAAAATGTTTTAAACTAATAAAAATAAAAACTAACTAAAATGCTGAAAAATAAAAATAAAAATAAAAACAGATAGACAAGATGAATCACTTGGTTCTGACTCGTATCTAGTATAACCTTTGATTATTTCCGCACTTTTGCACATAATTAAGAGATTATCTTAGTTATTGTAGTAGGCCCCTCTTTTGAAGGTGACGTTACCCTCACCCCAGTAGTTTGAGTCAGCAGGGATACAATCCTAAAGGGGTGGATTATTGGAAGATAATGAATTAAGTTATTAATGCAGTATTGTGGTAGGCCCCGCTTTTGGCGGTGACGTTACCCTCGACTAAGTAGTCTGAGTCAGCAGGGATACAGTCCTAAATAGCCGGGTTATAGTATTAATAGTAGTTAACTTATGAGGGGATCAAAGAGTTTGGACCCCCGCCATCCAATACCGTGAAGTATTGAAGGAGGTCCTACTAAATTTGACCCAGGTCCATTGCAGGACCTCTAAACGCTGAACAATGGCAAGACCTTTACCAAACCGTTCCCTTAACCCCCTACCAGGTAGCCAACATACCTCCATATAGACCGTGGAGATATGAATGGTGAAAATCCTTTATTTTATATAGACAGTAAAATAATGCCAAGACACCACGGACAAACGATAAGGAAAGATCACCTTCAACATAAGTAACTAGTTATTAAAGTCATTAATACAAAACCAAATAAAAAGTGCAAAAGATTAGAAATAAAAAGTATTATACTAGACACTTTGTCTTCACCAAGTGATGTAAGAGACTTAGGCAAACATGGCCTTGATTGTCAAGAACTCTTACGATCAATCTTGGATCCCGAGACGACTCACACACTCTATGATGGACAATGGATGATGGTGGTGGATGATGGTGTTGTGATGGTGGTGGGTGGTGGATGAAGTGTGAGAGAGGTGGTGTGCCAAGGGATGAGATGAAATGAATCCAAGCACTCCTATTTATAGGCTGAACAGAGAGCTGGACACGGCCCCGTGTCCGCTGGACACGGCCCCGTGCCCGTCTGACACTCTCTCTCCTCATTAATTGTAATTCGCAATTACAATAAATGCGCCTGCTGTACTTTCGACACGCCCCCGTGTCCACTGAGCACGGCCCGTGGTGGGCAATAGAAGCTTCTATAGGTTTGTCTTTTCTGCTGCTTCTTGGGCACGGCCCCGTGCTGGCTGAGCACGGGGCGTGTTCAGCCTTCTGTTTTCTCTATTTTGCTTTGGAAGGTGCCGTTGAGGGTTCGGGCAATCCACTAATGTTCCTTTTCTTGTATTTATGTTGGATTTAGCTGTCTTTTTGCTTCTTTTGCGTTTTTGAGCTCATTTAATCCTGAAAATACAAAAGGAAGACAAAAACACTCTTTTTCCAATATTAGTACTAAAAAATGGTTAGTTTTATGCCTCATTTGATGTAATTTATATGTTGCATTTTACACACATCAAAGATCTAAGGAATCTTGGTGGTACAGTTTGAATCTACCGATTCCTGATCCTCTGCTTGGTTATTTGGGGTTTATTTCATGTCTGGTTAAGAACATAGGTTTTTTGGTCTACTGGGTGTACTTGAACTGTTGAAGATCGAAACCCTAATTTTTTAGGGTTTTTACTTTTTGGCTTATTGGAAGTTCTTGTTGGTCTCTAATTAGGGCAAACCGACAGAATATCTTCTTTCATCATCTGATCAGATCCTTGCAACCCTAAAAGTGAAGGTTACAAGTCTGACGTGATGGAGCTTTTCGCACCCACTGTGAGATCGTTCTATCTCTATCTTGTTCTTTATTTTATTTTATTTTTGCATCACTGAGTCAATGTGTCTAGGCATCCCCTGTTTACCGGACTAGTCGGGCCGGCACTTGATCGAGTCTTATTTGCTTACTTGTTGCATTTGTTTAGTTCGTGTGTCAAAACTCCCTGAATATCGTCTGCGGAGGCAACATTGAGTAATGAACCTCTGATCGGACCTCTGTCCAGGCTTCGTTGTCCTCTGTGTTTGTTTTTTATTTTAGTTTATTGTTATTATTATTTGCACTGCCTATTCTTTAGGTAACTGTTTTTGGGTGCTTTCAATATGTCTGGTGATGATAACTCTGTTATAACTTCTCCTAGTGCTACCTTGGTTAGCAAAATAGATGCTGGTGATCCTCTATTTCTTCACCCTAGTGACTCTGCCAATTTATCCATAGTCAGTGTAAAACAATTTAATGACTTTAATCATCTTATTAAACTTATGCAATTCTTAATGGGTCTTGATAGTTCCTACCAGTCTGTGAGAACAAATTTATTAACTAGAGAAACTCTTCCTTCTGTGAAGGATCCATTTTCAGTCATCTCTAGAGAAGAATCTCACCTTCACTCTAAAAATATTTTTGATAAAACCCCTAATAATCCTGTTGGTTTTTCTGTTAAAACTGGTCAAGTTATTGACTCAAGAAAAAAGAATTATAGAACTCTGAACCCTAATCTCAAATGTTCTCATTGTAATAAGACTGGACACACTATTGAGAAGTGTTTTGAACTTGTTGGGTATCCCTCTTGTATGAAGTCAAAACCTAGTGGGAACAAGGGTAACAGGGTTAGTAATAATGTCACTGCTGATTCTACTGACTCATCTTCTGTTGCGAGTTCTTTAACTAATGACCAGGTTGCTCAGTTGCTTAGTCTTTTGAATGATAAACCTAAGGGTGACACTCAAAATAGTAACTTTGCTGGTGTGTGTGTGCAAATTCTATATGTCTAAATAGCTTTTTTATATCCAAACCCACTAGTGATTTTAAACCTATCTATTGTTTTTCAAACTTTATAAACAATGGGGAAAAAGTTGGGTGGATAATTGACTCTGGTGCTAATCAGCATATGGTTATGACTGATGAGTGCCTTATTAATAAAAAAGATGTCACTGAATTCAACATTAAGGTTAAACACCCTAATGGCACAAATGCTTTGGTAACTAAAATTGGTGATATAAAATTGAGTGACAAAGTCATTCTCTATGATGTGTTCGTTGTTCCAAATTATTGTGTTAACTTAATCTCTGTTCATAAACTTGCTAGAGATTGTAAGCTTACTGTTTCTTTTGATGAAAATAAATGTTATATTCAGGATTCTCATCTAAAGAAAGTCCTGGTGAGTGGTAATCAGTTTGATGGTCTTTACTTCTATGGTAGTTCTTCTGTTTCGAATAAGGTGTGTAATGCTAATTGTGATGTTAATCTCTGGCATGCTAGGTTAGGATATCCTGCTCAACCTTTTCTGCATGTTTTAAGAAATAAATTAAATATCAAAACTAACTCTCAGCTTGCACCTTGTGAAACTTGTCATAGGGCTAAACAACATAGAGAACCATTTCCCTTAAATGACCACAAATCAAAATTCTTAGGTGATCTTGTTCATCTAGACGTTTGGGGTCCTTATAAAGTTCCAAGTAGGGATGGTTTTAGATACTTTCTTACTATTGTGGATGACTTCTCTAGAGATGTGTGGGTATATCTCATGAAGTCAAAAGATGAAGTTTTTTACTATATTAAAGGCTTTTATAATATGCTAAAAACTCAATTTAGTAAACCTGTTAAAATATTCAGGAGTGACAACGGAACATAATTCATTAATAAACAAATGAATAATTTCTACTATGAAAATGGTATCCTACATCAAACCTCATGTGTTTATACCCCACAACAAAATGGGATTGTTGAAAGAAAACATAGGCATCTATTAAATGTTGCTAGAACATTACTTTTTCAAGGAGGTTTTCCTCTCAAATTCTGGTCCGAATGTGTTCTAACTGCTGCTTATCTGATTAACAGGACCCCTTCATCTGTTTTAAATGGGAAGTCTCCGTATGACCTAGTGTTTGGTTTTGCCCCTGTTTTAAGTCAACTTAGGGTGGTAGGGTGTCTTTGTTTTAGCACTGTGTTAAATAACACTGATAAATTTGACATACATGCTGAAAAATGTGTCATGATTGGATATTCAAATAAAAAAAGGGGTATAAACTTTGGAGTCTTGATAAAAAATTGATGTTTTATTCTAGGGATGTCAGGTTCTATGAAACCGTTTTTCCTTTTAAAGAAAAGAAAATTTCTTTTGATCTTGATATTCCTGAGACTAATACTCTAAATTTTTTTGATTTATCAGATTTAAACTACACCCAAAACCCTAATGTTGACCAAACTCCCAATGATGAGAATATTCAATCGAGCACCTCATCAGGACATGGGTTTGAGCAGTCGACTGATTCAAGTGCTACTTTAGGGATGGCTGATAATCAGCAACCCGGTAGTGAAGAATCAGGACAAGACAGGGCTGAGCATGACACTGAATATGAGGACAACAACAATTCTGAGGGAGAAGTTCAGGATCAACCGAGCACTACTCTTAGGAGATCTTCTAGAAATATCAAATTTCCTTCTAAACTTGATGATTTTATTATTGAAGGGAAAGTTAAATATGGTCTTGAAAATGTTTTAAATTACGCTAATCTTTCTCCTGATAACTTGTGCTTTGCTTCTGTGCTTAATAAAAGTGTTGAACCTAAAAATTATGTTGAGGCTAAAACTGACACTAATTGGGCCAATGCTATGAATGAGGAATTAGAAGCTTTGCATAGAAACAATACATGGGACATTGTTGATTTGCCTCTTAATAGAAAACCTATAGGATGCAAATGGGTCTATAAAATTAAGTACAAGTCTAATGGGGAAATAGAAAGGTTCAAGGCTAGACTAGTGGCAAAGGGGTTTAGTCAAAAGGAAGGAATAGATTTTTTTGATACGTTTTCACCCGTTGTAAAAATGGTAACTGTCAGGTGTGTTTTAACCATGGCTGTGCATAATGGTTGGGATTTGTTTCAACTTGATATAAACAATGCTTTCTTGTATGGTAATTTGAATGAAGAAGTGTATATGACACTGCCTGATGGTTATGATACTAACTCTAAAAACAAAGTTTGTAAGTTTAACAAATCTCTTTATGGGCTGAAACAGGCCCCTAGAATGTGGAATGAAAAACTTGTTGATGTACTTACTGATCTAGGTTTTGAACAAAGTAAGTGTGACCATTCCATGTTTGTTAAAGCAAGTAACTCTGTGTTTATAGTTCTTCTTGTTTATGTGGATGATATTGTCATTACTGGTAGTTGTTCAAAAGAAATTGATAAAATTAAATCTTTACTTAAATCTAAATTCTTAATAAAAGATTTAGGTTTATTAAAATACTTTCTTGGTATTGAGGTTTTGAAAACTGTTGACGGATTGTGTTTGTCTCAAAGAAAGTATTGTCTTGATTTACTTTCTGAGTTTGGAATGACTGGATGTAAACCAGTAAGCAATCCTATTGAAGCTAATCATGTTTTAACTCATTTATGTGAGAAAGATAATCAGCCTTTGCATGACATTTCTGTTTATCAGAAATTAGTTGTCAAGTTGATATATCTTTCTCACACAAGACCTGATATAGCTTATTTTGTTCATTATTTGAGTCAGTTTATGCATTCTCCTACTAATGTTGTTTTTAAGATTGCCTTAAGACTTTTAAGGTATCTTAAAGGATCCCCTGGAAAGGGTATTTTATTTAAAAAAGGTGATGGTTTAGACTTAAAAGTTTTTGCTGATTCGGACTGGGGAAAATGTGTAAAGACTAGGAAGTCAATCACTGGTTTTTGTGTTTTTCTGGGTAATTCTCTGGTTACATGGAAGAGTAAGAAGCAGTCTACTATATCACGGTCCTCTGCTGAAGCAGAATATCGTTCTATGTGTGCTGCAACATGTGAAGTAATTTGGCTTCTTAATGTCTTAAAGGAATTAAAGGTTGACATTAATCTCCCTATTATTCTTCATTGTGATAACACAACAGCTATGTCTATAGCTGCTAATCCCGTTTTCCACGAACGAACAAAGCACTTTGAAATTGATCTCTTCTTTTTAAGAGAAAAAAATTCTAAGGATATTATCCGAACTGTGGGAGTTTCTTCCGACGATCAAACGGCTGACGTGTTCACCAAAGGCTTGTTGGTTCATTCTCATGAAAAGATTTGTAACAGTCTGGGTATGTTCGACTGCTTTAGAAATTGAATTAAGGGGGGGTGTTAAAATTTTATTTCCTTTTGTTTCAATTCAATATGTTTTAGTTATTATTGTTTCTAATCTCCTTTGTTTCCTTTTGAGGTTTGGGCCGGTTTTAAAGTCCCTTTGTGGCTGATGGGTTTTTCTCTTCTGGATGGGCTGGTTAGCTTACACAAGAAGTTGTCCAAGCTGTCTCTTGGATGTCATATCTCATAGTTGTCGCAATCCCTTCCTTTTTAGCAGATTCGGATTCCCATAAAAGTGATGGCTGCCTTCGTCTTCTGCAACAAGCTCTCTCAAGAATATTTGCAGTCTTCGTCTTCTTCTGAAGTGGCGTTTGTTCATTAGCATCAACGATTGCAGCCTTCCCTCACTACTCTCTAGAACATTGAAGCCTGTTCCTGTGTTCGAGATCTAAGCTGTGTCGCTGTTGATTGTTTGCAGCCATTCTTCATAATTAGCGGTTGCTTGTACTTGTGTTACTGTTCTTTCATTTGTTGTTCAGTAAACACAAGTTTGGTTATTCAGTATTGTATTGTTGACAATCTCAATGTCCGTCTAACATCGAAGGTTATTGCTTGGTGCAACTCCAAGCTAGTTACAATATTGAGTACCGGACACGTGCGTCTACAGTGGCTGTGTTCCGACCGTCACATTCCAGTGGTCCATTGATAGCTCGAATAGTAGCTCCAAATCCTTGACCTATGACCGGGCACACACTATTAAGCCAATACCATAAGGCGGTTCGAAAAGAGGTGACGCGATCTGTGGCCACAATATCAGGGTTACCGAGCCCATCAAACCCAATGGCTCTACCAGCTTGAGCATAGTTGTAATTCCATGTCAATTGGAGTGGACCTCTCCCGTAGTAACGCTTGCTAGGGTTACATGGATATTGAGGAAACCCAGTGTCACAGTAATTTTGTGAGCGATCGTTTATTTCTTCAATGTAACAAAAATCTGGCCACACATGAAAATTTATGAAATTAATTAATAAAACATTTAATAAAATTTTTGTCAAGACTATTGAAAAGATATATACAAAGAACTAACTAAAAAAGTCTAAAAAAACATACCAGTTTTTTTTAATAAAATCACTATATTTAATATATATATATAAAACATTTTTTCAATAAAATAAAATAAATAAAAGTTGTACCGCATATGTGCATTAATACGAAAAACTTAAACCACCTAACCCGCCCCCCACCGACACCCCCCAAAAACCCAAACTCCCCACCTGCACCAATACACGTTATTTTTATTTATTTTTTTTGAAAAAAAGTTTTTTTAATACATAAAAAGTTGCAATTTTTTATAAAAAAAAATGATATGTTTTTAGCCTTTTTAGTTTTCTCATTTATATATAGTTTTCTCATGATCCTCTCACTATTTATTAACTCTCTCCTTACCTAATTTATTTGTTGAATTTAAAATAGCAACATATAATATTTTTTTTTGTTACATGTCTTCATTATTTATGTAAAATACAATATAAATTCGGTTAAATAGATCACTACATAAACATTTAATGACAGTTAAAGAGACTAATAGTAGGTTAAGTCTGGCTAGTCCACTTGATAGAGACATGTGTCTCTTATAATAAAGGTATCAGGTTCAAACCCGGGCAACGGAGAATAGTTTAGCATTATTGGTGTAACAGATTAGGAGTAATATTTTTCGTTAAAAAATATATATATACTAAGATTGTATATAATAATCTTATTTAGATTTGTGAGTTATATATAAGCAATGGAATATAAAATATAGAAGAATGCATGGTCTTACGTCCAGTTTCATGCGTAACATGTGCAAATTGGTGGAAAACGTATGGTAACTCAACTCCAAATTTGAAAAGGATTGCAATGAGAATACTTTCTTTGACTACTAGTTCGTTAGGATATGAAAGAAATTGGAGCATGTTTGAAGAGTTAGGTGACTTTAAATACAATTTAATAAATATATTATAAACTTATTATATAATTTATTGTTTATTTTGGACTTCTTAGGTATATACAAAAAGAAGAAATAGACTAGAGGTGAGTAGACTAAATGATCTTGTTTTTGTTTAGTTTAATAAAAAATTGATGGAGAATAACAAGAAAAGAAAGTTGAGAAATCGTGAAGTACTTGTGGCAGAAGATGGTAGTGGGGCTAAAGAATGGCTTGTCGATGAAGAAGTTGAACCGGGACTAACTTGGAAAGTGGTTAGTGAAGCCGCAGGTGTTGACGAAGTGTTGCGAACTCGAACAAGTGCTAGGACAAGTACAAGAGAACTTATTGATGATGAATTTGAGTCGGAGCTTGAGGAGCAACTAGATGAGGAGGTTGAATACGAGTTAGATGGTGTTCAAATCATTGACCAATACAGAGAAGATGATGTGAATTGTGACTTGCTCGATGATCTTTGAAGTATTTGAAATATATGTTAATTTTGAATTTCTAAGTACTTGATTTGTTATGTTTAAGTTTGATTGCTTTTGTTTGAACCATACTATTTGAAACTTGAAGTATTTATGTAAATTTTGAAGTATTATTTTTATATTATCAAGTGTATATATATAAATTTGAAAAATTACATATAAAAATTCCCATTCCGATTAATCCCTATTAAACCCGATTAATCCCTAAGCGGTATCTCACCGCCCGACTAGCGCCTTCTACAACATTGTGTGTGTGCGTGTGTGTGTGTGTATATATATATATATACATGGAGATGGTAAAATGAGAACCAATTTGAGTTGTGAGAACCATGAGAACTAGGCCTTCCAAAAGTTTTTTCAAAAATTCCTTTTCACAAAAATCTTAAAAAATCAATTGTTTCAGTAAAAAAACAAAAAATAAAAAAAAATCGCATGCAAAAATTTACATCAGGTGTAAAAAAAGTTTTCATCGCCGTAACAAAATTTAAATCAGGCGTAACTCCCGACTCGATAATTTTTTTTTTTTTTTTTTACAAACGTGTTTATAATATTTTTATCTACGTTTGTGCAAAAAAACTGTGACCCAACTTACGCGAAAAGTAGAAGTTCTCATGATTCTTATAATTCGTGATGGTTCTTAACTTAATCGAAACCAATACCATTGGACGATACGATTATCCTAAATAGTGATCCTCTAACATTCCAAGTATCATAGCAAATCGAATTGAATCCAACTAGTTAAAGATTAAAAATACAAATTTATTGAAACGAGAAACTACTACAAAAACATGGTGCTCGTGCCCCTAAAGAAAGCTGAGTTAAAAAAAACACACAAAATAGATGATCGCTTCAAAAAATAAGCTGTAAAAGGGCAAAAAGTTGGTTTCCAAATAGGAAAATTGGTTTTTAATAAACCAACCTTTGTCCCGTTGTTAAATAATAATCTTACGTACGTAATTGGTATACAATAATCCTATCTATCAACATGTTAGTACTCAATGAACTTCCGTTAATTTTTTTTAACTGAAGTTAGTTTTTAAGTTTTATTTATTACACAAAAAGTCTCTGTAGTTGTAATTTACTAGTTTTAACTATTTTATTTAAAAATAGTTAAAAAAATAGTTAAAACTAGTAAATTACAACTACAGGAACTGTTTGTGTAATAAATAAAATTTAAAAACTAACTTCAGTTAAAAACTTCAGTTAAAAAAAATTAACGAAAGTTCATTGAGTACCAACATGTTGATAGGTAGGATTATTGTATACCAATTACGTTGGTAAGATTATTATTTACCAACGGGACAAAGGTTGATTTATTAAAAACCAATTTTCCTTCCAAATAAGAGTTTAAACTCAATTGTAGGTAAACAAACAGGTTCTAATTGCCCCGAAAGAAAATTGCTACGGAATAAACAAATGTAGAACCTACTCTTTTTTTAAACAATCGGAAACTATTTGACCCCGTCAACGATGCTAGAACCTGTCCTAGAGTAATGCTGTAGAATCCAATATTTTTTTTTATAAATTAAGCTTAAAAGAAACATCCTACTCACAGATCACTATATACTTAGAAAACTCAAAATAAGACATTAATTTTCATTTATTTCTATTAATATCGTTTAATACATACACGACATATATACCACAGCAGTAGAGGTATATATATCTTATTCCATCGAACAGCCACAGTACATTCATATATAAATTTATTATTCGATCTCAATGTCCGTCTAACATCGAAGGTTATTGCCTGGTGCAACTCCAAGCTGGTTACAATATTGAGTATAGTACCGGACACGTGCGTCTACAGTGGCTGGGTTCCGACCGTCACATTCCAGTGGTCCATTGATAGCTCGAATAGTAGCTCCAAATCCTTGACCTATGACCGGGCGCACACTATTCAACCAATACCATAAGGCGGTTCGAAAAGAGATGACGGCATTTGTGGCCACAATATCAGGGTTACCGAGCCCATCAAACCCAATGGCTCTACCAGCTTGAGCATAGTTGTAATTCCATGTCAATTGGAGTGGACCTCTCCCGTAATAACGCTTGTTAGGGTTACATGGATATTGAGGAAATCCGGTGTCACAGTAATTTTGTGAGCGGCCGTTTATTTCTTCAATGTAACAAAAATCTGGTCACACGTGAAAATTTATGGAATTAATTAATAAAACATTTAATAAAATTTGTGTAACGACTATTGGAAAGATATATACAAACAACTAACTAAAAACCCCCTAGAAAAACATACTAAGTTTTTTTATTTATTTTTAATAAAATCACTATATTTAATACATATATAAAACCTTTTTCAATAAAATAAAATAAAATAAAGTTGTACTGCATATGTGCATTAATACAAAAAAACTTAAACTACCTAACCTGCCCCCCACCGACACCCCCCAAAAACCTAAACCCCCCACCTGCACCTGCACCCGTACACGTTTATTTTTTTTTGAAAAAATGTTTTTTTAATACATAAAAAGTTGCAATTTTTTATAAAAAAAATGGTATGTTTTTAGCCTTTTTAGTTAGTTTTTAGTTCTCATTTATATATAGTTTTCTCATAATGCTCTCACTATATTAACTCTCTTCTTACCTAATTTATTTGTTGAATTCAAAATAACAAAATATAATCTTTTTTTGTTACATGTCTTCATTATTTATGTAAAATACAATATAAATTCGGTTAAATAGATCACTACATAAACATTTAATGACAGTTAAAGAGACTGATAGTAGGTGAAGTCTGGCTAGCCCACTTGATAGAGACTCTTAGAATAGAGGTCTCAGATTCAACCCTGGGCAACGGAGAATAATTTAGCATTATTAGTGTAACAAATTAGGAGTAACATTTATCGTTAAAAAATATATATATATACTAAGATGGGGTAAGATCAAATAAAAAGTTGATTTTGCTTAAGTAGGATGAGAATGAATCTTAACCATTTATTTTTCAAATCAATGGTTAATATGAAAGTGTAGGAGAAAGAAGGAGTGCAATGGTATCTTGGGAAAATCCTATTTATGGAATTTCTCTCTCCACATGCATATGCCACCCTCATTTTTTAAACGTTCATAACTTTTTTATACGACATTATTTTTTCATAAAAATTTCACAATAAAATCGAGCGTCTTTTTATCTTTAATTTGAGTACCATATTGCTATAGAAAATATGAAGACTAAAAAAAACCCACTAAAATGTATTGTATTTCTATGTTGTATAACATTTTTTTGTGCTGGATTTTTGTACTATATTTTTGTGTTAAATTTTTTGTGTTAGATTTTTTATCTTAATTTTTTTTTCTCAATTTTTTGTGCTGGATTTTTTTGTACTACATTTTTTTGTGCTGAATTTTTTCGTGCTATATTTTTTTGTACTAGATTTTTTTTGTGCTATATTTTTTTTACTACATTTTTTATGCTATATTTTTTTGTATTAGATTTTTTGTGCTAGATTTTTTTTTCTAGATTTATTTTGTTGTATTTTTAAAAAACAAAAGTGGTGTCACATGTCATTTTCACTCATATTTATAAGGACCAAAATGCCCTTCATTTCTACTTATTAGGAGTGTCACATGTCATCATCACAATCCTTTAGTCAAAATTCACTTTTTAGTGGATCCTTCCCCTACTAAGATTGTATATAATAATCTTATTTAGATTTGTGAGTTATATATTAGTAATGGATATAAAATATGGAAGAATGCATGGTCTTACGTCCAGTTTCATGGGTAACATGTGCAAAGAAAGCGGCAATCTCCCTCTTTGAATCATCTGCCGAACCAATCCTACCGAATTGGCTATGGCTTCTCTGGGCTTCAAGAAAGGCGGCGCGCGTATAAAATCCTCTTCCTGCACAGCCTCCACCTGCTTGATTCGCGATCCCGTTGAAGAATGCATCCGTTACGATGCTAGAAATATCGGCATTATTTGTGGGACTGGGAGACGTGGTACATGGCCCTTGTCGGCAGCCAGCTCCACAGTATTGAACACCCGTGCCGCAATAACCGTACTGGCTGCAGCACAAGTTTGGAGCACAACCACAGTTCTGGGCAGCGGAGTTGAGGATTCCGGCCAAAAATACTCCTGCAATGAGGAGGATTCCGTATGTTTTCATGGTGGATTGTTTGATATAGTTCGTGGAATGGTGGTTGTGTATTTATAGTGTAAAAATTAATAATGGTGGGCTCACTTTAGTTTGCCTAAATTCAATGTATGCCATTTTATTCCACATATGTTTTATCCCAATCAGATATTTTTAAACTATCATATAATCCAATCTCAATCGTAGTTGAATCGATCAAATAAGTAAAGATGCCAAATGTTGTGGGGCTAGGCTAATTGGTAGAGATATATGCCACTTAGAGGGGAGGTTGTAGTTCAAATCTGAGGAATGAAATAGTCAAAAATTATTGGTGTAAACTACTTAGAGGGGAGGTTGTAGTTCAAATCTGAGAAATGAAATAGTCTAGAATTATTGGTGTAAATTGACTAACAATTTCGGTTAAAAAAAGAAAAGAAAAGAAAAGAAAAGAAAAGATGCAAGAGGTTACAAACTAATTAAAGGCCAAAATTTCAATAATTTTATTTTTCTTTGAGAAAAATATATCATTGGGCTTAATTGTTTTGTCAAGATGTATTTTTTTTTTTTTTTTGTTATTGTACCATGCCAATATAATCAAATTTTTGTCGCTGTAACTAAGTTTGGTATAAATGCATACAAAAAATCGACACCGAAGCCTTTATAGTCAATAGCCAGCCGTTTACTTGGTCTATGACAAAATTACCCTTTCTATTGTTCAAACTAAATTATTAATGAGACTCTTTAGTATACGGTGAGACCATGCGTAGTCGTTTGGGTGAATAATCACTACAAGAACAGGGCACCTTTAGCGGCGACAGGTGTCGCCGGTATTGACCACTTTTGTCGCCGCTATTGACTTTTAGCGGCGACATGTCGCCGGTAAAGCTTCGCCGGTATTGCTCGGACGCTATTGACCAGTTGTCGCCGCTAAAGACTACTGTCGCCGGTATTGATCCTCCACTTTTAGCTAAAAGTGTCGCCGGTATTAGTCTTCGTCGGTAAAGGTTGAAAAGCAATAGCGGCGACATCTGTCGCCGCTAAAAGTCTGTTTTTTTTTTAATACAGCAGCTGTATATACAGCTACAGCTGCCCAGCCAGTTTTACGGCCGAAAAAACAAAACCTGCCTATTTTCAAACAACGCAAGCATACGCCATGAACATAATCAACATATACTAAAGGTAATATAATTAAAAACTACGTTTAAGTCATACATTATAATCCTACAACGTTTAATTAAATCTAAATCATACATTAAAAACAAGTCACTCATCGTTATCGTTGGATTCATCGTCGGATTCATTATCGAATAAGTTGTCAGAATCGTAGTCTTTTGACTTTCCTTTTCCTTTTCCTTGTGAAGCAAGATAGTTGTTAAGTTGGTTCAAAAATGACGGGGTTTGGAACAAGCTGTTAACAAAATCCTACAATAATAGATAGCAAAACGTATATTAGCATATTAATTAACGCTACCAACATATATTTAACAAGGAAACATGCGTTCGTTTGTCATTTTATAAATTGCGTAGTTTACCTCGGAAAAGGGTTCTTGCGTCCGAGCTTGCGAAGACGACATGTTAGATGACGAGTGCGAGGACGTGTTGGAAGAAGGTTTAGGCCCCATCCCGCGGTACCATCCTCGCCGCTCACCCAACGCTTCCTGATACGGGGCAATTGGCGGACCCTCACCGCTCCATTCACTTGTGGCCTGTTGTATGTTCCGCTGTATTTTACGAGGATGATTAAATATATATGTGTATATATATATATATATATATATATTTGTTATAGAGAATAATACTTAAAAGAAATACTTACGTAATTTTGTTCAGCAACCGGATCAACCCAATTCCCTTGATTGTCCGTGTGGGTTTTAGCATACGTAGGTACCCAATCCATATCCTGTTTAATATTAAACTTAGATTAGACATTAAATAAACAAAAGCTTACACACACGCACACATACATAAAACATTACATTTTTATAGGCGGTGCTACCGTACGACGATGTCCCCCCACGGTATGGGAATTGTTGTTTCTCGCGTACTAGTGTGTTGGCCTTGCTTCTTTTAATATATTTTTCTTCCCGGAAACCTTCGATGGTTCTCAACCAGTTATCATAGGGCATATCCGCGGGATGGAATGCCCTTGCACTCTCAAGATCATTGTAACCTCCCTTGCTCTTAAATAGTTTTTTAGCTTCGTACTTGCGGTCCGAGTACCGCTTCATAAGCACAGCCCTAATGCCACCCGTCAAGTTTCTCGCCTCATAATCACGTTCCACTTCATCAAAATTGAAATTTTCCTACAAATTAAATAAAAAAGTTAAAATATCATATATAAATTAGATTTGCATGTGCTTAAATATTTGATAAAATTTTATGCATATAACTTATTTACCCGTAAGTGGTTCATGAGGGCATCCTTGTAATGTTGTTCAACGTTATCCCATCCAATTTTATCGAACGGGATGGACCGCCACATATACAGGCCGGCCTCCCGTGAAAACATATATCTTGTTTTACCAACAGGGGTATACGTGACCTGCCTGTCAAACGTAAGCGATACAGGCCCCCCCGCTTTTACCAGACGCCTTAGTTTCTCGTTTTTTGCTTTCCCCCTAACCCTCTTCGAGGGAACCGCTGCAATTAAAACAAAAATAATTAGTAACAACATTTATAATATAAAAAATATAAGGACTACAAAATAATTTAGTAAAAGACTTACCGTCTGTCTCGTGTGTGCCACGAAATCCACCAGGAGGAATCGGTGGATCACCAGCGCCGTCACCCCCATGTCCCCAGTGGGCCACATCAGCCATCAGATAAGCGAATATCAACAATATCGAAAACATAACCCCTATAAAGTTACAAATGTTACAGCATGTGTATCTAATACAAATTAAGAGAAAGTACAACAACGGTAACTCAAATTCAAATAAATATTTCAAACAAGTGTTTATCAATTACAAATCAATATAAATTACAATAACTTTTCTTTTAGTCAGACTCCACATAATCGGGATCATCCTCATCATAATCAGCCTCGACCTCATCAGAATCAGTCTCGACTTCAAACACTTCATCGACGGTGGCCGTTGGGGGATCAACTTCAATTGAAGGCTCACCCGCGGTAACATGAGAGGATCCAATTTGAAAGTATTGGGTCAAGTCAATGACAAGTGGACAGTCAAATGAAGAGTTGTTGTCAACAATGTCACTATCTTCTAAGCGTTTGTCAACATTTTGAACCTTATTGACGCGGTCATCACTTAATGGTTTCGAGACGTTTCTTGGATGAAGAACACTTGTTTGGCTTGCGAAGCAAATATGAGTTGATCGTCTTTGTCCCATTCATGTTCAGTGCTTATACTGGTGATATTATTGTCATGGTTTACACCCCTTTGAGTATCAAACCACTTGCACCGAAATAGGACAGTGGAATAATCATTTGTATAACGCAACTCAATAATTTCTTCTAATTGGCCATAAAATTTCACACTGTTCTCTCCAACCACTTCCACCCCAGAGTTTTGCGTTGCGCATTTTGCATCACGTTCAAGTGTCTTAAACCTAACACCGTTGACTATGCAAGCAGTGTAAGTGTAAGCAGTCATTTTCGCACAAATTGAAAGAGTATACAACTCCGGGTGGAATTCTGGAGAATTTTGTGTTTTCATCGAATGGACCTAATAAATATAGAGTAATAATGTTTGTTATATATGTATTACCTAGAAAGTATAGATTAATGAGTGTTTTATATGTATTATACCTTATGGAGAAACCATCCCGGAAATTTGGTTTTAAGATCATCATGGGGATGTGTATGTTTGAATTCACTACATTGATGACAAATATAAGAAAGGAATGAGAAATACCAATTAACAGATTATGAAATGTTAAAGATAGAAGCACTCACTTCATGTACTCCCTAACTTCTGCGCAGTTTTCGAGGACAAACCATTCCATCTTGCTTTTTTCGATGAATGATAGATATTTGTCCTTTCTTGCGCCAACATATCGACATTTGGACTCAAACACCCATAACTTTCTTTTTTCAACAACGACATCATCGTTTCTATCTGGGCGATTGAATTTAGTCTGAACATCTTTAAGGTACATTGAACAAAATGTTAGAGCTTCTTCAAACACATAACCTTCAGCTATACAACCTTCAGGCCTTGCCGGGTTTTTGACATAGTTCTTTAGTTTTTTCATGTACCTTTCAAATGGATACATTCATCTAAAAGCCACTGGACCTCCTGCAATCGCTTCATCAGGTAAATGCATAAGTAAATGAACCATAATGTCAAAAAACGCAGGTGGATAGATCATCTCTAACTTGCATAAGATGGTAACAATGTCATCCTTTGCTTTCTTCATATCATTCACCGATAGTGTTCTAGAGCAAAGTTCCTTAAAGAACATACAAAGGTCTACTATTGGTGTAGATGTATCTTTAGTCAAAAGCCCTCTAACCCCAATCGGTATCAAACGTTGCATGAGGATATGACAGTCATGAGATTTCAACCCGGTAATGTTAGCATTGTTATCTGTCACCCTCTTACTGATACTAGATCCAAACCCATCTGGTAATTTAACATTTTTTATAAACTGACAAAAAAGTTTTCGATCATCGGACTTGAATGAGTACTTTAGGTGGGGACTTAAGAACTTTCCACCCGATTGTTTCAGCCATTGTGACGGCCGAATGTTTAGTTTTTCCAAGTCGGACCGCGCATTTGGCGTGTCTTTGCTCTTATCGTTCATTAGAAGAGTACCGAGCAAGCTGTCGCACACATTTTTCTCTATATGCATTACATCTAAGTTTTGTTTCAGATGCAGAGAAGACCAATACTCAAGGTCAAAAAATATGCTTCTTTTGGACCAGTTCAACTCGAAATCTGACCGGGTGTAACGCCCCACTTATTTGTACTTTCCTTTTATAGGAAGTCTTGTTCGTGTTTCTATTTTTGGAAACCTTGTGTTCTTGTAATCGTCCTTCCTTTGTAACCGTTGTAAAATCCGAGACTTGGATCATGAATAAAACTCGTATTTTGTTAATTACATGTTACACATACTTTATATATGCTCATACATTCAATTTCGTGGAACAATTGATGCTTATTCGTAATTCTTGGAAACTATGTGCTAAACTTGTAGATACATGAAACTTATGCATAAAACGTGTTTCAAGCATAAACGATACTTGAATACGACCTTCATACACTTAATTATACTTTGATGTTGTTCCTCATGCTTGATTATGCCTTATACTATGCTTTTATATCAAAACAAGTCCCTAAACTATCAAGAATGCACCTAAAAGCATCACACTTAAACTACAGGGACTGAAATGTAATTAATCCAAACTTCCCCAAAAGGGGGCGCCGCGTGACGCTAGGGTCCTTGGCGTCACGCCAAGGCCCTGTTTCGACAGATTGTGTTTCTTCAGCTGTTTGTGCACGAAATCCTAAGTCCTAACCTCACCCAATCCCCTTCAATCCACCTCTAAACACCTCCAATCATCTCTAATCTCTTCCACTATAAATACACACCCTCTCCAACCCTTTTGACACTTTCACAACTCATTACACTCCACAAATTCACTCTCAATCTGTTGCAAATCAGAGTTCTTGGACATATTCATACAACTTAACATAAGTGAGTGTAACTTGCTTGTTTTCACTCCAAATCACTTGATTCTTTCTTCTATTGCTTTGTTATGTTCTTGGGTTTGATTCCTTGGTTTTTCCCTGGAAAAATCATGTTTGGAATTGCCCTAAAAAGGACCAAAACTTTCTGTTTTGTTTGATGTTATTCAAGAACTTGTTTAAACTTATCCAACTTGTGTTTAACACATCTCATACCTATGTCCCAATGCTTACAACCTCTCTTATGGTTGGTTAAGCTTAAAAACAAGGTTGAGACACTTAAATAAGAGGATTAAACCTCAAATACTTTCTGTTTTGTTAGGGTATTTAACCCACAAATCATGTCAAGCTTAGATCTTGATGAATGAGTGATTATGGAACAACTTGGGTTGTCCTACATACAATCCTCACATGATTTGATGATTTCTCGTAGATTAGATTATTATATTATTGTACTAATCCTAGTTCGTGACCCTCCTTGGTTGTTTTTACATCAAGTGAAGTGGTGAACATACAAGGGGTTCCTAAACGGAAGCTAGTTCTTCCTACCCCATACTTGACATCCATGACTACTCGAGGTGCCTAAATGAAGATTCTAATCTTCTACCTCCTACATGAATTATTGGACTAAGTAATATGTAATACTTAACCTAAATATGTACATACACCCATTCGAACCTTTTAATATTGAACTTGTGTTTATATGTTAAGAGTAGTAGAATATCATCTAAGACTTTAAAACCATGGTATGATTCTAATGGGTATACTACCCATGAAATACAAAATAACCCTAGTGGTTACATAGTGTCATACAAAGGTTACTAAGTAAAAGATGACTATTTTTCGTATCATATTTTATACTTTGTGCTATGTTAAATTCCGAATTTATAATCTTCCGTTAACGCCAAACTCACACACCTATGTTTCCTCATGTAGAAGGACAAGGTGCTCCAAACTAATCCATCCACCAACTCACTCGCGGGATTTCAAGTAGGAAAGCTTGCAACCACCGTGAGTATACTCGTATTTTCCCCTTTTACTTTTACCACTTTTGGGGTGTAACATGTTTGCTTATCAAAAACCTACACATGAACATTTTGCTTAAACACATGAACATTCCTATAACATGCTTGTATACGTGATGGCTTGATACTCTAAACTTGGGTGATTCTTATGTGTTGAACTTATCATTAACTTCGTACGAGCCAAACCGTGACATATGTAGCGCTATAGGATTAACGACCCGCCCGTAAACTTGAGGTTATGTCATGAGCCTGTTGCGTTTCCTTGGTTTGATATGTCAGACACATGCCATATTTATTGTTTATCTTGAGTCACATGCTTTCTATGAGAAATTGTTTAAAACTTATCTTTTGCTATGTATGTACCAAACTTGTATACTCGCCATTGCTTTTGCATTGAATTGTATTTTAAACATGTTACAGGTTGATGATGACGATGCTATGAAAAGAAGTAGTGTTGATGCCTAGATACACATATAGACGTTTAGGTTTAATATGTCGTATCAAATTTTGCTTATGTTGTTATGTATTACTTTTGGAACTTGTTGTTATTTGAGTTTATGTAATGTTGACAATTGAAGTTACGAAATGAAATGGGAATTATTTAAATATTGTCACAAATAGTGTTATGATGTCTCGAGCAATCTTCACACTTCGTCTCATCCCGATGTTTCCGCCATTGGTTGGGGTGTGACACCGGGTTATCCTCCCACCTCCAAAATCTGGATGCTTGCCTGGTAGACGATTAATTAAACGACCGAGTTGAGCTTCTATGTCAGCTGGGCTAAACTGTCTCGGAGGGTCTCGTGTCTCGGGTCTCCCGTTAAAGTCGAGACTTGTTCTCCAAGGATGGTTGGCATCTAAGAACCGGCGATGACCAACATAAGCACATTTACCAGTTACACGTATTGAAGGAGTGTCTTGGTTACAAGTTGGGCATGCCATGTAGCCTTGTCCGCTCAAACCTGATAGACTACTACGGGCTGGAAAGTCATTTATGGTCCATAACAATGCCGCCTTCATTGTGAAGTATGTGTTTGTTGCTGCGTCTTTGTACACCTGTCTGCCACAATTGCTTAAGCTCATCCACTAACGGTCTACGGAAAACGTCCTTGTCTTTCGCCAGTGATTTAGGGCCAGGAATCAACAAGGTCAACATGAATGTGGACTCTCGCATGCATAGCCAGGGAGGCAGATTATATGTGGTGAGTATAACCGGCCACGTGCTATGAGTCGAGGTTCCACTACCGTTGTTAAAGGGATTAAAACCGTCAGCTGCAAGCCCTAAGCGAACATTGCGTGGCTCCATCACGAAGTTTGGGTACTTTTTATCAAAGTCTTGCCATGCAGATCCATCAAATGGATGACGCATAGGCCCATCTTCCAATCGTCCGGTACTATGCCATATCATATCTTTCGTTGTGTGCCTTGAACAATACAAACGTCGTAGTCTAGGCGTCAAAGGAAAGTATCGTAACACCTTACGAGCCACCTTCGTGCCTTTTGTGTCTTTATCGACCCATCGACTCTCAAAACGGGACAATTTTGCAAGGACTCGTTTTCTTTCCAAAAGAGAGCACAATCATTTATGCACACATCTATCATCTCATATGCCAAACCAATCTTCTTAAATGTCTTCTTAGCTACATAATACGAAGGGGGAATCTTGTTGCCTTCTGGCATTGACTCTCGCAACAACAAGAGGAGTCGATCTACTGCTTCATTTTGCAAATGGTACGTATCCTTTATATTCAAAAGCTTTGCTAAAAAGTCGATAGAAGAAAACTTGGTACAACCAGGATATAATTATGTTTCAACTTCCTTTACCAGGTCTTCAAAATCATCAACAACACCGCTACTATCTCCATTCGAGTTTTCTTGGTTAAGGTATGTATCTTCTTCCATACGCTCCCCCCTAATGTCTTCAATAACGTTTACCATACCGTCTTGTGGCGCAACATCGTTTACTTCTGCAATTGGAGTCGTGGCCCTGTGATAGTTCCACTTCGTGTATTCCTTCCAAAAACTGTTAATACGCAAATGGTATTTCATTTCTGCCATAGTTTTTAAGCCGGAATTTTTACATTGGGTACACGGACATCTAACTTCATCGTGGTTTTTTATCACTCTTTCACACATATCAATAAATGACTTGAGTCCTTGCTTGTAGTGAGGTGAATGACGTGGGGAATCAATCCAAATTTTATCGATAGGCATTATGCAACTGAAAGAAAATCTAATTTAGGATTAACAAGACAAGGGTAGGCTGCTAAACCCACTTTTTGAACACTTTATCCCATATGTGAATGTGTATTACATGATTGTTTGTTTAAGAAAAATTCGGCAGCATTTCCTCTTAGCTCCCAAGTATATATGTAATGATATATATACCCGAGGAGCAAAGAGAAAATGATAACCGAATCCTTCTTAAACAAACAATCATGTAATACACATTCACATCCTAAATGAAATAAAGTATTCAAAAAGCAGTCCCAAGATAAACGGGGACAACCCGAAATTAATTTCTAAATCAATTTCGGGCGGGTATCTCTAAGCTCGTTATGTTTAAAATGATTAATTCAAACACGGAGTTTTTTAAGCTTGTTATTTTCTTAATGATTGTTTTAAATTTTGGGCGGAACGTTATGTTTTAAATCATGATTTCAATTTCGATTGGGTGTTTTCTTAGCTCGTTATGTTTGAAATGATGAATTAAATATCAGGCACAGTTTTTTAAATATGTAATGTTCTCCATTTTTTTAGCTCCTTTTGTTTTAAATGGTGATTTCAATTTTGGCGGGTATTTTCTATGTTCGTTATGTTTTAAATGATAATTTTAATTCAAGGAGGGTATTTCCTAACTAATATATATCTTTCAAAGTTAAATATAAATGTTTTCAAACCTAAACACAAACATACTAATTATCAAACTTAATTTTTTTTTTCAAACCTACACATAAACATACTACCAACACACATACATACTTATAAAGACACATTTACATACGTACACATACATACCTACAAACACACATTTTGACCAAAAACACAAAATTTATACTTACTTACATACACATTTGCATATTTTATACAAACATACATAATAACATACACATTTTCACCAATTACAAACATTTACATGCACAATTGTTCATCATTTATAAACACCTACATACTAACATACACCTACATACATACATTCATAAACTTACATACACACATACATGCTTACACACACCAAAATACACAAATCAATAGATTTTCATATACACATTTTTATCAAATACACCTACATTATACATTTGGCATACTAACATACACCTACATACATACATTACTTCATAGACTTACATACACACATACATGCTTACATACACCTAAACCAAAAATTATACAATTTCTAAACTTAAAAAAAAAAAAAACTAACCGTATTCGAGATGCTTACATACACCTAAACCAAAAATTATACATTTACATACGTAAACAAAAAATTATACAATTTCTAAACTTAAAAAAAAAAAACTAACCGTATTTTTCAAGTTTCAAGGAGATGAAGACCGAGGACACGAAGTGGTGCCGGATTCGAGATGGTGGTGACCGGATTCGAGATGGTGGTGATCCGATATTTCTTCCACAAACACAAAAATACACAAAAAAGAGCAAAAATTAAAGCCTATAACATGTATATAACAAATGTAGAGAAGAAATCTAACAAAAACAAAGTGAAACTAACCGATTTGGACGATTTTCGCGATTTAGCAGCGGTGTTCGGAGGTGTTTTTGGGGGAAAAGTGAAAGAGGAGGGAGAAATTGGCGCTGTATAGGGGTTTGGTTCGTTCAACCTTTAGCGGCGACAAGGTGTCGCCGGTATTGCCAATTGTCGCCGGTAATGACTTTAATGAGGTTGACCAGAGATAAGATTTGTGTGGCTAGGGATTAAAGTTCTAACATTTACTTTTAGCGGAGACTAGCTGTCGCCGCTATTACCCTTTCCCTGTCGCCGGTAATGACTTATAAATTCCCAACCGTCAGATCATGATTTTGATCAACGGATGGGGTTTGGTTTGAGATCCTGTGACGCGGATCGACCAATAGCGGCGACATTTGACCTGTCGCCGCTAAAGGTGTCACCGCTAAAGGTGTCCCTTTCTTGTGGTGAATGCCCCACCCTTGGACGTTGTCCGTCAAGTGTCGTTCTAGTCAGCAAATGAGTGTTTTCCTAAAATGAGTGTAGTGGGGATATGGGCATTATATTAAAAGGTGTGTAAAGAATTAAAAAAATAAAAAAAAACATGAAAACACTTGATTGGCCAAAGAATGAGAGGTTATATGTGATTTGTCAATGGAATTCCCCTTTTGGCGTGGAATATTGGACGCCCCATATGAATTTTCGATGGAAAATACCCATCGGGGCTGAGCGGCTGCGTTTTCTGGGCGTGTTTGGCGAAAAAAATGTCCTTTGATCGATGAGTACCCACGGTCTGATAAAATTTTGAGTAAGTAGTTGTTGTTGAACACGCTATAATTTAAAATCCAAGTTGAATTGTTGGGTGGATAGGGTAGTAGACTAGTTGGAAATTTGGATAGTATTAATGGCAATTAATTTAATAAAATTATTAATAAGACTCTTCAACATATTATTAAGTAAAGATGCCAAATGTTGAGTAGAGTTTTTCTCGTATCATTTAATTAGTTTTTATTAGAATTTACGTGTCTTATTAAATATATTATTAATTTAGGCTACCCATGGCTCTTGTATAGATGG
This sequence comes from Helianthus tuberosus, assembly GCA_030545235.1. Classification (NCBI taxonomy): domain Eukaryota; kingdom Viridiplantae; phylum Streptophyta; class Magnoliopsida; order Asterales; family Asteraceae; genus Helianthus; species Helianthus tuberosus. The sequence goes on from CM060427.1 coordinate 58,194,843, forward strand.
TAGGCTTTGTGCAGAGAGACCGAAAAAAAAATACATAATATAATCTTCGAAAGTTCTTAGAGAAGAGTTGATCACTTAACACATCTAATCATTTGAAAACCCATATGTTGGGTAACTAAATAGAAGGAAACACTTACACATTACACCATCTTTGCATCCTTGTTTTTTCCACAAGTTTAACAACATAATTTTTACCCTGTGTAACTTCGGGCGTGTAGCCTTCTCTGGCAGACAGTCTGCTTCGACTGTTGTATCTTGAGAGACATACGTGTTGTCCTAAGTAAATATGCGGAATTTGTTTTAAGGGACCCGTGTAGAACACGAATCCTCCGCCACAACCGTTAACACGTGTTTGTTATTTTGTAGTAAATTATTTACACAAAGACGTGGTTCAAGAACCCATTGATGCCTACGCAATCGATCATACAAGAAGACGTGATTCAAGAGTTTATTGAAGACTACACAACAGATCATACAAGAAGACACAGTTAAAGTTCTTGTTGAAGATTTTGGTTTGAATTAATTTATTTAAGCATGTTGTTTTATAAGTTATTTTCTTTAGGATTTGTACACGTTACGTGTTCTGCAATTTCCCAAATATACAAAGAGAGTTTATTTAGTATTTTTTATATATACTTTTTATTAAAATCATGACTCATGTCGCATTCTTTTATAAAAGTTACCTACAAAGTTTAAAAAGGCTAACCACATAGTGTAAAAGGAAAAACTGAAAAATGTAAAAACGATAACCACATAATATTGTCGTACAATGTAAAAGGGATGTATCACATAACATAAAAAGGAAACTATTGTCGGTGTACTCGCAGATTACTCATAGATTTTTACTGTATAGTATGTTGTTTTTATCAGCGAACTAAATAAATTAAAAACAGGAGCTAGCACATAAGCATTACACAAAAAGGAAGGGATTTTGTAACCAGCTCATCTAGTGAATATTTATTTTCCTATTTCTATTCACAATCCACAAACAGGAAATTCCGAATAAAGTCGAACATCTTTCCTTTTCACCCGCCCTTGAGAGCAAACACATCATGCCATTTCAAAACTTCAAAATAACCCATTGTGGAGGAATGACCCGGCTCGGTTATCTCGGGTCAGGTAAACCATCATTAAATAAGAAATATTAATAATAAATATATGGAAGATATTCCCATGCAAATATAACGTCGGTGCAATCTCCGAAAAGATAGGAGATGCGGCTAACCAAATCTTCGATTAAAGGGGAAACCCAAATTCGCCAGAAGCTATAAATAGAGGATAAAATCATAAGGTAAATTCATTCAATCTCTCTATCCTAAGCACTTATTTTCCCATCTACAAGTACTTACTCTCACGCCGGAGGGTGGTTATAGGAATAACCTCATTCTTGTAACGAGTCCTAACAGTGTTCTGTTTTGCAGAGTAACGTTCAGGCCATCTACGATCAGATCATCTGACATAGTGACGTATAACTAGGTATCGTTTATACATTGGCGCCATCCGTGGGATGTGATACTGACGTGGGCCGAAGTGCACATATTTATTTACAGTGAACTTCGTACTCAGCAAACTGTGTTTTATTATTTATAAAAATGGTTTATACCATAACATTAAAACACACACAAAAGGACAAGTGTATCCCGTCATATATGTATCAAAGTATTGGTAAGAGCCAGATATCGATCCATGGAACATGGACGTTATTAAGTACTAAATCTTTGTCATTAATTTACCATGTAAAAAGATAAGTGAATTGGTATTTAACTAAAATTATCTAAAACTATATCTAAAACATATTAGACTCCAAATATGAAAAATAAATATTATCTTGTTTCACAAACAACCTAAACATGTTATCAAGATATTTCACAAAAGCATTTAATCAATTTTCCAATTGCAAGACATCTAGTTACCCGGTCTGGATTTCTAGCATTATGATTCTTCGAAAAGTTAACATGATGGTCACACGTTAACCACCTGAAATCATTCATTAGCGAGCTATTGATATTTATTCATGAGAATCTTTAAAGATAGGTTATTTACCGGGTCTGGATTCCTAACCTCACTTATCAAAGAAAGCAATACCGATGGTCACAATACAGCCATGAGGATAAGCAATTAAGTAGATCATAACAAAATATTTCATCATATAAGTCTCGATCACAAATCTACCAAGATAGCAATTTCAGACCAAAATTACTAAACAAAGATCATAAACCGCGTCAAGAACATGTAATCAACACCATATAATTCGTTAGAACCCTTACGTGCAAGAAAGCATTCCTAATCAACATCAGATGTATCTTGTATAAAACCAATACCCTGGTCCGGTTTCATGGTGTAAACAAAGTCTACAAACAAGTGATTAATCAAGAAATAGTTACCATCCCACTAACCACAGATTCATTATCCAAGATAATTAAACATAATCAGGAACTCAACATCAATGAAACATTCATCATATAATCATGAAGATTCAACATGAAAAAGTACTAAAGATTCATACAAACAAGAATACAACATAAATATTATTCAAGAAACAAGTTCATTACTACTACTACTACTACTGCTACTGCTACTGCTGCTGCTGCTGCTGCTGCTGCTGCTGCTGCTGCTGCTGCTGCTGCTGCTGCTGCTGCTGCTGCTGCTGCTGCTGCTGCTGCTGCTGCTACTGCTACTACTGCTACTACTACATAAACATGTATAAGAATAAGGAATCGAATCATAAACAAGCAAGAAATTGATGGGTTGGATTGGTTATGCTTCCATTCGGTCTTGAAGCTTCAAAGTGGTCTGATCAGGACTGCTTCGAAACCCAGAAATCGCCCAGAAAGATGGAGAAAAACCCAACATTTTGATCAGTAGCTGTTGGACCGTGTCGTGACCCTAAACGATCAGTCAAGGCAGTTCATCATCACGTATAAAGGCGGAATCAGTATACGCAACGTAACAACAGCTTTCCTATTCAATTCCTTCACTTTTATTGCTTTCTGAGATCAATTTGACAGAGTTTCGTTACAGCAACAATGACTAGGTCTCACTCCAATGTCCTTACAAATGAACACATGCTAGGTATATATAGTATTGCTAATTTCGCTTCAATGGCATGCCATATAAGCGAAATCACATGAATCTGATTTCGCTTATATGTCAAGTACATTAAAGCGAAATCAACATGTTCCTTTAAGCGAAATCCCATCTAACAACATGTACATTAAAGCGAAATCAACATAAGAACCCTAATCTTGACTTTTAAGTTCCAATCTTGACTTTCTTGATTTAAGACTTGATGAAGATGCAGTCAACAGACATTCTTGTGCAACAACAGACTCCCCCTTGGATGTTGACGTAGTCTTCAGATCCTGAGTCTTCAGTCTTAGTCTTTTCTCTAACTCTCTGTCTTTACAATCTTCAGAAACACAACCTGTCTCTAATTTCCATCTTCCCTTTGACTTTTGATCCAGACTCCCCCTTTCACAGACTCCCCCTCTCGATATGCTAGAATCTGAGAAATCTGGTTCAAGCTTTGACATTTAGCTTCCATTGGGAATTATGAAATCCAAACCTGTTACTCAACCAATAAACATTACAAATCTATCTTTCAAACATAACTCACAAACTTAATCAGTTTTATCTATCCACTCAAGTATTCAGGTTCAAACTAATGACCCTAATCACTTGATTAATCTACCAAGTCCAAATTAATGACCTTGGTCGATCATTTGACGAATCAAACTGATTTAAAACAACAATTTCAAACATTTTCTGAAAATAACAAGTATCAAATTAATGAACTTGTGTTTGACTTTTCAAACAATTCAAACTTCATCAAATATAAGCTCTCCTCATTCTTCAGTCCAGAATCTCCTGCATCTGCTTCAAACATCTGAGAATCCAACAATCAACTCTCCACTTTGGTTTGTCGGAAAATAAAGCAGAAATAAAATCTTTTTGGATTTTATAAAATGTTCTAAACTAAGAAATGAAATACAGAAAACTTAAATTGCAGAAAGTAAACTAAGTAAACATATTTTTGTTAAGCGTGTCAGGGAATCATATCAGCTTTTTAGACAAATCACAAGTACCGTTAAGCTACATTTCATACTCAGACTTAAACAATTCACCTCGATTGTCGATATACTGATCCATCTTAAATTCTCATACAAATTTCAACTTACTCAGGATACGATTTAGATGAATTAAGAACTTAGATCATTCATGTGTCCCACTTCTTGAATATACTCTCGTATCCAGAATCCCAATAATCAGTCTTACAGGTGAAAATACTACAATGATATCTGTATATAATTTAGGTATGCGAGGGCCGAGGGATCTCAGGTCGATACTTCCGTATACGCAGAGAGATATCAGCTTCGACTTTTCGGTGTGTCCCCTTTAGAGGATCTTTTTGCTTACAACAGCAGCATTTATCAATTTTATTGTTTCAGCATACTGAGGGTTTAATGCTGTGTTTCAAGCATTGCAGCAAGTATTAGCCAAGGACTAGGTCAGAACCACCGTTCAGCAGAAGTCCCGGAATAATACCCCAGACATCATTGAGTATAAAGACCTAGTATATCAGATTAAAAGACCTTTCAAACGAGATTTCAGGGGTTACCTATATATCCAAGTAGTGTTCCCCACAAATTCACAAGTTTGAATTTAGGTTTATATCCCGAATAAATCTACTAAATGTGTGAAAACCTATCGACACATCATCAGTGAGATTGTTTAACTCTTTTATACTTTACAAATCTTTAGCATACTGTAATCGTCTAGCTGATGTACTATCATTTTCCCATATACACAAGCTCTTTTCCATTTTATCATGTTTTTGTATTTTATCATTTTTTACTGTTTTTGTATTTTCTGAAAATATAACTATGTACAAACATCTACTCCCCCTAAATACCAAAACAAGTAAAAATTCGACAAACCATTGCAGATTGTTTCTCGTCTTCATCCGCAACAGTACTCTCATCAACGCCAATTATGCCATCCAACACCGAAAGAAGCTTCATACCATTCAGTGTTAACAAATATTTAAACCGATTTTTATCAAAAGCTTTGGTATGTAAATCAGCTTTCTGTTCGTCAGTGTGGATTTTCTCAATTCGTATCAACTTTTTCTCAAAGCAATCACGAATAAAGTGATGACGAATTTCTATGTGTTTAGTTTTAGCGTGATGTATTGGATTCTTAGTTATATTTATTGCGGCCTCATTATCAACAAAAAGAGGTGTTTTAAGAAACTGCAAACCGTAGTCGTGCATCTGTTGCTGTATCCACAAGATCTGAGAGCAGCAACTGCTAGCAGAAACATACTCCGCTTCACATGTAGATAACGCCACAGACGTTTGTTTCTTACACTGCCAGGTAACCAATCTAGGACCAAAGAACTGGCATCCTGCAGTTGTTGATTTTGAATTGACTTTGCAGCATCCGAAATCTGAATCGGAATACCCTTCGAGCGTAAAATCGCCTTTTCTAGGATACCACAACCCCAATGAAGGAGTTCCTTTCAGGTAGCGCAATATCCTCTTCACAATGATCATATGCGATGCTCTCGGGTTAGACTGAAATCTTGCTGCGAGGCACGTTGGGTACATGATATCAGGACGTGAAGCAGTTAGGTACATTAAAGAACCTATCATGGAACGGTAAAATGTTTCATCAGCACTGTCTCCGGTGAGTTCTGGGTGAATTCCATGATTTGTTGCAAGTGGGGTAGCAGCTGGAGTAGAACTTGACATCCCAAATTTTTCTAGAATATCATGAACGTACTTTGACTGATGAATGAAAATTCCTTCAGGAAATTGTTCAACTTGTAATCCAAGAAAGAATTTCATCTCCCCCATTGATGACATTTCAAACTTCTGCTTCATCACTGATTCAAAATCTTTGCATAGATTTTCATTTGTTGACCCAAAGATTATATCGTCCACATAAATCTGAACTATCAGAAGATGACCATCGACCTCTTTAGTGAAGAGAGTGGTATCCACTTTTCCACGAATGAACTTGTTGGCTAGTAGGTGTTGAGACAAAGTCTCGTACCAGGCTCTCGGGGCCTGGTGTAAACCATACAGCGCTTTGTCCAATAAGTAAACCTTGTTTTTGTGGATTGGATCGGTGAAGCCCGGCGGCTGACCGACATAAACCTCCTCTTTAACCTTCCCATAGAGAAAAGCCGATTTAACATCCAACTGATACACTTTGAAATTCTTCCAAGACGCAAATGCTAGGAAAATTCTGATTGCCTCTAGTCGTGCTACAGGAGCATAGACTTCAGTAAAATCAATTCCCTCCTGTTGACTAAATCCCTGAACAACGAGTCGAGCTTTGTTCCTTACAACAACTCCTCTATCGTCCCTCTTACATTTAAACACCCACTTAGTGTTAATTTTCCTCTGACCATCCGGCAAATCAACTAACTTCCACACTCCCAATTTCTCAAATTGACTAAGTTCCTCCTGCATTGCATTGACCCAAGAGTCTTCAGTAAGTGCCTCTTTGTAAGTTCTTGGCTCAATCTACGAGATAAAACAACTTAATGAGAATTCAGTTTGCAAAGGAGCAACTTTTGTATAAAAACATGTAACCCCTTTATCAATCTGATTTCGAGTGCGAACTCCAGCTTGCAATTCTCCTATGATCAACTCCTCTGGATGATATGAAAAAGTTCTCGGCATCACTTCACTCGGAACATCTACATTTCCCTCCAGATTAGTAACATTCTGCTCTGCATCTTGTTCACCAACTTGGTTTGTTTGACCTGAAATCTGAATTTGCTCCCCCTCAGAATCTGAATCTGAGTCACCATGATCAAATACTGGCATGTTTTCAGCTTCTAGAATATCATTCTGAACCGACTGATTATCCTGAGCAACTTCATTCTGTTGGACATTATCATGTTCACCAGCATTACTTGGACCTGCTTCATCGTCATTTGAAGTTTTCCGTGGTCTCCTCGAATACTCAGCTGGGAACCTTAACTGTGACTCATATTCACGCAAAATATCCAACTCATCAAAGAAATCTTCATCATCCTCTGATTCTTCTCTCATGTCAAACGAATCCCAAAGTTTGTCATAATGATAACGCCATGAATCACCAGGATTCTGCGGCGGCATAGTATAACCTTGACATTCAACATTTGCAGCTTCAATAATCCGCTTCTCACTTGGAACGAAGACACGTCGCAATGGATTTGCATAACCAACAAATATTCCCTCAATGCACTTCGGACCAAACTTTCCAAAAGGCTCTATAACCGTACAGGGTGACCCGAACGGTTCTAGATACTTCAAATTCGGTTTGCGGTTATTGATTAGCTCAAAACACGTTTTGTTGAACTTCTTGACAGTAAGAACCCTGTTAAGCGTATAACATGCAGCAGAAACAGCTTCAGCCCAAAAATTAATCGGTAACTTTGAATCTGCGAGCATAGTTCTAGCCGTCTCGATTAGTGTCCGGTTTTTGCGTTCTGCGACTCCATTCTGCTGCGGAGTGTACTGAGCACTAAACTCATGCAAAATACCTCTTTCATCACAAAATTATTCCATCTTACTGTTCTTGAATTCAGTACCATTATCACTTCGAATTCTCTTAATACGTCTTTGGTACAAATTCTCAATCTTCCTGAACAACCCCATCGAACTGTCAAATGTTTCATCTTTTGTCTTCAAGAAAGAAACCCACGAAAATCTGGAATAATCATCAGTAACGACCAAACAATAGTAATCTCCTGTAATACTTTTGACATTCACAGGACCAAACAAATCCATGTGAAGTCTTTCCAGAGGTCTTGAAACTGAATTGACTTTCTTTGTAGGGTGTGACTTTTTCTTCTGCTTGCCTTTGATGCAGCTAATGCACTTCCCTTCCAGATGAAAACCTTTGATATTAACTCCCAATACCAAATCATTGTGCACCAAATGATTCATTTTTCTAAGATGTATATGCCCCATCTTTCGGTGCCACAATCTAGATTCTTTCTCAGTTGCTCTAGACACAAAACAATGTGCTTGACCAGTAGTTGTAGTTGCTACAGACATATCTAACACATATAAATCATTCACTCTAGGTGCCCTCATGATAATCCATTCTTCAGGGATAACAAAACCAGGTTTCAGAATCAAACATTCTTTATCAGTGAAGTGAGTAGTATACATGTTGTCACAAATCTGCGAGATACTAAGCAGATTGTTCTCCAGCTCAGTGATGTAGTTAACTCTCTCAAACGTCATAATCCCATTGGATAACGTTCCTTCACCAACAATTCTACCACCTTCATGACCAGCAAATCCCACATAACCACCATTAATGTTTCTCACATCATACAACAACGCGGTTTTTCCTGTCATATGTCGAGATGCACCACTATCCATAATCCATCTGGATACCAGTTGTGGAAGATCTTGCACAAAACAAACTTCAATTTAACCAATTATAATAAAGATGCCGATTCATGCTTCGCGAACAAGGAAGCTCCGGCAATTCAAACTGCTTATTCGAACATGGTATCCACCCAGGCCTCATCAGCCTTAGGTGTAACCTTGACTCTAGCAATTTGAATTTTGAAATTTTCAGCCTTCAAAGGTGGAAAATTTGCATCATAATCAACCGAAATTGATTCTTCAGCCTTTTTCACTTCAGAAGTTGAAATTTTCATTTCAGTTTTTGGTTTCCAAACTTATTGAGATAATGCAACCCGCTTATAAAATTTATTATTTTTAGTTACCACTTTCATTACGGGTTCATTTTTCACTTTCTTTTTCTCAACAACAATTTGTGCTTTACCCTTCACATCAACTTTCTTTTGTTGAATCTTCACATTTTCAGTCTTAGGCTTCACATTGGTACACTTTCGTGCAATGTGACCAACTTGATTACATCTAAAACATGTTCGAGTATCCACAACTAGACTTGTGCCTTCAGACCGATAATGTGAAGCTCTTTTCTCAAAGAACTCTTTATTTGATTTTGAAAAAATTTCATTTTCCTCATCAGAAAGTGAACTTGAACTGTTCACAAACACCTTCTTTTCAGCAAACTTTTTGTTTTGAAACCTTCTTTGCTGATAACTCTTACCACCCTGATAACCACCCGACCAATTGTTTCGATTGTTATTATAAAACCTTGGTGGAACAACAGGCTTTTTGTAGTAACCTTTATCTTTCTCAAAATTCATTTGTTGTTTTGTTTGTTTCAAACTGTTCGCTTCTGACAACTCAACTTCAACCAATTTGAAAACATTTTTCAACTTTTTCACATTAACATTTTCAATCGGAAATTCAGAATCTGAATACAACTTATCAGATCCAGCCATCTTGTACATCACAAGACCCGGTTCATCATATAAGTTGTTTTTGGACTGTGATTTCTGAATGTATTTGTCCAAGAAACACCTATCATCTTCAGGTGAATCAGACATCAAAACACTTTCAGCTGTGCTCTTAACAATCTCTGTCTGAACACTATCATCAGATAATGTAAAAGTAACATCAATGTTTTCAGGAAGTTTAACTTCTTTTTCTTCCTCAATTTCAACCAAACCAGATTGCTTTTTCGTGTAGTTAGCCAGAACAGGTGGTGGAACTTGATGAAAACCCACCCCGGTTCCATCAGAATACACATCTTCGCCCGCTTTGTCATTCCCAATGGGTTTGGGAATGATATGTTGCAAAACAAAGCTTGCGGAGCTATAACTGTTAAGCTTCAACTGGATTCGCTCATTTTCAATTACAGCCTCTTGAACTTTAAGTTTCAATTTAGCGATTTCATCCAGTTGTTGATTGATTGATTCTTCTTTGACTCTAAGCACTGCTTTCAAATGTTCATTTTCTTTAAAAGTTTTACCATTTCGATCATCACAATCTTTCATTGTGCTTTTAAATTTTTCAAATTTTTCAGAAATCTGACGGTTTTCAAGAATCAACTTTTCATTTTCTTGTTTAATTTTGTCATGATCAATTTTATCAGTTTCAATTTGAGTAGTTAATTCTTTTATCCGTTCAGTTGAAGCTTTAACTATTTTGTCACGACCAAGAATCTGATTCTCAACGCTTCTGACCTTTGCTGTCAGGTCTTTAATTTTCTCACCGTTGAGATACGTGACAGTATTACAAAATTTGCACTCTTTGTTGCAATTTTTGCAATCAGCATTTCCTTCGATCTTTTTACCTGACGCATTTGTTGACGAGTTTGGACTGACCTGGCCTTTTGACTCAGACACGGAGTTAGAGTCTACCTCAAGTGCTTTGGCAGCCAGCACTTTGTCAGCCATTTTTCCCAGGTTCTCTGCAGTCAACTCCTGCGTTGTATCGATAACTCTAGTATCAATCTTCTTTGATTTTTCGATCTCTTCTTTCTCTTTCATCTCTTTTTCTTCTTTTTCTTTCTTCGCTTCCTCTTTCATTTTCTCAGTTGGAGTTCCCCACCATTTGTGTTGCCAATACTCATCATTTTCTTTCATTTCCTTGATTAAGACTTCCAGATCAAGAGTTTTGTGATCGATTGCAATATTTCCATACTCATCAAGATAACACTCTCTGTCTGGATCCCATCTGTTGGCTCTCTTTGCTTCCAAAAAAATTCTAGAAAGTCTAGTAATTTTTTTTTCCGAAATCATTTTTCTGTATTTATACTTCTGCTCTTCAGTTCTCTCATCTTTCCATGGAATAGGTTCATTTTTCGCCATGAATGCGTAACCAACCGCATCTTCTTCTGGTAGAACCTCTTGACTCCAATCATACCCCTCATCATCGTAAATCACTGCAAGAGCTCTAGATTTCTCTTTGTTGTCTTCAACCTACTTCAATCTAGGTGGCTCATATTTATTCTGGTGATAAATTGCCTTCTTGTAGTAATCATCTCTGAAAGGATTCTCCGATTCATCAACATAAGCATTTCGGCATTCTCGTTTGAAATGACCCTTCTGCTTACACTTGAAGCAAGTCACCTTCGATTTATCGAATCCCAACTTAGTAGAAGCACCACCAAGTTGTACAGGTCACTAGATTGGCACGGTCATGCTTCAGGTCGCACGTGTAACAACCCTCAGTAAAACCGACACTCTCATAATATTTCCGACACTCTATTATATTTAAAAATGTCCCAATATGTCTTTATATACACCCCATATAAGAAAACCGAGCCCGAAATATATAAAATAGTATTTAAAATAAATAAAAGTTTAAATCTAGGGGCTGAAGTGGGCCGCGTAGACCCACCCCAACCTTCACGCGGGCGGTATTAAGCTTGCAAACTGCTGTCGTTGATTTCTTAAGTCCAAGCGAGCCGCGTAAACCCCATCTCAATCTAACGCGGGCCGCGAGAGATCGATAACACGGCAACACCAGAGGCCGACACGTGTCGACATCGTGTCAACTCTAGGCGATGACCCAGATCACCTAAACCCTACCCGGGCTAGTACGCGGGCCGCGTAAGCGACCCTTATCTTTCACGCGGGCCGCGTGCGAGTCTAGTTCAGCAAGTATAAATAGAACCCATCAGATTTCATTTCAATTCGTTCATTCCTCGATTCTCAATCCCAAATTCTGATAATAGGCTTATAATACACGGGTATTATACCCCCTAATTAGCGAGGTTCTACTCCGTTGTAAGTATTATAACCCCGGTTTCGTAGTAGATACGATGCCCGATTGATTTAGGGTTCCGTAATAACTGTCGTGGTTCTGCCCGACGTAGTTGTTGGAATGCCGTCTCAGGAAGGGTATCATTAATATTTTCAAAGGGTTATGATACTAACCTATGTACATTTGTATAAATTATAGATTATTCCCAGGAAACCCTTACGCGAAGTCTAAGATAGCAATGTGAGTTTATCCTCTTTTTGTTAACCTTTTTGGAAGGTTTTACAAAACCATAATTATTTTACAATGTGATTAAGCGGTGATTGAGTCTTTGTAGTTCTTCAATTACTGCCGGTATGTTGGGGTTTTGTATACAAAATTTACTACCTTGTGTGTAGTAAGTCGGGGATGACAGTACGTTACCATTGGACAACGAGTTAGCCAATGTGTAATATGACCCACAAGTCAGGATTGACAGTACTGAATGAGTAATTGTGTAGAAATAAACAATGTGATCGCTCTCAATACTGTTTTAATTGATATAATATTTTTTGATTAATTTGGGATTCACTCACCAGTATTTCCCACTGACAAATGTTTTTAAAACGCGTTTCAGGTAACACAATGTGACAGCGAATTAGTAAAAAGCCAGCTGGAGAGTACTGAAGGCTTGGGAAAAATGTGGCTATAAAAGTTACCTAATAAATGATGTTTTAAATTCAATAAAATAGGGTTCATCCCTATAAATGTATTGTAATAAGAAACTTGGGTTTTACCCATCTAATTATTAATATTAAATATGGTGGTTTTACTCTGATAAACATTTCCTAACTACGGTCCTGATGTAATTTCCGCTGCCAAATTAACGCAACCTGATACCACCGAAACTCTGAGTTCGCGTCCGCGCGTTCCCGGGACAGATAAGGGATCGGGGGTTGCGACAGAAGGTGGTATCAGAGCCTAGCCACTGGTCTGAGCCAAAGAAGTGTTATCCTGACACTTAAATTATAAATTTTGTGTTAGGAAATAAATTACGGAAATATGTGCATAACTGTATTTGTTTGTTATGTGTTATTTGACTATTTGTTAGTTTACAGTATCAGTGATCAAGGACCCTCAGTCATGAGTCGTCAGTTGTCTGATTCACCTAGGAGTGAAGGTACCTCATCACAGCCTGCCCTTTCTGGGTATTCTGCGGATCAGGAAGAAGGAATGTTTGCTTTTAAAGCTCAGTCTGAAGAGCCATTCCCTCATAAGAAATGAGGATGGTTCAGTAAGGAAGCCTTTGCACGTAGGAAAAGAATGCGAAAGTTGCAACAACAAAGAGTTTTAGCAGCCGCTAAGCGAAAAACAGATGCCCATACACAGGATATGCTTAATAGAAGCCTAGCTAATTTCCATATCCTAGCTACAACTGCTGCTGACCCAAGTCTGGAACAACTAGTAGCCCCACAACCACAAATCCCAGACCAACCCATGGAGATAGAAAACCCTGAAAACCAAGTGGAGATGCATGATTTTAACCCAGAAGAAATCCCTAGGGTACCTGCACCAAACCCTTTAGACCCAAATTACGACCCCTGGTGGGACGATAATAGGGACTTTGTGCAACGTTACCCGATACATGAAGACACACCCATACAGAACATAGGAGCCTACCCAGGTATGGACCCTTTAGATCCCTATTACCACGATGAATATATTAGGGAGATCTTAGAAGATCCTTACCGATTTCAGGAACTTTCACCCCCATATCAGGAACCCGCACCCCAGATTCCGAACCCAGTCCTAGAACCTGCACCCCCAATGAGTGCAGAAAACGTCCAAGAACTTAGGATATTTGGTGAGGAAATTTTAGAAAGCAGTGAGAGAATGCGTCAGGTGGGAGAGCGTCTCGTATGGAAATACGATGAGCGCAATATGGATTTTTGGATAAATCCATATCCGTGATGTAATGGAGGAGACACTATAATAATATAATATAACATAATAAAATAAAATATGTGTGTACGGATGCATATTACTATTAGTGTGATTCTATTTTTGTTGGTATTGAAATTTTTATTTCAGTACTAGTGTGTAATAGATGCATAATAGTATATGGAAATAGAGTAAAAGTAGCAATGATCTACGTTTTTGGCTAGATTGTGTGTCATATGATTAACTATATTAAATATTATCTTGTGATATTAATATAGGATAAATGTTTAAAATTCAGATGGCCGACGAAGGAAATCAAGAAAATACGAATAATGATAACCAGAGTAACATTAACGTGGTTAATGAAAATCCAAGCATCAATAACAATGGAAACCAAATGGATAATAGTGTCGTCCATCACATAGTGACACAAGGAATCATAGATGCCATGCCATTTATTATTCAAACTATTCAAGAAGCGAATAATAAAAGTAAGCATAGCAGTAAGCGACCAATCGAACCAGAAAACAGCGTGAACATTGGACCTATACTTCAAATGCCTATTCCCAAAAGGAGAAGAACCGTGTCTTACGGTTGTTCTTATAAAGAATTCTGGTCTTGTAAACCAATGGAATTCTCGGGCAACGAAGGGGCCATTGCAACCCTACGCTGGATAGAAAAGACTGAGGCAGTCTTAAGAATAAGCAAGTGTGCTGAAGAAGATAAGATATTGTTTGCTTCTAATTTGTTTAAGAATTCAGCACTAGAATGGTGGAACACTATCCTCCAATCAAGAGGAAGTGATAGAACCTACCATATGGAATGGGAAGAATTTAAGAACAAGGTAGAAAGAAAATTCTGCCCACCCAATGAGAAGGAACAGATAGCAAACAAATTCTTAAACCTTAGGATGACTGGTGTAGATAGTAAGGGATACACTAAAATATTCTTCGAATATGCTAGAATAGTGCCAACTCTTGCTTCACCAGAACCAGTGTTAATCTCCCGTTATATTTGGGGATTAATTGGGGAGATAAGACGCGTAGTCAAGGCAGCTAGACCTCAAACCATAGAAGAAGCTGTAGAACTAGCAATTACCTTGACAGATGAATTAGTCCGTACCCGAGAAGAGGATCAAAGGAGGAACCTAACCCAGAAGCTCACACAAGAATTTCGTTCTGGAAATTTTAATCGTGGGAAAAATATAGGTTCTACCTCTACACCTTACTGTAAGGATTGCAAAAGAAAGTATTCAGGAAAATGCTCCATAGACTGTAACTTTTACAAAATGTCGGGACACAAAGAAGAAAATTGCAGGAAGAAAGGTAACAACAGGATATGTTACAACTACGGAGAACAAGGTCATATCAAGCTTAATTGCCCGAAATTAGCTCCAGCTACCAACAACAAGAATACTCAAAATGCTAGAGCATTTGTTCTGACTGCAAATGAAGCCAAAATGATTCCAGATGTCATAGCTGGTACATTTTTAGTTAATGATATTTTTGCTAAAGTATTATTTGACTCTGGTGCGAACGAAAGTTTTATTAATACATCATTTTGCAAATTTCTAAATCAATCATTAACTAAACTACCACAAGAATGCTTAGTAGAAACAGCTAATGGAGAAACCGTTAGGATTTCTGAAATCTTGCAGGGAGCAAGCATAGAAATTTTAAATCAGAAATTTATTGCAAACCTTTATCCCATGAATCTGGCAGGATTCGATGTTGTTTTAGGAATGGATTGGTTAATAACCAATAAAGCCAGTATTTTATGTGATCAAAAGTCAATCCAAGTAAATTCACCAAAAGGTAAAACAATCACAATTAAAGGAGATAAACCATCTAGATCCACAAAATTCATCTCTGTGATGAAAACTGTAAGTTATATAAGAAAAGGTTTTATAGTGTATTTGATTTCCATAATCACTAACACTAAAGGAAAGGATTTAAAGGATATTCCAGTAGTATCTTAGTTTTCAGATGTATTTCCAGAAGAATTGCCAGGGCAACCTCCAGATAGAGAAGTCGAATTCAGAATCCATATAATACCAGGAACATCACCGATTGCCAAAGCACCTTACCGTTTGGCACCCGCTGAAATGCAGGAACTAAAGAAACAATTAGACGAATTGTTAGAGAAAGGATTTATACAGCCAAGTTCATCACCATGGGGAGCACCGATATTGTTTGTTAAAAAGAAGGACGGATCAATGCGTATGTGCATTGACTACCGTGAATTAAACAAGGTTACGATTAAGAATTTGGTACCCATTACCGAGAATCGATGATCTGTTTGATCAACTACAAGGAGCTCGATTTTTCTCTAAAATCAATTTAAGGTCAGGATATCATCAATTAAAGGTACAGGAATAGGACATTCCTAAGACCGCATTTAGAACGAGGTATGGCCATTATGAATTTACTGTCATGCCATTTGGTTTAACCAATGCCCCAGCTGCATTTATGGACATGATGAACCGAATATGTAAGCCATATTTGGATAAATTCATAATTGTTTTCATAGATGATATTCTCATTTATTCTAAGAATAAAGAGGATCATGCAAAGCATTTGCACGCACTTTTAAGTTTATTAAGAAAAGAAAAGCTTTATGCTAAATTTTCCAAGTGCGAATTTTGGTTAGAACAAGTACAATTTCTTGGACATTTAGTCAATCATGAAGGAATTCATGTGGATCCCACAAAGATCGAGGCGATTACTAAATGGAAAACCCCCGAGTCACCAACCGAGGTTAGAAGTTTCTTAGGATTGGTCGGTTATTATAGAAGATTTATTCAAGATTTTTCTAGAATAGCCATTCCCTTAACTAAGCTAACATGTAAATCTGTTAAGTTTGAATGGGGATTAAAACAAGAAGAAGCATTTAGAATCCTTAAGCAAAGATTAACCCATACACCCATACTAGCGTTACCAGTAGGAGCTGAAGACTTTGTAGTCTATTGTGACGCTTCTAAATTAGGTTATGGATGTGTACTAATGCAACGTCAAAAGGTTATAGCTTACGCCTCTAGACAACTTAAGAATCATGAAGAGAATTATTCAACTCATGATTTAGAGTTAGGAGCTATAATTTTTGCTCTTAAGATTTGGAGACATTACCTTTATGGTAGTAAGTTTACCATATTCACTGATCATAAGAGTTTAAGGTATATTTTTAAGCAAAAGGAGTTGAATATGAGACAAAGACGCTGGATGGAGATGCTTAGTGACTATGAATGTGATATCCAGTATCATGAAGGAAAAGCAAATGTAGTGGCATATGCTTTAAGTCGAAAATATCATGAAAAGCCAAAAAGGATACGTTCTCTTAAATTAAATCTACAAGTAGATTTAAATGATCAAATAAGAGAAGCACAAGAATCAGTAATCAAGGAAGATACTGAAAAATTAAAAGGTATGCTAAAAGAATTAGAACAAGGAACAGATGGAATTTGGAGATTCCATACAAAGAGAATGTGGATACCTAAATTAGGAAACCTACGTCATCGTATATTAGAAGAAGCCCATAAGTCTAAGTATACAATGCACCCAGGAAATGATAAAATGTACCAGGATTTAAGGAAGAATTTCTGGTGGATAGGAATGAAAAAGGACATAGCAGCCTATGTTTCTAAATGTTTAACTTGTTCACAAGATAAAGTTGAACACCAGAAACCCTCAGGTCTATTACAACAGTTAGAAATGCCGGTGTGGAAATGGGAATTAATAACAATGGATTTTGTTACTAAATTACCCAATAAAAAGAAAGGAAATGATACAATCTGGGTGATTGTAGATAGACTAACCAAGTCAGCTCATTTTCTACCAATAAAGGAAACTTTCAGTATGGAACAATTAGCCAAATTGTATGTAAATGAAATTGTTTCTTTACATGGAATTCCTTTATCAATTATTTCTGATAGAGATAGCCGATTTACCTCTCATTTTTGGTCAAGTTTCCAAAAGGCAATGGGAACCAAGTTAAAGTTGAGCACAGCTTATCATCCTCAAATGGATGGACAAAGTGAAAGAACAATTCAAACAATGGAGGACATGCTTAGAGCTTGTGTAATTGATTTTGGAGGTAATTGGGACGATCACTTAACTTTAATTGAATATTCTTATAATAACAGTTATCACACAAGTATCAATGCTGCACCTTTCGAAGCACTTTATGGACGTAAGTGTCGAACCCCAGTCTGTTGGGCAGAAATTGGGGAAAAGCAACTATCTGGACCTGAGATAGTACAAGAAACAACCGACAAGATTATTCAAGTCAAGGAACGACTGAAAGCAGCACGTGACCGACAGAAAAGCTATGCTGATAACCGACGCAAACCGTTGGAATTTCAAATAGGAGATAAAGTCTTATTAAAGGTCTCTCCTTGAAAAGGAGTAGTAAGATTCATAAAAAAGGGAAAGCTAAGTCCCATGTATGTTGGACCTTTTGAGATTATTAGAAGAATAGGACATGTAGCTTATCAGCTACAACTGCCAGAGGAAATGGCAGGAATACATGATGTATTTCATGTATCTAATCTCAAAAAGTGTTTAGCTGATGAATCACTAAAAGTACCTCTTAAGGATATAGAGGTAAATGAACAACTCAAGTTTGTAGAAAGGCCTCTACAAATTGAAGACAGGAAAGTCAAGAATCTAAAGCATAAGAGATTAGTTCTGGTCAAAGTGAAATGAGACTCCAAAAGAGGATCTGAGTACACATGGGAGCTTGAATCTGAAATGCAAAGGAAATATCTGCATTTGTTCCAGTAGATCTCGAGGACGAGCTCTAAAACAAGATGGGGAGAATGTAACAACCCTTAGTAAAACCGACACTCTCATAATATTTCCGACACTCTATTATATTTAAAAATGTCCCAATATGTCTTTATATACACCCCATATAAGAAAACCGAGCCCGAAATATATAAAATAGTATTTAAAATAAATAAAAGTTTAAATCTAGGGCTGAGGCGGGCCGCGTAGACCCACCCCAACCTTCACGCGGGCGGTATCAAGCTTGCAAACTACTGTCGTTGATTTCTTAAGTCCAAGCGGGCCGCGTAAACCCCATCTCAATCTAACGCGGGGCGCGAGAGATCGATAACACGGCAACACCAGAGGCCGACACGTGTCGACAACGTGTCAAGTCTAGGCGATGACCCGGATCACCTAAACCCTACCCGAGCTAGTACGCGGGCCGCGTAAGCGACCCTTATCTTTCACGCGGGCCGCGTGAGAGTCTAGTTCAGCAAGTATAAATAGAACGCATCCGATTTCATTTCAATTTGTTCATTCTTCAATTCTCAATCCCAAATTC
The DNA here is from genome assembly GCA_030545235.1 of Helianthus tuberosus. NCBI lineage: Eukaryota > Viridiplantae > Streptophyta > Magnoliopsida > Asterales > Asteraceae > Helianthus > Helianthus tuberosus. Next base: position 58,213,685 of record CM060427.1, read on the forward strand.
TGATAACAGGCTTATAATACACGGGTATTATACCCCCTAATTAGCGAGGTTCTTCTCCGTTGTAAGTATTATAACCCCAGTTTCGTAGTAGATACGATGCCCGATTGATTTAGGGTTCCGTAATAACTGTCGTGGTTCTGCCCGACGTAGTTGTTGGAATGCCGTCTCGGGGAGGGTATCATTAATATTTTCAAAGGGTTATGATACTAACCTATGTACATTTGTATAAATTATAGATTATTCCCAGGAAACCCTTACGCGAAGTCTAAGATAGCAATGTGAGTTTATCCTCTTTTTGTTAACCTTTTTGGAAGGTTTTACAAAACCATAATTATTTTACAATGTGATTAAGCGGTGATTGAGTCTTTGTAGTTCTTCAATTACTGCCGGTATGTTAGGGTTTTGTATACAAAATTTACTACCTTGTGTGTAGTAAGTCGGGGATGACAGTACGTTACCATTGGACAACAAGTTAGCCAATGTGTAATATGACCCACAAGTCAGGATTGACAGTACTGAATGAGTAATTGTGTAGAAATAAACAATGTGATCGCTCTAAATACTATTTTAATTGATATAATATTTCTTGATTAAATTGGGATTCACTCACCAGTATTTCCCACTAACAAATGTTTTTAAAACGCGTTTCAGGTAACACAATGTGACAGCCAATTAGTAAAAAGCCAGCTGGAGAGCACTGAAGGCTTAGGAAAAATGTGGCTATAAAAGTTACCTAATAAACGATGTTTTAAATTCAATAAAATAGGGTTCATCCCTATAAATGTATTGTAATAAGAAACTTGGGTTTTACCCATGTAATTATTAATATTAAATATGATGGTTTTACTCTGATAAACATTTCCTAACTACGGTCCTGATGTAATTTCCGCTGCCAAATTAACGCAACCTGATACCACCGAAACTCTGAGTTCGCGTCCGCCCGTTCCTGGGACAGATAAGGGATCGGGGGTTGCGACAGCACGGTAGTGCGAGGTCATTAGAAAGGTGATTAGAAATCATGGTCCAGATGGTGCACGATCATGCGGCTGGTCGCACGGTAGTGCGTTCCGGGTAATAAGCGGCACCATCACCTGCACTGGCAGTGCTTCCAAGGTCGGAGGTCTCGCACGGTCATGCAGTTGGATCGCACGGTCGTGCGTGACCTAGCAGTCATCAGATTTTTGCTATTTTCATCAGAATTACATCAGAATTTGCCCGTTTTCGTCAGATTTGTCTTTCGTACTTCGTTTAAGACCTGAAAATATAAAAGTCCCTGATTTGGTACCTAAACGTCGCGGTTTCAGTAAAAAACGTTTAGAACGGAAGTGATTTGTGGGATAAAAACATGTATAATTTAACGTATATCAAACATCACCACACTTGAACTTTGCCTGTCCTCAAGCAAACTTAAAGTAAAATAAGGAAACAAAACTGAATATTTACCAAAGTTACTAATTTGTTTGGTGGTCAAATTGGTTTTCCAAAAAGTCATCATCAAAGATTTAAAACAAACAAGCTTAATTGGATACATGAAAAAGATAGTCATAAAGCAATGATTCTAAATCCGATTGACTTAGCATGCAAATCTTTTACATTTCTCACAATGTTCACACACACTAGGTTTATATTTCTGAATCATACATGTAATGTGTATGTAAAACACTCGATGCCTAGGCAATGAATCATGCAATATCATAAGCTTGTCAAAAGATCTAATCTCTACCAATTAACATGTAAAACACATAAATCAAGAGGTCTTTGATGGGTTGTAATGATAGGCTATGGTTAAGGGTATGTAATGGATATTTGAAAGTGGCTAAAATGGTTAAAACTCAGTGATTATTTTCTAAGTTTCTGAACATATTGCTAAGCTACTTGTATATGTGTTCAGAGTTTATTCTTTTTACACTTCTACTCTCCATTTTCTTCTTTCTGATGATTTTCCATAATCCTTATAGAGAGTTTCAATAAACGGGGTTTTTTTTTTCAACATAAATGATTTACACAAATCTAGATAGCTATGGCCGAATTTTAACAAAAAAGGTAAATATGAAAAGGTTAAATTTGGTTAAGTAGGTTAAATGTTTTGGTTAAAACTTGAAAAATACGGGAAAATAGGCTCAACATGGAGAACTAATGGATAATGCTGGGTGCGGGATATAAACAAAGAAAAAGGCTAACAAAAAGGGTATCCTAAGTGCCTCTATCATTTTTATGCAATTTCACATTTTCATGATCTTGAGAAGTATACAAATGACAAGATCTGAATTACCTGAAACATCCGGCTCACTCATTTTCCGCAAAAACAAAGAAGCATTGTCAAGAAAGCAGTAAAGGCTCAAAAATATGCTCACGCAAACGGAAGGAATGGGTATGAATGTAAAGATAAATATGCAAGACTTTCTTCTTGTTTTGTCATGCTTTTAGTTATCTTTTTCAAAAATCAATTTGGCTTGACAGTTTTGATCAAATTTGATGCTCTAAAGAACACAAGTGACCATTTTTGTTTTATTTTTGAAAATAAATATGTACAAAAATGCGGATGATAAAGGACACAAAAGTTAAACCTCCCCCTCCCCACACTTGAACTTCACATTGTCCCCAATGTGAAACACATATTAGTTAAGCGATTATAAAGAGCTAAACTAAAAAATGTGAAAAGGGATAAAAGTACTCCCTCGGAGTTGAAGTAGATTCAAATGATAGACTTTTGAATAGAAGTATTCTCAATTCTGTGTGCATTGTTTACAAACCTGCCAAGTATGTCACTTGCTAAAAAAACAAACAATACTACTGATTAAAATGTTAGATAACCAAACCAAATCCATTATTCAAACAAAACAAAACACTACTTAAAACATTTTTGAAAACATACATAAAGTTTTAAAAACCCAAATAACATAAAGTACTGAATAAAAACTAAGATAAAACTACGATAAAACACCAGTGTTTCTGAATGGTTCGCTCCACCTCCTCCTAGTCCTCATTATCATCATCATCGTGGTGGCGTGTTATAGATGAACCCGCCCCGTAATTCCCTGGGTTTCAAAATGGAAACTGTGGAGGCTCTCCAAAGTAGTTAGGATAGGCGTTCTGTAACCCTCCGTAGATATAAGAAAAGCCTGCATACATCTCCTCCCTCATAGTGTCCTGAGTCGCTTGCATAGTATCCTGAGTGGCTCTCACAGTGTCCTGAGTCACCTGCATATGTTGGAACTGCTGATATAACTCTGGATAGGAAGGGATACTTGGAGGCCAGTTCTGCTGTGGCGGATATTCATACTGGTGTTAGGGTTGCTCGTACTGTGGCTGCTCGTGCTGGTGCCCTGGTGGTTGTCCTAGTGCATGCTATTCTTCTTCATGCATCTCAATGTCTTCGTCCTGTGGTGGTAGTGGATCCCATATCTCTCCATTCAGACCCCTCAGTCTCAGGCCATTGTCCGTATCCACTACTAAACCCATTACTTTCAAAGACTTAATGTCTATATCCCCTCCTGCATGTACCAATGTAAGACCACTGACTACTTCATCTGTCATAATCCCCATGTTGTATGCTAGCTGAGTTACGTATTCACCACCATGGATCTCGCTGCTTGCGGTCCTTCCCGCATTGTTCAAGAAAAATTCAGCCATTCTTGCGGCCAGGTTCACATGCACTCCATTAACCATTGAGTATAAGAAAAGAACATCTGGAGTGGGGCAGTCTCCCGCACTGTCCATGCGTCTACATATGGTGTGACTCATGACTTGATGAATGACCCTCAGAAGCGGGTCTCATAGCCTTGATGCTTTTGCTTTCCTTGCATCATATGATGACCCAACTGCCACTTGTGCCCAAAAATCAGCCCTCTGTTGGTCACTGTCAAACTTGTATATGTTGGTGAAAAGGTCGGAATTGATTTCTTCATTCGAGTATATTCCTAACTTTCTTCCAAGTTTAGAAACGGACCACTTATGCCATTTTCTACCCAACCTGAATTATATCATCTGTGCATCCTTAAAATCTGGATTGTCGCTTCTTGGTTTATCATAGGAATATGAAGCGAAAAACTCAAGTGTAACCTCAAGATACACGAGTCTTTCAATGTTTAACAACCTTGACATGGGATATGAAATCATGTTGGATAGTCTCTCTTCTTGGTTTAGGGCTGTCATGGTGCTCCGATTTAGCCTTCTTGCCTCCCCGATTTTCCCTCTTCGATTCGATAAGGCCTCCAATCTGGCAATACATGGACGGTCCTTGGTTTTGTTTTGGTCAAAATCGAGGAATCGGTGGTTCATCTGCATACAAGAATACAACAAAATGAGAGTAGAATTAAAAATTTTAAGAGCTGCCACCTGAACAGTATGTTTATGACATTCTGTTGTCGTCACAGTAGTCGCACGGTAGTGCTTCTCATTGGCACTACCGTGTGGTTCTAAGATTGGTGACCGTTTGGTGTGGGTAAATAATGTTGCACTACAGTGCGTCTCTTAATCGAGGTTCTGGTTCACTGGTTTGGTTCTGTTTTCGGATCGGCACAGCCATGCCGTTCAACTGCATGACCGTGCACGAGGGAAAAATCATGAAAAACTAATTCCACTCACCGATTTCAACCTTTATAATACAAATTTCAACTTTGAAATAGTGAATGGACATCAAATTAGTGATCAGAACCATCGATTAACACTAGTCATTCATGAAAAAGGGTTTATTTTTAGTTTATGAATGAAACCCCTAAATTTCTTGAATCAAAACCCCAAATCTACACTAGAAACTAGATTAGAATTGAAAAACAAGTAGGAAACATACCTTGGATGAAGATTGGAGTGAAATCTAAGCAAAAATTGGTTGGTTTTCGGGTGTGGGCGACCAAGAACTCCCGTGCGGCTGTTAGGGTTTCGAAAATATGTTAAATTTTTACTGTAAAATCGCTTAAATACCCTGTTTTACTGTTGAGATTTTTACTCACACGGTCGTGCCGATATGGGTTGCACTATGGTTTGCGAGGCAGTGCCGCGGTGCACAGTAGTGAAGTCGGATCGCACGGTAGTGCGTGTCCGATGATTACCCGGTGCACTAGGTTCTGGTCTGGTGCGATTACGAAGTGCATGACCGTGCCGTTGGCCGCACAGTCATGCTTCATTTGGGTACTTTCTAGACAGAATTCACAGCAAGCGTTTAACTTCGTATTTTCACCCAATTTTCGCATTTCTGCAAGATTTTGTATATTTTAACTGTAAATCAACTTCAAGACTTCACAAATTATGGATCAAACTTGTACGTACCTACATTTAAACCAAAAAATTAACGAACTAGGAAATAAACATGATAAACTAATATATATAAAGATACCATTAGCGTGTGAAAACACACTCGCTAAATTTGTCAGCGAGTCGATAGCTAGACTCATTCTCCCCACACTTGTTTGAAGTGCGCGGGACGTAGAGTTTGAGTATTTCCTCCACCGAGTCAACTGGTCCTTTGATATAAATTTTAAACGATGACCGTTGACTTTGAAATTCACCCTGGTTGAGTCCTCGATAGTTACGGCACCGTACGGAAATATTTCTTTAACCGTGTACGGACCTATCCATCAGGATTTTAGCTTTCCTGGGAATAAACGTAGCCTTGAGTTATATAACAAGACAAGATCTCCTACACGGAAATCCTTATGATCTCTCAACCTCTTGTCATGAAAACTTTTGACTCGTTCTTTGTACTTGCTAGAACTCTCATAGGCATGGCTTCTGGCACGACCCCCGACCCCGCCTTGGATGGAATCGGGAGCCGTGAACCAATTTAGTGGTACCGGTGGTTATTTAGAAAAGTAGTGCAACAGAAATTTCATCAGGACCGTGAGTTAGGAAAAATATCAGAGTTTAGAAAACACCGGATTTTATTTATTAAATAGATGGGATAAAATCATGTTTTGAAAGGTAGCTTTAATATGGGATAAATCCGAATACATAAAACAACTTTTCTTAATTTAATTTAAATTAATTGATAAATTAAGCCACTTCTGTAAGCCTTTTGGTGTCATATCCAACTCTTATTCCGATCTACTGTAATTACCTGAAACACGTTTTAAAAACATTTGGTCAACAGGAAATACTGGTGAGTTCATTCAGGTTTTATAAAATGACACCTTAGTTATGAATTACAACATAAGAGTGATTACAATTTCTATCTTATTTTTATCTGGCGCCGTGTCACCTGGTGACGATGGTCATACCACTATTGGGTCTTTCCCCAAGTAGTGACGTTTATCACTGTTAGGATTTATTAGCCTAACCTGTGAGAAATTAGTAATGTGCACAATACCCCACTAGCCAGTGATTAAGATAACCACGACTTACTCCCTGTAATTATAACATTTGAAAATGGAGTATTGTAAAATACTTTTGATAAAAGAGAATAACTCACATTGCAAGTTTATACGGGCAGAGTTTAGCCTACTGATTAGCCTTGTAACCTAATTTAAATAACAATGCACACGAACTAGGTTAGTAAATAATACAGCATTTACGATAAATCACGAGATTAAAATCCTCACGACGAATGACAAAGTGCAACACTTAAACATCCATCGGATTCGCAACGAATGACAGAGTATACCCCGAGTTTGGGCGATACTCAAACATCCTGTCGATTCACGACTAATGACAAAGTATAGCATTTAAACATCCTATCGGATAATTTCAATCGATCGGATATTGAATCGTAGCAGCGATCGAGTTAATACCCGGTATCGTAGCAGCACCCCACTAATTTGAAAGTAAAATTCGAGCAGAATATGATTGATTTTGAAAGTTTCGTCGACACCAGTGAACTGCTCATGACCCGCTCTATTTATAGCTGGAAATTGGGTCTCACGCGGCCCGGGTGAGCCTTGGCTCGACCCTTACGCGGCCCGCGTGGCCACCTAGTCTACGCGTAGGGTTGCTGGGTCATCAGTAGGTGTGCCACGTGGATGACACGTAGCCCCGGATGCTTATCCGGTCAACTCTCAAGTTGACGCGGCCCGCGTGACCTCCTGCCTATTCTTTACTCGGCCCGCGAGAAGACCACAATTCTTGATTTCTTGATTTTTGATATGGATTGAGGTTTCAGGGGTCCGGGTTTCCACTTACGTGTCAGTTTGGGACATTTTTAAATATAATTATAAAACGGTGAGAAAAGAGAATGGACCCACTTTGTAACTTTAGGGTTCAAATAGAAAGCCTCCTGGTATAAATTTTAGGTATAACTTCTGAGCTATTTTAGATATATATATATATATATAGGGCATGGATATATAGAAAACTTATTTCTACTTAGAAAACCTAGGAAACCCAATCTATGACCATTGATCAAGATCATCCAATGGCTCACATAATTTAAAGTCTTTCTGAATTAAATTAAATAGAGGGACAAAGTCAATAAAGTTACTTCAAGGGCATATGGGTAAAATTACCTATGATATTATTACATTTAATATATTATTTTCATATTTGATTAGACATGCATCTGCATGATATGATATGGCGCGCGTTCCTATATGCCCCAACTCATTTCAAAAGTGTCTTTCTCTCTCAAACCTTCCATCTACCCATCAAACCTTCCATCTACCCCTAAAACCCACCGCCAAAACCGGAGAGGAAAGAAGCCGGAGAAGAGAGAAGCCGGAGAAGAGAGAAACCGGAGAGGAAAGAAGCCGAAGAAGAGAGAAGAGAGAAGCCGGAGAATAAAGAAGCCGGATAAGAACAATCACCGGAGAAGATATGAGATCTTCCTTCCAGTTGTTATCGTCCGCTAAACGTCGCCGGAAATGGAAGAAAGAAAGAACACGCAGAAGCAAGTAAGTTTGTAGGTTTAGCACAAAATTATTGTTTCAAATGTTGGGTTTTCTGTTTTCTTAGTTCGATCAGTGTTATGGTCCGATCGGGGTGGGGTTTTTGTTTTGAAAGTGTTAATGTTGGTCCGATTGGGGTGGGGTTTTTGATTTGAAAGTGTTAATGTTAGTCCGATTGGAGTGGGTTTTTTTTTTTTTTTTGAAAGTGTTAATGTTGGTCCGATCAGTGATGATTTTGAGTAGAAGTTGTCTTCAGTTATTGTTTTGAATGCCACTAGGAAGTGTCTCGGGTTATTTTCAGTATCGGACTGGAGTGTCCGATTTTTGTGTTGGTGGTTAGGCCATGTATGGGATTGATTTGGGATTGATTTGAAACAATAATTTTGTGGTTCGGCCGTGTATTTGTAGGTTAAAGTTACGTGGCGGTAAGAGCGGCGAGATCAAGAGTACGCCGGAAGCGGGTCTGGCAAACCAACAAACAATACGTAAAGCCACTGCTTAAAAGAATTAATATTTATTAGGTTCTGATTTTTTATTTCGATGCTACAGATATTGACGATTGGGACTCGGACACACCAATCGCAGAAATACAAAAAAGGAGATTGGGTTTGTTCTTTTTATATTGGCTTTTGTTTTCGTAGGTAGTAAGTTCGGTTGATTAAAACACTTCATAATTTTTTTATAGGAGCGGTTCGTATTGATCTCAGCAGCGCTACTCCGCCGGCTACGGGACGAAATGGTACGTATGTTATATTTTGTATATATGATAAGCTAGGGGACTGTAACGTGTGTAACGATTTGTTGTTCTTATTCATTTGCATAGCCAAACATCCAATTGTAGTGGGGAGTAGAAGTGAGCAAAGTCAAAAGCATAGAGGTATGAAAAAATTTATCAAAATTAGGTAACATGTGTTAAACCTATCTGCTTTTATAGAAAACAAATTAAGTAAACCAGTCTTATTAGGGTTTGATGTGTTAAACAAGTCTTATTTTTATCAAATTAGGTAACAGGTGTTAACATATTAGGGTAATATGTGTTACACCTGCCTTGTGTAACATGTGTTACACCTGTCTTGTGTTTTCTCAAAAACAAATTAGGTAAACCGATGATATTAGGGTACAAGTGTAAGGGCTCAAAAGCATATATATATTAGCATAACATGTGTTAAACATGTCTCAATTTTATAAAATGATGTAAAATGTGTTAAACCTCTTTTATTACCATGTGCTAAACCTCTCTTATTAGGTAAACATGTTAGTGTAACATGTGTTACACCTGTCTTATTTTTATCAAAATAATGTAACATGTGTTAAGCTCTCATATTTTTTCCAAGTTATCTAACAAGTGTTAAACTTGTTTTGCTTTTATAAGAATATGTAACATATGTTAAACCTGACTTTATTTAATAAAAAACATAGTTGGTAACCTGTTTTATTTTTATGAAGTTAAGTAACATGTGTTAAACCTGTTTTATTTGCAGCTACAAAGAGAGTAACAAGATCGCAAACTGGTAAGATTCCGAAAAAGCGAAAGAAAGTAGAAGAAGAAACTGACGATGATGAATGGGATGAAGAAAGAGAAGAAGCTGGAGCGGAGGTCGAGGGTAGGTTGAGGAAAAAGTCGAAGCGTGATAATTGGCCAGGGCTTAGAACGAGATCATCACCAATCCAACTGGCCCGATGCATTAACGTGCTGTCTTTCGAACAAAGAATGGCAGTAAAACAAATGGGATTTGGTCGACTTCTAAAGTTTAAAGTGGATGGCATGCCGGGAAAGTTGGCAAATTATGTGGTTGAAAGATTTAATCCTTCAACAATGGAGATTAATTTGCCGTGTGGGGATATCAAGGTAAATGTTAAAGCAATACATAGGTTGTTGGGCATACCTCGTACCGGTGTCAACTTATGCTCTCTGCCTAAGCTTGCTGAGATGGATGAAGCTGTTCGAGGATGTAAAAATCGGTTCACGGGAAGATATGTTTCGCCAACAAGAATGGTTGATATGATTGAGTCATCGGATGAAGGGGATAGTTTTAATTTCAGAATGGACTTCCTAATGTGTTTTGTGGCAGTCATGATTGACTGCCACAAACAGGGCTGCCTTCGTCCATGGATATTAGATCATATCACGGGTGATCTTGATTTTGCAAGTGTTAATTGGTGCCAGCTGGTGTTGGATAAGCTTAAACAGTGCAAGAATGGTTGGAAAAGCGATGACGCAAATAGGCCATTTACAGGAGCATTGACAGTCCTAGTTGTAAGTTTTTGAATGATTTTGCATTTTAAGTACTGATTAATATGTGTAACACGTGTAATGGGTTTGTTGTGAAATTTTCAGCTGCCTTACGTGGACGGCGTCAGGTGCGAAGGGATGGAAGTGGATTACAGTATTTATCCCATGACATTATGGACCCAAGAAAAGCTTAAACAAAGGCAGAAGCTGGAGATTAGTAGGGGTGGTTTTGGGTTGGGAAAATTGAAATCTTTGACAGTTTGTAAATACAAGATGGATGATGAACCAACAATACAGGTTTGAAAGGATAAATATCTAAAACCATTGTATAATACTTATCAACGTAAATGTATCGGCTGACTTTTTTACATCATTGACGTTGTGTGGGGAGACAGGAGAGGGCAACAGTGGTTTATACCCTAATAGATGTTGCAGAGAGAACAAAGCGAAAAATAGAAGGCATGTTGGGACGTTTGTGTAGTGAGAGCCCAGAGGATGTAGATGTGCAGGCGTTAAAAGCTAAGTATCAATCGCTGCTAAATGAAAAGCCTTCATGGTTGAATGATGAAGAAGAGAGGGGTGAAAAAGAAACAGAAGTAATTAATCAAGTTTTAACGGAGTTGAACTTGGAGACGGGTAATATAGAAGCTGATGAGTCAACAGGTGAAGGTAACAAAAAACTTGTTGCTTTGTTAGTTAATTAAATAAGTCATGGGTACTATTATTATTATTATTATTATTATTATTATTATTATTATTACTATTATTTTGGATACACAGATGAACCTATTGTGGAGATTGCAAGTCCGAGTATTACCAGCCCAATTATTCCAAGCCAGTATAGGAAAACAATTGAGAAAGAAAAGAAGTTAAAAACAAAGAATAAACGTAGGTGTTACATGTGTAACATGTGTTACAGATGTTTGTAACAGGTGTTATAAATCCATGTAGCATGTGTTACAGATCTTTGTAACAGGTGATACATATCCCTGTAACATGTGTTACATATCCCTGTAACATGTGTTACACGTGTTACACTGTGTATTTAGCTGTAAATCTGACACTACTGATGTTTTCAGGATGTAGTGAAGTCCACCGCAATGAGACTACTCATGTTAAATTTGAGAAGCCGATAGAGAATGATGACGGAACGAGGAAAGATCTAATGGAGGAATTTGAGAACGCAGTTGTAGCCGATGGCAGTGAAGTAAATGTTGCTGTTCATGCTGATGTTCATGATGATATTGAATCAAGGGATGCAGGTATGTTTGTATTGATACAAAGTGAAAAAAGTGTAAAAGTATAGGTAACATGTGTTGATATTAACTAGTGTTTTTTTTCTTTTGGGAGAAGGTACGAACGATGATGAGATGGAACGGGAAGAGAGTGATAAGGCGGTGAACAAAGAAGTTCCGGATATTCGTGCAGTTGAAAGTTGTGGTGAAAAGGACACACAGATATCGGACACCAAAGATTTCGGTATGCGTGTTAGAGTAATAAAAATCTTTTCTGATGAGTCTGTCGGTCTAAGTTAGACTCGTAAAACAGGTTCATATTAACCATTAGGTTTTTACTTTTTTATTAAACATTAGGCACGAAGGTTGATGAGGATAAACGAGAAGATGCTGCGACAGATGCTGATGGTGAAAGGGAGTCATTGATAACAAACGACGAAGATTTGGGTATGTGTAACAACCACGTCAGTTGTTTTAAATTTATTGTGGATAAGCAGGTTGATATTAATAATTTTGTTTCATGACTTGTAAGAAGGCACAAAGGTACTTAAGGAGAGGCTGGTAGAAAGTGCTAAGGTAGTTGGCACAGAAGTTCCAGTGATTGGTGCGACTTTTAACAAGCTTTTTGAGGTGGAAATAGAAACTAAAGGGAAGCAGTCTGATGTACAAGAAAAAGAACAGGTGGAGGAGACGTTAAATGTTGAGAGAAAACAACCCTTGGATTCGTTTGATTACGATGGGCCTAACTGGAGTGTTAGGTTGACCCAACTAGAAGAGATTGGGAATGAGAACAAGACAGGTACGCATTTATATAATTGACAGTATTTAGCGGACATGTTACAAGAATGTAACACATCTTGCCATTGATAGTTATTGATGAGGAAGCTCAAACACCGGATGTCCGCACAAAGAGTGAAAGCACATCTGGTACTTCTTGTTTACCCTTCTTGATTTACATGGTCGTTGCATGTGAGTCACAATTGTATATATATTACACATGTTAGGCACTTCTAACATGTGTTACACTTGTAATAATGCCTGATAACAAAGATAATATCTCTTTGACATGTGTTACAGGTCTTTGTAACATGTGTTACATTTCCTTGTAACATGTGTTACATTTCCTTGTAACATGTGTTACATATCCTTGTAACATGTGTTACATATGATTGTTATTTCAAAAAACAAAAAGCCAATTCTAGGATGTGTTACACATCATTGAAGTAACAATACGAATGCTAATATGTGTTACTTCACCTTCACAGGAATCATACATGAACAAGGGCCCATTGTAATGTCGGCTGAGCCGTTGATGGTAGAGCCCGTCACCGTCTTTGACGGGTCGAACTATGTAGAGAACATGGGTCTTTATACAGAAGAGATAGAGGCAGCGAACAAAGAAAGGATGTTAGCGGAGATAGATGCGAGAAAAAGAACACTCCCGGATAGAGAGAAAGGGATAACATATGTTAACAAATCTCCTTTCTTCAGACGGGGAGTGGACCTTAATGAAGATACAAGTAAGGATGATAATCGTATTTGGGATTACATCCGCAACGATGAAGGGCTAATACATATGTTACATGGGGATTCAAGCCGAAAGGAGACGATGAAAATAAATCTGTAAGTGCTCAATGCAGTGAAACAAATTAGGAAAAGCTACCTTTTTCGTTGTTTTCTATCTTGTGTAACATGCGATAACCCCCATGTCATAGGAGAGAACGAGGAAAGGCATGGGTGGAGGGCTTTAAGAATGAAGAATATAGAGCAAACCCAAGAGCAGAGTAAGAAAATTTACATTTGGAATACATAACATTTAGTAACATGGGTAACAAAGTAGGTGTTTTCACTGTGATTTTGGATTGCAGGGAGCTACTCTATAGGAGCAGTGCATATGTTGAGGCAACTCGAAGAATGTTCAAGACATTGAGCGTAGGGGCCCTGGTGATTGATCGAATTATTGACTGCTGGGTTGAGGTGCTGAACTATGAAGAAAAATTCAAAGCACCAGGGTCGACCAACCGTTTGTTTATGGGGACGAGAATAGTTGTGAGTTATTTTTTAATAGCCATAAATTGTTTATGTGTGATGAAGCATGATAATTAATGCCAATTGAATTGTCTTTCAGTTTGAGTGGATGCTGCTTGATCAAGAGATGCACCGTGAGAAACGTATGGACAGGTTTAGAAAGAATATGCAAGGCGGAATGTATGGCAACGAAAAGCTGTTTGACCTTAGAAGTTTCGACATGGTGCTGTTTCCGATATTAGAGGTCGGCCACTACTATCTGCTAGTGTTTGAGATGAAAAATCCCGCAATTACGTTGATCGACAATGGTGCAGAAAACATCACACGTCCGGTCTTCGATAGTGATGTTTACACCAACAAGTCAGTACCATACAAATATGTAAGTACACTATAAAATGCGAATATTCATCAGATTGTACGTAACATGTGTTATAACAACTCACTATGACTTTTGTAACGTGTGTTACCAGAAGGAGATGTTTGTACGTTACCTGGAGGAGGTAAACCATCCAAGGGGGTCGGTGATCAAGGGGTTGGAAATCAAGAGGAAGAAGCTTGATTGGGCCACGAATGGGAACAATACAGACTGCGGGATCTTCTTAATGAGGCACATGGAAAAATTCAAGGGGTTGCGTGAACCATTTGAAGCTGGGTTTAGTACAAATGGGAGCAAGAAAATGAAGGAGGTGAGAAAGCTGAGGACAAAGTATGCCACTCATATTCTGTTGTCGCCTTCTAACACTTTGAAAGGCAAGGTAGAAGCCGCATCATTTATGGGGGGCCACTGAGTGTGGTCTTTTCTACGGGTTTTGTGGGAACATCTATGGTGGTTTTTGTAGTTATCTTGGGTAGCAGAACTTTGTTTATAACAAGTCAACTGGCTAGTGATATATGCGTGGTGGTTTTTGTAACTATCCTAGTCACCACGAATTTTGTTTATTTTACTAGATGGCCATAACCCAAAATACAATATGACCATACTGGTCTTCTCTGTAATGTGTTGTAACTATCGTAGTCACCACGAATTTTGTTTATTTTGAACAGTTATGTTGGGAAATGTATGTTGTTAGCAGTTATCAGTTAACATGTGTTATTAGTTAACATGTGTTATTAGTTAACATGTTTTAATCATTACCAAATGTTAGAAAAGTAGTAGACGAGCATTGGGTGGTCAACATATTGTTTCAATTGTAACCTGTGATACTCATTTACAAGGTATACCTTTACTGTTAGTTGAAAACAATAAGCAATTGTAACATGTGTTACACATATTACGTAAGTATGTGCAGTACATGGGGGATCATGTAAGTAAGATGTGTTACATACGACGCAGTGAATAAAAACAAGGCACATATATAGTGAATAACATACGTATACATGTAACATGGGTAACATGTTTTACATACGGTGTAGTGAATAACATACGTATACATGTAATACGAGTATATGCACCACAAAGGCATACCATGTTACATGGCTGTATGAAACACTTAGTATATGTAACGTGTATACATCCAAACATGCTAGTACACGTGATTTGTAACACACGAATAAAAGCAGTGTGTAACACAAGTAATATATGATGGTTGAATTGGTTACCGAATTGGTTACAGGGGTGCACCCTTTTAAACAAAGGGAAATAGGTCATTAAACATAAAAAGGGGTAACACATGTTACAAGGAAATGTAACACATGTTACAAGGAAATGTAACACATGTTACAAGGAAATGTAACACATGTTACAAAGACCTGTAACACATGTTACAAAGACCTGTAACACATGTCAAAGATATATTATCTTTGTTATCAAGCATTATTACAAAGAATATGCAAGGCGGAATGTATGGCAATGAAAAGCTGTTTGACCTTAGAAGTTTCGACATGGTGCTGTTTCCGATATTATAGGCCGGCCACTACTATCTGCTAGTGTTTGAGATGAAAAATCCCGCAATGAAAGCAGTGTGTAACACAAGTAATATATGATGGTTGAATTGGTTACCGAATTGGTTACAGGGGTGCACCCTTTTAAACAAAGGAAAATAGGTCATTAAACATAAAAAGGGGTAAAGGGTAACATATAAAAGTAGTACCATACACAAGAATATACACATCTAGTAAAACACATTAAGGGCAACCATGCCATTGTTAAATAACAACCAAAATACATGTTGAAACACGGAGCGGCATATTGTTTATGTTTCACATGAAACGTACATACGTTAAACTAAGTAACGGAAAACATACTGAGCTTGACCAATGAACTTCCAAAAGTAGCTTACCTAAACAAAAACAACCATTGGATAATGCGTGTTACACACGTAACAGTTTTACTGCTGCATCGAGGTGCAAAGTCCAAAAATACTGTTAAACATACATAACACGTGTCAAAAATTGGTGTCTGGTCAGCGATTGTCGTCAGCTAGCATATTCAACTAAAGGGCAGATGAAGACCCCATGTCATTCGGGTTGGGAGGATGATTGATACTATCGGGATCGGTGAATTTTTTGCAATTACGGGAATCATGGCCAGTGACGTACTTCATGCAGGTTCGGCACAGTCGAGCGGCCTTTGTGGGTTTTGGAGCTGGCTGGTTACTGCTACCACTAATGCGTCGGTGTTTACCACATCCTTTATTGCGTGCCACATCAGGGTTATTCACCACCACCTCGTTCTTTCTTGGATGCCCAATTAGTTCTTCTAAGACATCCTCACTTGGCGCTTGGGCTGGCATCTGGATAGATCCCTTTGTTAACAAATTCATTTTGATGAGTTTTAGCTGTTCAAACAAGGATGAAAGTGAATCAACGTCGTTTCGAACAACATCCACACAGTCGGAGACCACGTCAATAATCTCAGATCGCATAACGTCCTGCGGTTGCGTGTCTACACCATAACGACTCTGGACGGAAAACACTCTCTTTGGTAAGATATCACGCCGCCACCTATCGGAGATGTATTGGGTTGCGATCTTATCAACATGTTGTAAGCGATACACACAAAAGACGTGGCGACATAGGTAGCCTATGCGGGTAAAACCACAGCATGAACAATCTGCTGTCCTATCAACGTTGTTAAACTTGACCTGCATATTTTAAAACTAAACCAATGTTAGGCACTATAACGCTAGGATGTAAAAAAATATTATATGTAACACGTGTTAGGCAGCCTATTGTGAAAAAAATAACTGTGAAAACGTTGTCTTCATGTGTGACAGAAAAAACCATTCTGCCGTCTTCGGACGCTTGGTTTGATATGTAGCAGTAAAACTTGCCCTTGAGGATTTCCTTTCGAACAATATGAAAAACAGAGTGAGTATAAATAGCGAATGCATGTTCTTCAATTGGCAGATTGCTTTTGTCATTGAAAACGATGGAAGAAGATTTGAAATGAGCAACTCTTTGGCGGTAACGTTGTGCATCAATTCGCACGTCATAACATAGCAGCCATTGAACTAGAGTATTTGCGCTGCTAGAGTTAACTTTGAAAGATGCATTTGAACTTTCGGAACGTGAAGTCGTCTTCATCAAACAGCACATAGGGATGTCCCTAAAGTACGCAGGTACCCAACCTTCCCTGATTTCGTACATCTCATTGAGCCATTGGTGGTCTTGTAGTCCAAATTTTTCCAGCAACGCTGCCCATCGCGCTTCAAAGGTAGATGGCTTTATATAAACATTCCAAACCAGTCGATGAATGCAAGCCCTCACATCAGTGTTTTGCAACAGGTCACCCGCAATCTGTTAACGAGGTTTAAGGATAAAAACAAGTCAACGATAAGGTACTGAAATAAAATAACTTCAGAAAAATATCTCAGTGCTTATCTTTGACCTTGGTTGGTAGCTTTTTCATAATATGCCACATGCAAAGCCTGTGACGAGATGTTCCAAAGACTTGTTGAATTGCCTGTTTCATCAACGGGTCCTAATCGCTTAAGATCAACCGGGGTTCAGTCCCATGTGCTTTCATGAAGGCTTGGAGTACCCACTTATAAGATTCAACAGTCTCATTTAAAAGCAACCCAGCACCAAAGGTCACGCAATGCATGTGGTTGTCTACACCAGTGAATGGTACAAAAATCATGTTGTACCTAGGAAAAAAGGAGGGTAGGCGGTTAGCACAAAATCATGTTACATATCAGGAGTAACACATGTAACAAGTGTCAGAACTCAAAATAAAATGCATATTCTTTTTCGAAACCTTAACATTATCCAGATACATGTCACAATCCCTGTTGTTATTTGAAAAAGATAGACAATTTTAAGATGTGTAACACATGTTACAACTACATATTGTTTTGAAGTAACAATGAAGGAAACTTTTTTCACAAAATTATGCAGGTACATGTAAGAATGCCTATTGCTACTTCAAAACAATAGATAATTTTAACATCTTTAACACATCTTAGATGGCCCACATGTAAAGGTGTCCAAAATGACAAAAAAATGCAGATCTGTAACACATGTTACAAATGCTTATTGTTTTGAAATAACCGAAAGGTAAAGATATCTTACTTCACAACCATTATCTTAAATGTTAGATGTCTAACACATGTAATACGCCTAACGTTTGTTAGGAGACATTGTAAGACAAGAGCTACATGTGTAACACATGTTACAACTGTCTAATGTTTAGAAATAAGAATATAGGTTGTAGCAGACAACTGAGTAAAGTGAGAGCTACATGTGTAACACATGTAACACGTGTTACAAATTGTAAGATAGTAACAGAAAAGGTTGTAAAGTAAGAACAACATGTGTAACACATGTTACATATGTTAGGAGTAATATGTCTACTAACTTGTTTGTCTGGTAAGTAGCATCGAACGCTAACACATCCCCAAAAGCCTTGTAGTTTAGCTTCGAGATCTCATCAGCCCAAAACACAACATTCAATTTCCCATTAGATACAACAAAGTCATAGTAGAAGTTGGGAAGACTTTCCCTTCGATCACGAAGGCGATCCAGAAAAAGTTGAGCATCTCGGTTACCTATAAAAATCCTCAACTTCTGGCTAAAGTTTTTAAAGTCATCGGGAGTACCATGTACGTTGTGATGACCACCTTTAATACTTACAAGGCACCTGTGGGCCTTGACCGGACCAATACGATTAATGCTCATTCGGTGAATAAATTGTTGCGTTGCAAATGGGAGTTTTCTTGATATTTTTGAAAGGTCTCGATTGAATGGGTCAATAAGGGGGTGATTATGCACATCAATCCAGTTGTGTACAACAAAACGAGTAGGGTTTTGCGTGATGAGGACAAGAATCTGCGCCTTGCAATCAGTGTGTGTGAATGTACTTTTCCTGTTGGTCATCACCGAAGACTCACAGAGAGTGTCGAACGTCCTTTTCGGTTGCGGTTTAGCAGCTTTCGAGCACCTCAGGTATTTGTGCGTCGCATACCCATTCCAAACCTTTGTTTGCCCCTTTTTTACATTAAAGCCAGCTTGATATCCGTATGCGTTATACATTGCAATAAGCTCCTCCAATGTGTCGTAAGATTTTCCAAGAACGGGATGGAACTCCTTGTCAACAATAGGAGTCCAATATTTGGTTCCTTGTGGGGTCTGAGTTACAAAGTAGCGGGAAGTTCCTTGTTCATATGTATATAAAATGTGAAAATTAAACAAAAACTGAATCTTTTCCGAAAAAAAAAAACATAACAGCTACATATTTAACACATGTTACAACTGAGTAATTTTGAAAAATAACATGAATTGTATATTTTTTGGAAAACCTTGTCATAAGGGCTACATTTTGTAACAAACATCATGGATTTTTTTAATTTTCTGTAAGGTTGTAACACATGTTACATGTTACATGTGTACGTGTTACGTTGATCGATTCATTTGAGACTTGTAAACAATGCATATTTTTTTAAAAATAAAAACGTAAAAGTTATTTTTATTGCAGAGCTAACACTTTTATTGCAATGCTAACACATGTTACAATTTACCAATGAATATTTTTCAATAATATTTATGGTTTCATGCTGCCAAAAAGGTTAAAGCTAACCTTCATGAACATCAGGTCCGGTTAGCGGGGAATTCCATCTGTCGTTAGCTCGTGCGCGTAACGGTGTTTCCTCGTCATACTCATCACTCCACATATCTGAAAATCGAGTTTGCACCGGTGATTAGAAAAACAAGAATAAGGTTTTTTTTAAGAAAAAAAAACTTTTAAAACAAAATGTTAAACCTTCTTCATTTGGTGAAAAAATCTGAAAGTGAGACTGTTGAAGTTCTACCTCTGTCTGCATGTTCTCAGTTCTAATATGTCCAACACCTGATTATAAAATAAATCACAAACTGGTATAGTAATGGGTTTCAAACACCAACACAACAAAAAGAAAATACAAATTGGTTGCCTGGTTGTGCAGGATATTAAAAATGTGAAAAAACTTTGAATAAGTTGAACAAAAGGATCCAAAATAAAACTTCAAATAAGTTGAACAAAAGGATCCAAAATAAATCATCTAATCCGCAAACACCAACAAACATGTAAATGGAAGGGTGTTCATGATTGACTCATATAAAAATGAAGAAAGTGAACCAAAAAACAGATGATTACCAACAAAAGAAGATGATTGACTCCTAACAAAAGAAGAACATGAACAAAAAAACAACATGATTGTCTACTAAAAAAAAAGAAAAAAAATTTTTCATTGATTCACATACCGTAAGAACCTGATGCATGCTGGAAGTATACCGCCGGTGATTGATCACCGAGGAAGTTGTTCCGGAATACACGGCTAGGAGAACAAGCCTGAAAATCAGCCATGGAAAGATGGGAGAAAGCAAAGGTATTTAGGGTTTTGGAAGAAGAAACTAATGGGGGGAAATAAGAAAGAAAGAGATGCAAAGTTCTGTATATTATTTGTTTTAAAAAAAGTGATATGATGGTAATAAATGACTTGATGGGATGGGGAGAGATGGTGAAATGATGGCTTGAGCAAATGACTATATTGCCCTTTTAACATGTGTTTAAAGATATGATGTGGATCAATCTTGACCACACAATTCAGGTTTCCTAAGTTTTCTAGATTAAATGGGTTTTCCATAGATACTTACATATATATATATATATATAGTGTAAGTATATGGAGAAAACCAATTTTAGTGAGAAAACTTAGCAAACTAGAATATGTGGTCCACATTCACCCACATCACCTCATCCATACCCATCCTTTAAGGGTATTTTGGTCTTTTTGTTTCTTTCTTTGAAGATTGTGCTTTGTACTTTTCTCTCTTCTTTATTGTTGTCACCATCACCATCATCATTGTTTCTCTTTCTTCTTTTCTTTGAGAATTCAAAAAAACTTCTGTGCATTCACCATCATCATCATCCCTTCTCTCATCCTCTCTCTTTCTTCATGTTTCAATCACCAAGAACACACACAAGTGTGTGTGAGAGAATCGTTATTGTTAAAACCCCTTCGTGTTCATGAAGAACACCAAGAACACACACACAAGTGTGTGAGAAAGAAGCAGGCCTGAATCATTCGGTTGCATGTGTTTCTAGAGAGAGAAAGTTATTAGAACACCAAGACCAAGAACACACACAAGTGTGTGAGAGAGAAGCAGGTCATAAATCATTTGGTTCATGGGTTTTTAGAGAGAGAAAGTTGTTAGAACGCCAAGAACACACACACACAAGTGTGTGTGAGAGAATCATTTTTGAAGATCTTCATCGTGTTCATCAGACGGGTCTAGATCCGGTTAGTGTTCTACTAATAGCAAGAACACACTTGATTTTTTTGTTAAAAAGGTTGTCAATAACTTTTTGTGTGCTCAAAGTGTTCTAGTAATGGGTTAATGTTCATGTATTTTGCAGGTTTTTTGTTTTTATGTTAAAATCATTTTTAGTTTTTTGATATTTTCAGTTTGTTGACCAATAATTTATGGGTTGGGTTTGTGTTAGGTTTTATAAATTGGATTTACTTTATTTTGTTTTCTGTTTTTTGTTTAAATTGGGCATCCCAATTATTGGTAGATAATTAGTTTGAAAATCCATAATTGTTACAGTAAAGGTTTCAAAATGTTGTTGGTTAAGTTGTTCTTTTTTTATAATTAGTGTTAAATGTTTCAAATTTTTGCAGGCATAACTAGTTACGTATGTTACATTTCTGCCAGCTACATTTCTGCTAGTTAGATTCTAAATTGTTTGTCCTGTATGTTGTAACATATGTTACACTTTCAGACAATATATGGTGCATACATTGTGTTACACATTTTGTTTTGATATGAGTGGATATTGAAATGGTGAATGGTAATTGTTGTATCCTCATCTTAGCAAGTACTCTTTTGCTGACTACTAATATTTGTGTTTTTCATTTCTTGGGCAGGACTGGGACTGGGAAGAAACCTAACAAAACATTATGTGTTTACAAATCTATATCTTTTTAAATGGGTTGAAATGTTATTTTAAATGGGTTGTTAGTTGAAATGTCTTGCTGGCATAATTAGCTACATATGTTGTAATAATGTTACACGTGTTACTTATGTTAAAACCAGCCCTTTCTTGGACATAAAAAGGAGCTACACATATGTAACACATGTTTGTAACGTGTGTTACACTAGAGGGTACCTTTGATGTTGTACAGAAGTTACCCTCCAGTGTAACACATGTTACAAACATGTGTTACATATGTTTAACCTCTTTGCTACCAAAAATCGGGGCTGCACATATGTAACACGTGTTACAACAGGTTTTTACCTACTTGCACGTCTCTATTACAAATGGATGAAAAACAGTTTTTTTAAATCATCCACGGTGTAACACTTGTTTATTTCAAAGTTCTTAAAACAACCGTTGTAACACGTGTTATAATCCCATCTTCAACGTAAAGATACATCCAATGTAACACGTGTTACAAAAGGAAATTACCTACTTACACATCTCTATTACACTAGAGAGGTAACACATGTATAGCCACGTTACACATGTTACATAGAAGATTAATAAGTTTTAACTATAGAATATTTAATATTGATGTACTTGTTTTGTTCATAGGTGGAAAGATGTTTTGTGTTCAAGATGAAGATGGTTATCAAGAAGCGAAACCCGCGGAAGGATTACAACGCATCATCAGGTTTTCGTGGTGACGATAGTGTTGTTGTGAAGGCAATTTTTAGAAGACCATTTTTAGAAGCATTACAACTATTGATATAAAATTTATTTTTATTTTCATTGTTAGTATGCCAATATTTGGATGAATACGGATGTTGTTGTGAAGGCAATTTTTTTTTGGATGCAACAACTATATGTAACATGTGTAACCTTGACGTTGTAACACATGTAACACCTATATGTAACATGTGTAAGATTGCTATACATGTGTTACATATATACCCATATTGTAACATATGTTATAAACATGTGTTACATATGTCAGCCCCTTTGGTGTCAATTTAAACTTAGCAAAATTACATATGTAACAACATTACATCATCCAAAATGTCATATCAATGAACAAACAAGTAATATATGTAACTATAAGTATATGAGACTAGTGTAACAAATTAAAGGGACAAACGATACACTTCATGTTACATAAGTACCTAGACTTGTTATTAACAATGTTATTAGTAGATAAAAAACTGCATTAACGTATATTTTTTACATTGAACCCAGCTTCTTGGTTATAAGCCTTACACATGGCAAGAAGTTCTTCCAGTGTGACGTATGATTTAACAATAATAGGATGATATTGCTCGTTGACATTCGGTGTCCACAATTTAGTGCCATTAGAAGACTCGTAAATATGGTAATGTGGAGTATGTTCTAGATCATCTGTGGACATAGGGATGGATGTTAGTATAAGTTTACGTGCGTTATGAACGTTGTAATACGTTTAGCACCCTAGGGTAACAAAAAAAGATCACACATGACACTTGTCGCCGTGTTACACATGTTAATTGTCTGTGCACATGTAACATCTTCTCTACAACGTGTGTAACATCCTTAAAAGTTGTGTTCCTACTATGCTTTATATTTTTTAAGTACTTATAGGTAAACATGTTTTTTAAGATACAACATGTAACATGTGTTACACCGAAATGTTACACAAGTGTTTCCAGTTTACACATGTTACATCTTGCTAAGATCTCTGCTTTATATTTTGTAAGTGTTTCCAGTTTCCAGTTTAAACATGTAAGTATTTATAGGTAAACATGTTTTAAAGATACAACCGTATCAACTTACAAGTTATATGTTTTGCTGACAAACGCCATGTCACACATGTTACACACTATAGAGTGAAACAACAGTATTGAACGCTGCTACACATTTCCCATTCTGTCATAACATGTGTAACCTTTTTGGGGGTTTCGATGTTGTAGGTTTATACAGACTTAAATATATACAAGTGATCCAAAAATGATCATACATGTGTTACCCTCTAGTGTAACATAAGTTACAAACATGTCTTACATATGTGCAGCCCCGATTTTTGGTAACAAAGGGGTTGAACATGCGTAACACATGTTTGTAACATGTGTTACACTAGAGGGTAACTTCTGTGCAACGTCAAAGGTACCCACCACCTGCCCTTCATCGACTTCTTGTTCCCATTCTTCACTGGTTTCTCCATCTAACAATGTAACACATGTATAGCCATTTTACATGTGTTACAACGTCAAGGTTACACATGTTACATATAGTTGTTGCATCCCAAAAAAAATTGCCGTCACATCAGCATCCGTTTTCATCAAAAAAATGGGCATACTAACAATGAAAATAAAATTGAAATTTATATCAATAGTTGTAATGCTTCTAAAAAATGGTCTTCATAACAACATCCATCTTCACAACACATAGCAGCCAACCAAAAAACACACCATCGTCACCACGAAAACCTGATGATGCGTTGTAATCCTTCGGCGGGCTTCGCTTCTTGATAACCATCTTCATCTTGAACACAAAACATCTTTTCACCTATGAACAAAACAAGTACATCAATATTAATCTTCTATAGTTAAAACTTATTAATCTCCTATGTAACATGTGTAACGTGGCTATACATGTGTTACCTCTCTAGTGTAACACATGTTACAAACATGTGTTACATATGTGCAACCCCCCTTTGTGTCCAAAAAAGGGTTGGGGTAACTACAAATAACTTGTGTAAAAAGATGTAATATGTGTTACAACGGTTGTTTTAAGAACTTTCAAATAAACAAGTGTAACATGTGTTACATATGTGCAACCCCCCTCTTTACGTTGAGGATGGGATTATAAAAAGGAAAATGCACAGCTGAGTAAAAAGATGTAACACGTGTTACAACGGTTGTTTTAAGAACTTTCAAATAAACAAGTGTTACCCCGTGGATGTTTTAAAAAAACCGTTTTCATCCATTTGTAATAGAGACGTGCAAGTAGGTAAAAACCTGTTGTAACACGTGTTACATATGTGCAGCCCCGATTTTTTGTAACAAAGAGGTTGAACATATGTAACATGTGTTACACTGGAGGGTAACTTCTGTACAACATCAAAGGTACCCACCACTTGCCCTTCATCGACTTCTAACTAGCAGAAATGTAGCTGGCAGAAATGTAACACACGTAACTTGTTATGCCTGCAAAAATTTGAAACATTTAACACTTATTATAAAAAAAGAACAACTTAGCCAACAAAATTTTGAAACCTTTACTGTAACAATTATGGATTTTCAAACTAATTATCTACCAATAATTGGGATGCCCAATTTAAACAAAAAAACAGAAAACAAAATAAAGCAAATCCAATTCATAAAACCTAACACAAACCCAACCCATAAATTATTGGCCAACAAAATGAAAATATCAAAAAACTAAAAATGATTTTAACATAAAAACAAAAACCTGCAAAATACATGAACATTAACCCATTACTAGAACACTTTGAGCACACAAAAAGTTATTGACAACCATTTTAACAAAAAAATCTAGTGTGTTCTTGCTGTTAGTTGAACACTTACCGGATCTAGAACCGTCCGATGAACACGATGAAGATCTTCAAAAATGATTCTCTCTCACACACTTGTGCGTGTGTTCTAGATGAACATGATGAAGATTTGTACCGGATCTGGATGTTGAAGAGAGAGAATTAGAGATCTGGATGTTAAATACTGGTCGGAACCAGATTACACCACCGCCACCGCCGTAGACGGCGCTGCAAACGCCGGAAATGATGAAGATTTGTAACGGATCTGGATGTCAAACGACGGCTTGTAATCAGAATCCCCACACCGGATCTGGATCTCTCTCTCTACCTCCTGAACTCTCTCACACACACACTTGTGTGTGTTCTTGGTGTTTATTTTGAAACATGGAGAGAGAGGTAGAATGGATGATGATGATGATGATGATGATAGTGTATGTACAAAAGAAGAAGAAGATAGAGAGATAAGGAGATATTTTGAATTCTCAAAAGAAGAAAGGAAAGGAAGAGAGAGAATGATGTTTGATGGTGATGGTGACAGAAGAGAGAGAATGAGATATGGTGATGCTTTGACACAAATACCCTCCTGGCCTACTCATCAACATAACTAATGTATTAAATTTAAATCAATAACCATCAAAATTCCTTAACCCTTAGATGATCAAGATCAATGGTCACAATTTGGTTTCCGTAGTTTTCTCCCTAATAAATGGTTTCCTATATATATATATGTATATATATTTGTACTCGTGTTAAGTATAGTACCCCTAATTCAACCTTATCCCTATGTCACGAGACAGAACTCCAACGAACTTAGTCAGGCAGAGCCTTGACATGTGTTATGGGGCTCAGGATCAATCGGAAAGGGTAGCGGTGATCGGGATTTAAAATACTTAAAACGGGGCAGAGCCTTTTTATTATTATAGGTGAAATAATAAAAAAAAATAATAAAAAAAATAAAAAAAACTAAAAATATAGAATAGAGTGGGCGAGAGATGAATGAAGGAAAAATGTCAAATTGTTTTATGAAGAGTTTGATTCTTTTTATAGTTGTCATCAAAATTTGATCCTAACTCCATCAAATTACACGTATCACTCCCATTCATGTACACACTTTCGGAATGAGGGACACGTAAATATGTACAAAGTTTGATTTTGATTAATGTGTACACGTATACCAAATTTTTAAATGTTTAGTTTTTTAATTTTAATATTATTTTATTATTATAATTAATTCAACTGCTTCACTTATTTGGCGTTTATAACTTCTAAAATACGACGTTTTATAAAACAATGAATATGTCATTAGAACGAGAATATTTGTATCTACATTTTGAACGAAGTTTCATTAAAAACGGAGTAGGTTCAAATCTAATATATTTTTATAATTTAATTATTAAACGGTCACTAGGCCCATCTAGGTACTTCATATTTCTAACATTCAACTTACCCGTAATCTACCTGTCTAATAATATAAGTTTTTTTTTGTATACTTTTATATTAATAGAAAGGTCGCCATATACAAGCCAATTAATTAATGTAACATTCCAACCAAATATATATAAAATAGTTTCAAAACTATTTGGGTCGAATAATTATATTAAAAATAAAACTAGTTACTAGTGGTTAATAAATTTAAACAACTCTGAAATTCTTATATGATAAAAATAGGAATGTTACATCCTCCCCACCTTGTTTTAAATCTCATCATCGAGATTTGGGCTAGGATATTTCTTTTAGAGTTATGTCACGTCTTAGTCAATAAGAACAATATTAAGGTAAATGACACAGAATCAAGACATATTCAAATTTTGTGAATACGAGTTGGACAATAAATAAGACTCAATGGTTCAACTGAATTATTTAAAAAAAAAATCAATGTCAATTGAACGAGATGAAATGATATAATTTCCTAAAGTGACTAGATTCAAGCCAAAAGAGATATATGATCAATAAATGTCTAAATCGAATGTTTACAAGTTGTAAATTTTTTTTTTTTAGAATAAACAAAATTTATTGTCAAAGGAAAAATTACTTTGATTGTTAACTGAGGAAGACTCAGAATCAACAAGCTTGAATGAAATAGAAGTACGAAAATAATTTGTCAACTATTGAATTATGATATGAGAAAAATCAATGGGTTGACATTTATCGAATTACAAGGATACACCGATATACAACAGAGTTTAGTGTATCATTGTCTTAACACATAGTTGTATTAAGACCACTTTCAAGGATGAGTCAAGCGAAAGGTATATATAGATTAGCTCAAGCTACAAGTCTATACCGACGCCACAACGTCTCGTAGTGATCGAAATAATAATAGCGGTCACTGAACGAGTTCACCGTGTTTTAAATCAAATGAAGTAAGTCCGAATATTTGTTTCAAACAAATCTAGTAGGATTTTCGTTTGAAATTGAAACAATTGAATAATGTTTTTCGATTGAAGATGATAAAGCAATAATTATCACGAAAGGCTCGATTGATGCTGTAAGAACCATTAAGAGATACACTGAAATATGACATGAATTTGTGTATCATTATCTTAGCACACGATTGTGTTAAGATTGCTTTTAAAGGATAAACCAACAAAGCGGATTCAATATAAATAAATAATTAAATCCGAATATGATGTGTGCAAATGAGATTAGTGCAAGCTTCAATTTTATGAAAACGTCACCACAAGGTGATCGTGATCAAAGAAACGATTTAATGAAGTCGAAGACCAAACAAGCCTGTTATGGTTCAAAGTAATTGAAGGGCGTGTTAGGATTAATTCGAATATGATGACCTTAATCTATCATACGGGACCTTGAATTGAATACGTATTGCGAGCAAGTTCAAACAATGGAACTTGGTTTAAACACAACGAGTTCATGTATCAATAAGAAAGTTCTGACATGGTCACAACAAAAACCATGTATACCATTCAAAAGAAAATAGTGTTTTTCAAGAAATTCATCGATTCGATAAAGAGTCATCGTTTTGCAAAAACGCGGTTTACAATGCAAAGATCAAGTATAGCGAAACGATATTTGAGTTTTGATAAAACAACAAATTGGAACGAAGCCCTCCAATGGTCTTCATAAATCAAACTAACCACATGCGTAACAAACAGTGCATGTGTAACGTGTGGATTTACCAAGAAATGAAACAACCAATTAAATATTCGCGATTATGAAAGAAATCCTCATGATGACCATTAGGAGAGTAGAAATATAAAAGTCTATTCACTATGTGCAGAGGTCTGAATTTTAACAAAAGGAATTTAAGAATTTTATCTGGAATTTTGTGTGATAACCGGTGTTAAGTGACATTACTAGGGAATGTCGAATAAAATGAAATAAGGGGGATTGTAAAGGTATGTGACTTCTTTTGCAGTGTCAAGAATTGGATTAGACTATGCAGTGATTGTTGTGAAATCTTGTTCTATCGTACCTCAACAAGATTCATGTCATTTGTAGGATCACATGGCCAAGTGCTGCTTTTTGATTAGTAGTTCTTCCACTGACGGGATTCGCATTGGTGTCGTCATGCCCAATTATATCTTCCAAAGGTCTTGCCTTAAAAGTCGTGTGTGATATACTTCGACGTTTGTGGTCGTATAATTTAAGTTTTTATGTGTTTTCTAGTGCATTAGCACAACTTTACATGCTTCTTACTTGCGTTAATAGTCTATGGTAACGCATTGGAAATTCTTATACTTTTGATGGCGTCCCAACTTAAAGGGTTTCCATTGTTTATATTGTCGCACGAGTTACGAGGTAGATGATCAAACGAAATAATGTTTGATATCGGAATTATAGATATATGCAAGAGATTCCTGATAAGGAAATCTAGATTTATTATTGACACATATGCTTGTGCTATATTCCAAATTGTCAATCCTTATGGTTTTTGGATTTCCTTATAGATATACATATCTATATAATCATATATTTCATATGCTGTAATATACATACCCTTCATAAGGTCAATGTATTTAACAGATTCATATTTCCAAAAACAAGTCAGATATCAGGTCAAGATACTATTTAGGGAAATCTTGTCACTTGTTTGACATATTATATACGCCGTCTTATCCGGTTCTTGCAGGAGAGGTAACCCCTTTATATCCGGACAAGCTGGAGAGTCTGCTACACCATACCCAGTCTTGCCGGAGAAGAAATTTATATTTCCCATAAATAGATCTTTCTTAAATCATGATTTGGAAAGTGCAATATGACTTTCAACAAAGACTAAGCAAATTAGTATTCACATGACGGATCATATTCTAGAACAAAGTAGTAATAATAAATAAGAAATAATAGTGGTCAAGTGTTATTGCTTATTTATTATACTTGCAACATTCTAGTTATCATCCTCACGGCATACCAAACCCATCATACTTTATTTACACAAGTATTTAGCTTATCTCGAAGCTTATACTAAGGCATCTTTTCTTAAGTTCAAGTCCAAATACTATCCTGAGTGCTACCAGAAAATATCAAGTTCCTAACTCTTCGTTTAAACTTAGGTATTTTATTACAACACCTAATTGCTTAAACAAGTGGCTCTGATACCACCTTCTGTCACGACCCCCGACCCCGCCTTGGACGGAATCGGGAGCCGTGAACCAGTTTAGTGGTACCGGTGGTTATTTAGAAAAGTAGTGCAGCAGGAATTTCATCAGGACTGTGAGTTAGGAAAAATATCAGAGTTTAGAAAACACTGGATTTTATTTATTAAATAGATGGGATAAAATCATGTTTTGAAAGGTAGCTTTAATATGGGATAAATCCGAATACATAAACAAACTTTTCTTAATTTAATTGATAAATTAAGCCACTTCTGTAAGCCTTTTGGTGCCGTATCCAACTCTTATTCCGATCTACTGTAATTACCTGAAACGCGTTTTAAAAACATTTGGTCAGCAGGAAATAATGGTGAGTTCATTCAGGTTTTATAAAATGACACCTTAGTTATGAATTACAGCATAAGAGTGATTACAATTTCTATCTTATTTTTATCTGGCGCCGTGTCACCTGGTGACGATGGTCATACCACTATTGGGTCTTTCCCCAAGTAGTGACGTTTATCACTGTTAGGATTTATTAGCCTAACCCGTGAGAAATTAGTAATGTGCACAATACCCCACTAGCCAGTGATTAAGATAACCACGATTTACTCCCTATAATTATAACATTTGAAAATGGAGTATTGTAAAATACTTTTGATAAAAGAGAATAACTCACATTGCAAGTTTATACGGGCAGAGTTTAGCCTACTGATTAGCCTTGTAACCTAATTTAAATAACAATGCACACGAACTAGGTTAGTAACTAATACAACATTTACGATAACTCACTAGATTAAAATCCTCACGACGAATGACAAAGTGCAACACTTAAACATCCATCGGATTCGAAACGAATGACAGAGTATACCCCGAGTTTGGGTGATACTCAAACATCCTGTCGGATTCACAACTAATGACAAAGTATAGAATTTAAACATCCTATCGGATAGTTTCAATCGATCGGATATTGAATCGTAGCAGCGATCGAGTTAATACCGGTATCGTAGCAGCACCCCACTAATTTGAAAGTAAAATTCGAGCAGAATATGATTGATTTTGAAAGTTTCCTCGACACTAGTGAACTGCTCATGACCCGCTCTTTTTATAGCTGGAAATTGGGTCTCACGCGGCCCGGGTGAGCCTTGGCTCGACCCTTACGCGGCCCGCGTGGCCACCTAGTCTACGCGTAGGGTTGCTGGGTCATCAGTATGTGTGCCACGTGGATGACACGTAGCCCCGGATGCTTATCCGGTCAACCCTCAAGTTGACGCGGCCCGCGTGACCTCCTGCCTATTCTTTACGCGGCTCGCGAGAAGACCACAAGTCTTGATTTCTTGATTTTTGATATTGATTGAGGTTTCAGGGGTCCGGGTTTCCACTTACGGGTCAGTTTGGGACATTTTTAAATATAATTATAAAACAGTGAGAAAAGAGAATGGACCCACTTTGTAACTTTAGGGTTCAACTAGAAAGCCTCCTGGTATAAATTTTGGGTATAACTTCTGAGCTATTATATATATATATATATATATAAATATATATATATATATATATAAATATATATATATATATATGTGTACTCGTGTTAAGTATAGTACCCCTAATTCAACCTTATCCTTATGTCACGAGACAGAACCCCAACGAACTTAGTCAGGCAGAGCCTTGACATTGGTTATGAGGCTCAGGATCAATCGGAAAGGGTAGCGGTGATCGGGAGTTAAAATACTTAAAACGGGGCAGAGCCTTATTATTATTATAGGTGAAATAATAAAAAATATAAAAAAACTAAAAATATAGAATAGAGTGGGCGAGAGATGAATGAAGGAAAAATGTCAAATTGTTTTATGAAGAGTTTGATGCTTTTTATAGTTGTCATCAAAATTTGATCCTAACTCCATCAAATTACACGTATCACTCCCATTCATGTACACAAATGTACAAAGTTTGATTTTGATTAATGTGTACACGTATACCAAATTTTTAAATGTTTAGTTTTTTTTTAAATTTTAATATTATTTTATTATTATAATTAATTCAACTAATTCACTTATTTGGCGTTTATAACTTCTAAAATACGACGTTTTATAAAACAATGAATATGTCATTAGAACGAGAATATTTGTATCTACATTTTGAACCAAGTTTCATTAAAAATGGAGTAGGTTCAAATATAATATATTTTTATAATTTAATTATTAAACGGTCATTAGGCCCGTCTAGGTACTTCATATTTCTAACATTCAACTTACTTGTAATCTACCAGTCTAATAATATAAGTTTTTTTTTGTATACTTTTATTTTAATAGAAAGGTCACCCATATACAAGCCAATTAATTAATGTAACATTCCAACCAAATATATATAAAATAGTTTTAAAACTATTCGGGTCGAATAATTATATTAAAAATAAAACTAGTTACTAGTGGTTAATAAATTTAAACAACTCTAAAATTCTTATATGATAAAAATAGGAATGTTACATCCTCCCCACCTTGTTTTAAATCTCGTCCTCGAGATTTGGGCTAGGATATTTCTTTTAGAGTTATGTCACGTCTTAGTCAATAAGAACAGTATTATGGTAAATGACACAAAATCAAGATGTATTCAAATTTTGTGAATACGAGTTGGACAATAAATAGGACTCAATGGTTCAACTGAATTATTTAAACAAAAATCAATGTCAATTGAACGAGATGAAATGATATAATTTCCTAAAGTGACTAGATTCAAGCCAAAAGAGATATATGATCAATAAATGTCTAAATCGAATGTTTACAAGATGTAAATTTTTTTTTAGAATAAACAAAATTTATTGTCAAAGGAAAAATTACTTTGATTGTTAACTAAGGAAGACTCAGAATCAACAAGCTTGAATGAAATAGAAGTACGAAAATAATTTGTCAACTATTGAATTATCATATGAGAAAAATCAATGGGTTGACATTTATCGAATTACAAGGATACACCGATATACAACAGAGTTTAGTGTATCATTGTCTTAACACATAGTTGTATTAAGACCACTTTCAAGGATGAGTCAAGCGAAAGGTATATATAGATTAGCTCAAGCTACAAGTCTATACCGACGCCACAACGTCTCGTAGTGATCGAAATAATAATAGCGGTGACTGAACGAGTTCACCGTGTTTTAAATCAAATGAAGTAAGTCTGAATATTTGTTTCAAACAAATCTAGTAGGATTTTCGTTTGAAATTGAAACAATTGAATAATGTTTTTTGATTGAAGATGATAAAGCAATAATTATCACGAAAGGCTCGATTGATGCTGTAAGAACCATTAAGAGATACACTGAAATATGACACGATTGTGTTAAGGTTGCTTTTATAGGATAAACCAACAAAGCGGATTCAATATAAATAAATAATTAAATCCGTATATGATGTGTGCAAATGAGATTAGTGCAAGCTTCAATTTTATGAAAACGTCACCACAAGGTGATCGTGATCAAAGAAACGATTTAATGAAGTCGAAGACCAAACAAGCCTGTTATGGTTCAAAGTAATTGAAGGGCGTGTTAGGATTAATTCGAATATGATGACCTTAATCTATCATACGGGACCTTGAATTGAATACGTATTGCGAGCAAGTTCAAACAATGGAACTTGGTTTAAACACAACGAGTTCATGTATCAATAAGAAAGTTCTGACATGGTCACAACAAAAACCATGTATACCATTCAAAAGAAAATCGAGTTTTTCAAGAAATTCATCGATTCGATAAAGAGTCATCGTTTTGCAAAAACGCGGTTTACAATGCAAAGATCAAGTATAGCGAAACGATATTTGAGTTTTGATAAAACAACAAATTGGAACGAAGCCCTCCAATGGTCTTCATAAATCAAACTAACCACATGCGTAACAAACAGTGCATGTGTAACGTGTGGATTTACCAAGAAATGAAACAACCAATTAAATATTCGCGATTATGAAAGAAATCCTCATGATGACCATTAGGAGAGTGGAAATGTAAAAGTCTATTCACTATGTGCAGAGGTCTGAATTTTAACAAAAGGAATTTAAGAATTTTATCTGGAATTTTGTGTGATAACCGCTGTTAAGTGACATTACTAGGGAATGTCGAATAAAATGAAATAGGGGGATTGTAAAGGTATGTGACTTCTTTTGCAGTGTCAAGAATTGGATTAGACTATGCACCGATTGTTGTGAAATCTTGTTCTATCGTACCTCAGCAAGATTCATGTCGTTTGTAGGATCACATGGCCAAGTGCTGCTTTTTGATTAGTAGTTCTTCCTCTGACAGGATTCGCATTGGTGTCGTCATGCCCAATTATATCTTCCAAAGGTCCTGCCTTAGAATTCGAGCAGAATATGATTGATTTTGAAAGTTTCATCGACACCAGTGAACTGCTCATGGCCCGCTCTATTTATAGCTGGAAATTGGGTCTCACGCGGCCCGGGTGAGCCTTGGCTCGACCCTTAAGCGGCCCGCGTGGCCACCTAGTCTACGCGTAGGGTTGCTGGGTCATCAGTAGGTGTGCCACATGGATGACACGTAGCCCCGGATGCTTATCCGGTCAACTCTCAAGTTGACGCGACCCGCGTGACCTCCTGCCTATTCTTTACGCGGCCCGCGAGAAGACCAAAAGGCTTGATTTCTTGATTTTTGATATGGATTGAGGTTTCAGGGGTCCGAATTTCCACTTATCGGTCAATTTGGGACATTTTTAAATATAATTATAAAACGGTGAGAAAAGAGAATGGACCTACTTTGTAACTTTAGGGTTCAACTAGAAAGCCTCCTGGTATAAATTTTGGGTATAACTTCTGTGCTATTTAAAATATATATATATATATATATATATATTTGTACTCTTGTTAAGTATAGTACCCCTAATTCAACCTTATCCCTATGTCACGAGACAGAACCCCAACGAACTTAGTCAGGCAGAGCCTTGACATGTGTTATGGGGCTCGGGATCAATCGGAAAGGGTAGCGGTGATCGGGAGTTAAAATACTTAAAACGAAGCAAAGCCTTATTATTATTATAGGTGAAATAATAAAAAAATTATAAAAAAAACTAAAAATATAGAATAGAGTGGGCGAGAGATGAATGAAGGAAAAATGTCAAATTGTTTTATGAAGAGTTTGATGCTTTTTATAGTTGTCATCAAAATTTGATCCTAACTCCATAAAATTACACGTATCACTCCCATTCATGTACACACTTTCGGAATGAGGGACACGTAAATATGTACAAAGTTCGATTTTGATTAATGTGTACACGTATACCAAATTTTTAAATGTTTAGTTTTTTTAAATTTTAATATTATTTTATTATTATAATTAATTCAACTGCTTCACTTATTTGGCGTTTATAACTTCTAAAATACGACGTTTTATAAAACAATGAATATGTCATTAGAACGAGAATATTTGTATCTACATTTTGAACCAAGTTTTATTAAAAACGGAGTCCGTTCAAATATAATATATTTTTATAATTTAATTATTAAACGGTCACTAGGCCCGTCAAGGTACTTCATATTTCTAACATTCAACTACCCGTAATCTACCTGTCTAATAATATAAGTTTTTTTTGTATACTTTTATTTTAATAGAAATGTCACCCATATACAAGCCAATTAATTAATGTAACATTCCAATTAAATATATATAAAATAGTTTTTAAAACTATTTGGGTCGAATAATTATATTAAAAATAAAACTAGTTACTAGTGGTTAAAAAATTTAAACAACCCTAAAATTCTTATATGATAAAAATAGGAATGTTACAGCTTCTTAGCTTTTCATGCTCGTGGATTTGTAGAAAACAGGCTTCACCTCCGCTCTTTAAATCCATATTTGCCATTTTCAAGGCCTAGAATGCCTTGTGTTCTAGCTCGACTGGTAGATGACAGGCTTTTCCGTAAACCAACCTAAAGGGAGTTGTCCCTATAGGTGTCTTAAATGCAGTTTGAAAAGCCCACAGAGCGTCATCTAACTTGTCTGACCAATCCTTGCGGTTTTGATTAATGGACCGCTCAAGGATTCTTTTTAAACCCCGATTCGTGACCTCCACTTGCCCGCTTGTTTGAGGATGCTATGGCGTAGCCAATCTATGATGAACACCATAACGGGACAAGGCTCGTTCTAACAGTGCATTAAAAAATGCGTTCCTCGATCACTGATTAGTGCTTTTGGAGCAATAATTTGGGAAAACAAACTTTTTAAGAACCTCACAACTACCATAGCATCGTTTGTGGGCAAAGCTTGTGCTTCAGCCCATTTTGAGACATAGTCTACAACAACTAGGATGTATTTGTTACCTCGTGAGACTGGAAATGGACCCATGAAGTCGATACCCCATATATCGAAGACTTCACAGACTTGCATAGGATGTTGAGGCATTTCATTACGTGCGAAGATATTTATTACCATCTGGCAGTCATCGCACACTCTAACCCATTTATGCGCGTCACGAAAGATAGTGGGCCAGTAAAATCCTGAGTCTAACACTTTCTTTGCAGTGTAATTCGCTCCATGATGACCTCCGGTGGGCCCCTCGTGACAGTGGCACAAAATGCTAGCTACCTCTTCTCCAAATACACATCTACGGATCACCTGATCAGCTCCGACTCTAAACAAGAATGGTCCGTCCCAGATATAATATATTAAGTCAGTAAAGAACTTCCTCTTTTGCTGATATGATAACCTTTTGATAAGGATTCCACATGCGAGGTAGTTTGCAAAGTCAGCGAACCAAGGTGTCTCGTCATTCATCTCGACACTTAAAAGAAATTCATGGGGGAAATTGTCATTTATTGGGTCCTCCTGTGAGTTTTCAGAATTACCATGCTCGAGTCTCGAGAGATGGTAGGCTACAACGTTCAGAGCACCCTTTTTTTCTTGGATCTCAATGTCAAATTCTTGTAATAACAAGATCCATCTGATAAGACGCAGTTTTGCGTCATGTTTGCTAAAAAGGTATCTGATAGCTGCGTGATCCGTGTATACAATTGTTTTGGACAACATAAGGTACGAACTGAATTTGTCGAAAGCATAAACTACTGTCAAAAGCTCTTTCTCTGTAGTTGTGCAATGCTCCTGAGCATCATGTAGAGTTTTGCTGGCATAGTAAATAGGATGAAAATGCTTCTCCCTTCGCTGTCCTAAGACTGCTCCTATTGCGAAATCACTGACGTCACACCTTATCTCAAATGGAAACGTCCAGTGGTGTAACCAAAATAGGGGCTTCGATAAGCCTCTACTTCAGCTGTTTAAACACCTTCATGCATTCATCTGAAAACACAAATGGAGCGTCTTTTTCTAACAAACGGGTCATAGGTCTTGCGATTTTTTAAACGTCTTCTATGAATCGCCTATTGAACCCTGCATGACCCAGGAAACTTCTAATTGCTCTAACCGAGGTAGGGGAGGAAGTTTAGAAATGATATCCACTTTTGCTGGATCAACTTCCAACCCGGCTTCAGAGATTTTGTGCCCGAGAACTACCCCTTCTTTCACCATGAAGTGGCATTTCACCCAGTTAAGCACAAGATTAGTTTCCTCACATCTCATTAACATTCTTTTCAGATTTACAAGATATTGATTGAAAGAACTCCCGAAAAAAGAGAAATCATCCATGAATACTTCCACGGAGTCTTCAATCATATCATGGAAACGGCTATCATGCAGCGCTGAAATGTGGCTGGTGCATTACATAGCCCAAAAGGCATATGCCGGTAGGCGAATGTGTCACACCCCAACCGATGGCGGAATCATCGATGCATGGCACTGAACGAAACAGATTGCCCAGAAGTTTCCATAACAATTATCAATACTATTCAATTTAAACAACACGTCCCATACCGTATCTCAAACAGTAAATAATTATTACAGACATAAATCCAGGCAAATATTCTGTTCCGACAACTAAGATTTAAATAGACAGCAATTGTTTATCTGCTTCTAGAGACCCCTGATTCGTTATCTACAAACAACTATTTGTTGGGCTCTAAAGCTTTATTCTAGCTTCAAATTCCTACCACATGTGCATCCTAAGCACCTGTCACATACGTTAAAATAAAGTCAATACATAAAATGTATAGGTGAGCATACAAGTTTGATAATAGCATATAGAGTTCGAATTCGTCTACGCATAACCAGCACGTACACATAGTGAAATGAAGCACGTTAGTTATCGACATAGATCCATCGATACCAATGACTGCGGGTTGACTGCCCGAGGCAGTTCGCAATACATGATTACCACCGTAATCCATGCAAGTAATGGTCCTTAACAACCCCCGTGTGAACGGGTGTTGAGTCCAAACTAAAGTACTATCGTTGCTAAGGCAGGTAGACAACATTCCATGTGTAAACATAACAAACAAGCATTCATAAGCCACGTATAACATGCATTAACGGTTAGCGTTCAAATAGTATTGAGTAGTGTGATTGTTGTAGTTTGAATATTCGTAACATATGTAACACCCAAAAGTGCTTAAAGCAAAAAGGGGATCGAGTATACTCACAGCGGTTAATGGATTGAAGGGAGCGCTTAGCGAGTAAGATTAGCCTGAATAGAGTCGATAGCATAACGATAAGTGAAGCGTAACACGGAAAAAAAGTGTTGGAGAGTCGGACAGCTGGTCGATCGGACGGTAGTTCGATCGGACGGCTGACCATTCGGTTGACAGTCCGTTCGGTCCGTTGTCCGGTCGGGCGGTAGGCCGATCGGATGGCTGTTCGAGTGGATTGTTTCTTCCTATAAGAAGTATGTGTTTGTGTATGATGGCTTGACTTTTGAAGTTTTCGTTGTAGCATTTGAAAACTTTGAAGTATCTTTACCTTTCAGGTCAGTCGATCGAACGGTCGTTCGATCGGCCGGCTATCCGATCGGTTAGGTACTTCAGTAAATAGGTTCTCAGCAGGATGTCACCTGATCGGACGACTGTTTGATTGGGTGGCACTCCAAACGCGTTGAACATGTTGAAAATCGACTAAGTGTTGAAGCATAGTATCTCATGATCCGACGAGTAATCTAATCAGACGGTAGTCCGATCGAACAACAGTTAGTTCAATACTCTCTTCAATGAATTTCTCAAGCGTGGGACCATGTGCTCGCCGATCGGCTGACTGTCCGATCGGCTGGCTGTCCGTTCGGACATCAGTCCGATCGGTCAGGAATTCTGACCTGGTCGACCTATTCGTCTAACACTTGGCTGTTCTGGTTTGTTTTTCGTTATATCGAGGTATTTTGACAACGAGTCGAACCATCGAACCCTCGTTCTTATTTGTTTCCCCTGCTCGGGCAGGAATCACCCAAATCCGGCCGGTGAACTGTTCGGAACGGAGTCTAACGTTTAACCCGTAACCGGTTAACCTCGTAGGTAGAATCCGGACCTTGAGCCATACAACCTCCGAAGTGATTTGTAAATCGGCACAAGCCCCGTTTCTACCGGTTTGAAGGCATTGAGTGTAAAAGAGTTGAAAGAAAGTTGGAAAACCATCTTTCAATCATTTTTCACCGTGTATATGTTTAGATCTTCTAAGGATCTTTGTTTATTTATGTGGAAATCGGTTTAGATCTTCTAAGTTCTTCAAGACCCCATGATGACATCATCCTAGAACACTTGATTCTTGATGATTTCAAGGTTAAAAGTTAAGATTTGAAAGATACAAAGGTGTAGGAGTGTGTATAGATCAAGAAAGTACAAGATTTAGGACGAAAACTCACCGGAATCGAGAGGAATCTGCGAAAAGATGAGCTGAGCGTGCTGGTCGGTCAGAGGTTTCCAAAAGTGGAAAGAATGACAATGAGTGGGGAATTTATAGAATGCCAAAAGGGGTAAGTGCTGGCCGATCGGCCAGGCAGCTCGATCGGACAGCCTGTCCGATCGGACAGTAGTCCGTTCGGCTGGCTGTTCGATCGGCTGGGAGCTTGCTCGATCAGTCGCACTTTTCAAGTGTTTCGCGCGCCGATTTTTGATATTTCGATTTCGATTGCGAGCGGTACGATACGATAGGGTTTCCTAGTCAAATTACTTTCAGTCCGAAACACTCATATCTCGCATAATATATTTTCCACCAATTATCATAGTTCGTTCACGATTCGTGTTCGATTGCATTTCGAGTTAGATTTCGAGTTTCGATTGAGTTTGCTTGATTATCTCCACACAACATAAATAAACATGCACAGGTAACACGTAAGGCACACACACACGTATAATAACAAGTAAAAATACGTAGCTCGAGTTGCAATTTGATGTCGATTCGATTAGCATAGCTTTATTATTGATTAGTTAACTTTATCGCATTGTTACTTCCTATAATTCACAGTCGTATATCTATTGAATAGCGATTAACATACGTCGATTCTTGCATTTAACAACACTTACTCCACATAATATAAATAAAATAAAGAAATTCATGTAAGTCAAGTTGCGTGAAATCGGTCGTTGACTTTGACCTTGACTTTGACTTTTACTTGAAAACACGGGGTGTTACAGCCTCCCCTTGTTTAGGGAATTTCGTCCCGAAATTAAGCTGAAAGCTGTTCAACCGCCATGATTCACGTTTGAGAACTTTCTCTTTCTAGACTTTCTCTTCGAATAACTGCGGGTACTTAGCCTTCATGTCGCTTTCGAGTTCCCAAGTGAATTATGCGCCTCGTTTTCCTTCCCATCGGACCTTCACGATAGGAATGCGAGAGCGTCTGAGTTGCTTGGTTTGGCGATCCATGATTTCGACAGGATTTTCTACGAAGTGTAATGTTTCGTTCACTTGTAGATCATCTAGAGAAACGTGTAAGTCGTGGTTGGCTAGGCACTTTCGGAGGTTTGACACGTGGAAAGTCGGGTGGACATTACTAAGTTCCTCCGGTAGTTCGAGTCTGTAGGCGACTTTTCCGATCCTTTCCAGAATCTTAAAAGGTCCAACATATCGAGGCGCGAGCTTTCCCTTCTTGCCGAATCGGACTACTCCCTTCCAAGGTGATACCAACGTCAAATTCACGGGGCTTGCGTTTCTTATCGGCGTAACTTTTCTGTCGATCCCGGGCTTTCACCAGGTTGTCTCGAATTTGGAAAATTTTGTCTGTCTTTTCTTGTAATAGCTCAGGACCGGTTAATTGGGAATGACCGATCTCGTGCCACACAATAGGCGATCGACATCTTCTTCCATATAAGGCCTCGAATGGTGCCATTTGGATGCTAGAATGGTAGCTGTTGTTATACGAGAATTTGACTAACGGCAGGTATTTATCCCAATTACCACCGAAGTCTAAGACACACGAATGGAGCATGTCTTCAAGAGTACGAATCGTTCTTTCAGTCTGACCGTTGGTTTGAGGGTGGAAAGCGGTACTTAGATTAAGCGTTGTACCGAGTGTCGTTTGAAACGTTTCCCACAGTCGCGAGGTAAACCGAGCATCACGATCAGAGATGATGTAGCGAGGCGTCCCATGATTACAAATGATCTCGTCGGTGTAGATTCGGGCTAATCGTTCTACCTTGTAGTCTTCTCGTATTGGCAAAAAGTGAGCTGATTTAGTCAAACGGTCGACCACAACCCAAATGCTGTCGTGACCTGATGACGTGTGCGGTAGCTTGGTTATAAAGTCCATGGCTATACTTTCCCACTTCCACATGGGAATTGGTGGTTGTTCGAGTAAGCCAGAGGGTCTTTGTTGTTCAGCCTTGACTCTAGCACAAGTTAGGCATTTTCCGACGTAGAGAGCGATATCCCTTTTCATACCCGGCCACCAGTACTTATAACGATGTTCCTGGTACATTTTATCAGCACCGGGATGAATAGAATACCGGGATTTGTGGGCTTCGTCCATCAAGATTTGTCACAAATCCGTTCGTTTGGGAATCCAAATTCGGTCTAGGAAGTGGAATATCCCATTCGATTTGCTCACAAGTTGGGCTCCATCGTGGTAGATTCATTCTTTCTTTAGGGTGCGTTCGTTAAAACATGCATGTTGAGCGTCGCGGATGAGGGTTTCGAGATCGTGTTGGGCTTGAACATTACGAGTGCTAAGCACGTAGCTCTGTCTGCTAAGTGCATCGGCAACAACATTCGCCTTGCCCGGGTGATAACGAATCTCACAGTCGTAATCGTTGAGAAGTTCTACCCATCGGCGTTGACGCATATTATGTTCCTTCTGATTAAAGATGTGTTGTAGGCTCCTATGATCGGTGAAGATCGTACACTTGGTACCATACAGGCAGTGTTGTAAAAGTCACTAGGCGGTCCCTAGTCGGCCGACTGGGGAGTTGGGAGTAATCGGAGTACTCGGAGAGTACTCGGGGAGTACGCGGACATGGTATATATAAAGAAAATTAATTGTTATATATTATTTATGTGTTAAAATAAGCATAATTCATGTCAACTGAGTATAATTTAAAATGAAACATGTTTAAAGTTCAAATATTCTGAATACAAGTCCGACTAGTCTGAGTACAAGGCCGAGTAGTCCGAGTACAAGGCCGAGTAGGCCGATTTTGACCGAGTTTGACCGATTAAAAGTCAACAAACCATGTTGACCACCTAGACCGAGTAGACCGACTAGGCCGACTACGTCCGACTAGGCGCCGACTAGGCCAACTAGGCACCGAGTACTCCCGAGGCCGACTAATTGAGACCGCCTAGGAGGAAGTCGCCTCGGAGGGGGTCCGAGGACCGAGTACTCGGCCGAGTAATCCGACTTTTACAACACTGCATACAGGTAGTGTCGCCAAATCTTTAACGCAAAAACAACTACGCCTAGCTCGAGATCATGGGTTGTATAGTTCTTCTCATGGATTTTGAGCTGACGAGATGCGTAAGCTATGACCTTGTCCCATTGCATGAGAACACAACCAAGACCAAGGTTGGAAGCATCACAGTAGACAATGAAATCATTGTTTCCGTCGGGCAACGTGAGAACAGGAGCGTTGCAAAGCATGTGCTTGAGGGTTTGGAAGGCAGTATCTTATTTAGTTCCCCAAACAAAAGGCTTGTCTTTTTGCATGAGAGAGGTAAGCGGTACAGCGATCTTTGAGAATCCCTCAATAAATCGTCGATAATAGCCCGCTAGTCCGAGAAAAGAGCGGACTTCAGACGGGTTCTTAGGTGTAACCCAACTCTTGACAGCTTCAATCTTCGCAGGGTCGACGTGAATGCCTTGACTATTAACAATGTGACCCAGAAACTGAACTTCCTCTAACCAAAATTCGCACTTAGAGAACTTGGCATAGAGTTGGTTCCCCTGGAGTAACTCAAGAACCAAACGTAGATGTTGCGCATGTTCGGCTTTCGATTTGGAATAGATCAAGACATCGTCGATGAATACGATGATGAAACGGTCGAGATATGGTTTACACACGCGATTCATCAGATCCATGAAAAGCGCTGGTGCGTTGGTTAAACCAAAAGGCATGAAAACAAATTAGTAGTGACCGTATCGAGTGCGAAACGCGGTTTTGGGTATATCCTCTTCTTCAATACGTAGCTGGTGATATCCTGAACGTAGGTCGATCTTGGAGAAATACGTAGCGCCTTGTAGTTGATCAAACAAATCGTCGATACGAGGTAGGGGATAGCGGTTCTTGATAGTCAACTTATTCAATTCCCGATAGTCGATGCACATCCGGAACGACCCGTCCTTCTTTTTTGACGAAAAGGACCGGCGCGCCCCAAGGAGAGGTGCTCGGGCGAACGAAGCCTTTCTCAAGTAATTCCTGGAGTTGGGTTGAGAGTTCGCGCATTTCGGACGACGCGATTCGGTAGGGAGCTTTGGCAATAGGATTGGCTCCAGGAATGAGGTCGATACGAAAGTCGATATCACGACTTGGAGGTAGTCCGGGAAGATCCTCTGGAAAAACATTAGGAAATTCTCGAACCACAGGAACGTCTTTCACTTCCTTCTTCTCTTTCTTTTCCTTCTCTGTTACTACAATGTTAGCCAAGAAAGCCCTGTATTCCTTACGGAGATACTTGCTAGCTTGGACACATGACATAAGCTTGAGACCCTTTGAAGTAGTATCACCGTATACACACAATAAGTCACCATTCGCGAGCGAGAATCGAATCATCTTCTCGAAGCATACAACTTCAGCATGGTTTTCTCGAAGAAAGTTAATGCCTACTATGACGTCAAAACTTCCGAGTTGCATCAGAATAAGGTCAATTGGGAAGATGTGATTGTTGAGCTCAAGAGTACAATCACGAAGAACAGAATTAACGGCGACGGTTCTTCCTGTAGCGACTTCAACATCGAATGTCGAGGAAAGTTGGGAGCGTTTACGACTAAGGAGTTTCTCAAATTCGAATGACACAAAGCAGTTATCGGCTCCAGTATCAAACAAACATGAAGCATAAATACCATTCACATGGAACGTACCATTGACCACGTTGTTGTCGGCCTGTGCTTGACGCATGTTGAGGTTGAAAGTTCTGTCGCGTGCGGCCTGTTGTTGCTGCTGCTGTTGTTGTTGATGATGCTATTGTTATTGCTGCTGAGGCTC
Source organism: Helianthus tuberosus (assembly GCA_030545235.1). Classification (NCBI taxonomy): domain Eukaryota; kingdom Viridiplantae; phylum Streptophyta; class Magnoliopsida; order Asterales; family Asteraceae; genus Helianthus; species Helianthus tuberosus. The sequence goes on from CM060427.1 coordinate 58,257,971, forward strand.
TTGTTTCACGACCCTGTTTGGGCACATGTTGGCGAAATGGTTCGGGTCGCCACATGCGAAGCAGGCTCTGGCTTTGACTGCGGTTGCCGGAGGAGCTTGTTGACCCTGAGGGGCAGTGAGTAGAGCTTGATGAGCAGGAGCTTGTCGAATACGACAATTAGCAGTAAAATGACCGTATACATTGCAATGAGCACAAAAACGGCAAGCAATGGCAGTTGGGTGGTGGTAGGTGCAAGTAGGGCAGAGCGGGTGTGGTCCACTGTATGCACGCTTTGCAGGCGGTGCATTTGCCACAGGCGCCGCTACTTGACGCTGTTGGGCTAGTACTGACTGAACTGGTGCAGCAGTGATCGCACAGTTCTTGTTGCTGGAGCTGTTCTTTCTCTTGTTTTTCCTCTTGTTGCACGATGAGGTGGGTTCAACAGTCGGTGCGGTGGCGGTAGCTTGATGCAGATGCTTCGAAGTCTTATCCCAGACACCAGCCTTAACCCTCTTGTCGTTGATTTCGGCGGCCAGTAGGTAGGTTTCTTCGATCGTCGTAGTCTTAGCCGCTTGTACGAAATCAGCAACGCAGTCGGGCAAAGCTCGGATGTACTTCTTGATTGTGATCTCTGGAGTCTTGACTTGATCGGGACATATGATGCTGAGTTGTTTGAAACAAGCAGTGAGAGCAGCGTTGTCACCCTCATGCTGATGTATGTGCCAGAATTCATCTTCAAGCTTTTGACGTTCGTGAGGAGGGCAGAATTACTCTAGCATAACTTCCTTGAGCTCATCCCACGACAGACCGTAGGCTGCATCGTTCCCTCGCTTGTTCCTCTCGGCCGTCCACCGGTCTAGTGCACAGGACTGGAAAACGCCGGTAGCATTCAGAGTTCGAAGATCACCAGGGCAACCACTCTGTCGCAGAGTAACCTCAATAGAATCAAACCATTGGAATAGTGCAGTCGGACCTCCTTCGTCGGTGAATTCTTTTGGCCCACACGACTTGAATTGCTTGAAACTGAAGGGCCTTGCGGCAGCTTTAGGAGCGTCGGTCCTTGATTCCTCAGATGATTTGCTGACATTCTCGTAAACGTCACTTACGGCCTTTGCCACACTTTTAGCGATGATGGAAGCAAGGCGCTTGTCCCTCTTTTCCTGACGAGAAAGTGCATGACGGCATCCAGACGACATTGTCTGCAACAGACATCGTCACATGACTCAACACATTGTATTCGAATCTCACCTGACACGTCTACTACTTACTAAAGCTCAAGAACACGTATATTCACGTAAACACATAACACACAAGCACGTAGGGCACATAATCACATAACACCTAAGCACGTAAAGCACAGAAGCAATGAAACACATACACATTTAATCACTAGAGGCAGTCAGAAAACAGAAACCTATCATTCAAGGTCTGTGATCGTTCGAGAATAGCGTAGTATAAGCTGTCAGTGCATCTATGTCTATCGCCTCCGTCATCTCAACCCATAGCTGAGGCTATCTAATTCTAGGCCTTATGTTGTATCTAGTTAGTAGAAGGCAAGGTGGTATTATTGGAGATTTGAAGAGCTCTAGGTCTAAAGAGAGAAACTAGAGAGAGAAAGTGACATCGTGATTCAGGTGCTTTGTACGATTTCAGTTATGTCAATAGAATCACTGATCATATTACGTTCTTGTGTGTTCGGTCACGTTCGTGTACAGATTCCACACGTTACGTGTTCGGTTCGCAATCGTTTCGGAGCGAAAAATAAGCACATAAATGGGTAATAGCACGTTAAAACACATAAAATCGACAAATTATCAGAGTCAGTTTCGGAACTCATAAAAAAATATCGAGAGAGAGATCGTCTGCGGCTAATAGATTTGGACTAACCAAAGTGGTTCGACTATTCACAAGGACCCGTTGCGCACATTTAACCTTCAGGACTATGCCTTTGCCTCGATTCTTGGGCATTTGGCACGCATCCCGTTAGTCATATCGTGGGTTCAGGTCATTGGAGTCCGCCGAGACTTTGGTGAGAGTTTTGTAAAGTGTGCGGAACAAGTCGTCAAGGTTAGGGTTTCACCCCTGGCTTAACAACTTCGTTCCTGTTTTGATAAAATAGAGGAGATTATTCATCAAAATATGGGTTTCACCCCTAGTTTGGTATAATTCCCCCCACTAACAGTATTGGTTAAGCAATTTAGTCAGGAGTTTGTGGTTTTCACACCTAATCTCGACTTTATCGCCCCTTGTGACAACCCTCAAATTTACATGTAACCGTACAGTTTATTAATAATACTTAATGTGCTTGACGACTGTGTGGAATTACTTAACTGCTTTCTGATATATGTGTTATGCCTACACGTATTTGTTAATATACTAATAGTGTACAGAAAGGTCACTAAATAGTCCGTTATATTTTCCTAAGTGTTAGAAAGTAAAAACGTTACAAAATATATAAGTAGGACGCTTTACGGATTAATTAAGCGGTTTAACGGAACAATATCGAACCGAACAACCGGACTTTACCCGGGACATAACAATATTGTCATTGACATTATTTTTCCTTTTCTGAGCCAGTTAGGGTCCCCGAATACCCTAACACCCGTTATAAATTACTGCACACTAGTAACTTAATTTATTTTCCTAATAAACAAACTAGAACTAACTAATAATTAACTACCTAGTTAAAATTAAACCAAATGGCCCCCTCCCATGAGCAAATTCGGTTCCCCCTAGGGAACATTCATCACACTTTAGATTATTTTAACCCATATGTCTAAGATCTAGTGGACATATAGTCCCTTGGTTAATTGCAAGACATGGACTAAATATATGTATGTAAGATCACATTAACCTTCACAAATCATTTGACAAAAAAAAATCAAACTCCTCTCCTCTCCTTTCTTGATTCTCGGCTGACCACCAAGCACCACCCACATCCATTTTCAAGTCTTGATCAAACATTCCAAGCTCATACAAAGGTGAAGGATCACGCATAAGGAAGCCCGGTGCTTACAGATTGCTAAGGACCTCACTACGTTGCTTTTAACCACTCGTTCTTCGCCTAGTTTCTTCCCTAGCCACGAGCTAGTATTAAGTGATTCTAATCACCTTCTTAAGCTTGTCTAAAGTGGTTAACAAGAATTTTGTTGGATAAAAATCATGAACACGAGAGATCACCAACTAAAAGTCTACTAAAGTGATGAACAAGGTGGTTAATGGATGAATGTTAGTGTAAATGATGTAGATCTTGTGTGATTATGATTATTGGTTGATTATCTAATGTTTTTCTGAATAATATTAATATGTGATGTTGTTGTGGTCACTAAACATGATTAACGGGGATCAACCGTACACAAACTAGTAAGCTAGAGACTAAAAACAGAAATCTGTCCATACTTTACAGCCAACTTCAGTTGGCTGTAAACAGGTCATAAACTCAACGAAAAACTAATATTTTGAACCTAAAATATGTTATTATGAAATACGGTTCTAATGGCACCGGAATCGTAATTTTTGGACTTCGTTTACTATTTTTAATGTGTCGATTTGTAACAACAGCTTAAGCTGAATTTTGACAGCAATAAATGGGTGTCATACTTTCAGTCATAACCTGAGTTTTGTGATGAATCGGACCATGAAATTTGTACAGTAGATGAAAACCGATGCATTTGTAATTACCCCACTGGAATTTCGTAAATCGGACACTCGATGAATTTTTAATAAATTGTTCCGTGGACTGTGGTCAGAAATACATAAATCTGGGTTCAGTCTGGAATATGATTTTTTATAAAATATTGGTAATAAACCGGACCCCGATATTTTTACACAATAAAATATAGAATGTTTAAGACATCCTGTAAAAATTTGGGAATTTTTGGAATAATTTAACTATTTTATTAAAATGTCCGAAAACAGCCGGTTTTGAATATAAATGCTGAAATGACATAATTTGTGACTCGTGTGTCTAAATGTCGAGTATGCTATCTGTAAATGATCTAACATGTTATATATGTTATGTGCATTATCGTATGTTTGATTTTGAGTGGGGAATGGATGGGAAACTTAGATGGGCATAAACCGTTAAAGTGATGCATGTTGTGTGATAGATACGTGTAGGAACTTTGTGTTCTATTTGAAAACCACTAAATAACTTACTGGTAAATCATACTAGGACGTGATTGACCGACCGACCTTGACTGTTAGCTATATCTGAGAGTCTAACCGAGCAAACCGAGGTGAGTTCACACCCTTACTAAGGCATGGGAATTCCCAGTGGTTGGAATGGGATTGAATAACTATTTATATTGTCAACACTACTAGACTACCTACTACTGTCCTCGGATGAGAAGGGCACGTACGTAAAACCTACGTACACTTACACTTACACTTACTACTGTCCTCGGATTGAGAAGGGCACGTACGTAAAACCTACGTACACTCACACTTACTACTGTCCTTGGATGAGAAGGGCACGTACGTAAAACCTACGTACACTAATACTTAACACCGTCCTCGGATTGGGAAGGACACTTATGGATACGCCTAGTCTAATAACATACATAATGGGAAGCCCCCACTAAATATCGTAAAGGTTTGGGAATCATGGATAATGGGTAATACATGGTTACGAAACGAACTTCCGATTTCTGATACGAACTCATTAACTAAACAACCAAACGTGAACTCACTCAACTTTGTTGTTGACTAGTTGTTACATGCCTTGCAGGTTGTTAGATGCTATGGAGCTTGCATATGGAGGTGGTCGTTGTGGAATACGAACTAATATGTCCCGTACTTACTAAATAAACTTATGAACTACAAACTTATGTTTTGGTTTAACGTCTTATGCTTCCGCTGTTTAAATTGAACTTGGTTAACTTCCTTTTGGTCACCAATTGTGTTGTGATTGGTTTTATTTACTAAAATACGTTGTTCAATATGATTGGTGGCTCGATCCTGGTCACGTCACGCCTCCAAGCGGTGATACTCCGCGTGTGGATTTTGGGGGTGTGACAGATTGGTATCAGAGCCATTGGTTATAGAGAACTTGGTTTTAATAAGGGAAAAGTTTTCATTAAAACCAGACTATAACCTGTACAGTGCTCAACGATCCACAACGACGCTACGCTCCACGTGCAAGACTCGACACTATAGGTGATACGATTCATGTTTATATTACCTACTTGTTAATTATATAGAACATTGCTTATGATATGCTTGGATAACATAGTATCTACTGCTTGAAAACTTTGTATGATCACTCTCTTCTGTCATTCCACACTTGCGCAATGATACGACGCACTTCTCACTTGTGTTCTTGTTAGTGCATTTATGTCTATCGCCTCCGTCATCTCAAACCGTAGCAAAAACTGTTAAATTCTAGGCATTATGATTGTAATACTTAGGAAAATGGCAAGGTGGCATTTCTGTAATAATGAGGAATCTCATTAAAGCCCTTGGCCTATAAATAGGAGTTTAGAGGCTTAGGTTTAGAACTTTTTGCAACTTTGGCATTTGAAGCTTTGGAGAGCTAGGTTCTAGAGAGAGAAACTCTAGAGAGAGAAAGTGTTCTCCGCGTGATTCAGGTGCTTGTACGTTATCAAATCAATCAAAGAATCACAGATTATATTACTTTCGTGTGTTCGGTCACGATCGTTCAAGGATTCCGCACTTCGAACGATCGGTTTGCAATCGATATGGATCAAACCGGGACCTACAAGTGGTATCAGAGCAGGAGTTCTATTGAAAAGATCATTCACACGATTTCGCACAGGATTTCATCGTTTTCAGATCCAAAATCGCATCAGAATTGAGCAATTTCTTCATCTTTTCATTTCTTAACGTTCTTAACTGAAAATTGCAAAATTAAACTGGTTTTTACGGTTAAAAACGGATAATTTTTGGATATGATGAGCGAATATACATGATCCACAAGCCTAGAAATTTTCAGATCAAAATTCCATGTAGTTTGTGAGATATCTTGATTTTTATGGTCAAAAAAGTCGTGAAAATGATAACTGTTGCTGCTGTTGTTATTGATGTTCACCCGCACGGATGACTTCTCCGTGCGGATAGCTCACCCGCACGGACAACTTGTCCGGGTTGACCATTAGACTATCCGGGTTGACCAATACGCACGCATGACCTATCCGTGCGGATAAGTCATACGCACGGATAGCATTTTGACCTGTTGACTCTGCCACCCGCACGGACAACTGGTACGTGCGGATAACAATACGTGTCACATCTATTCACACGATCAAGTCATTTGTCAACATATTCTCTAAATAATTCTGTTGCTGTCGTTAATCATCACGTGATAACATTAGAGTTTTGTCAGCACATTTATTAGTATTGCATGTGATTGTGAAAAGCCCATGTGAAGCCTGTTTTGCGTCCCAATGAGAAATTAGAGAAAATCAAGTATGTATCAGAATGCATGTGAAGCTGAAGTAATCACGTGATTATTCTAAATTCTGTGAACATGTGATCAGATTGCTTTCAGCCATTGTTAAATACATGTGATTGTTTCAGAGCTTGAAAGTTAGTTTGCATGTGATATTGTTTGTTTGGTCAAATAGGATCACGATTTGAGTTTCTTTGTCGGCCACATCAAGATTATCACGTGAAGGATTATTGGCATCTTGCATATGAGAGGGCATTAATTGATAAAGTCAAAGAGTCAACCGTTCAACACAAAGTGGTTTTGTTGGTCGAATAAGAGTTGTGTCACCCGTACGTATAAGTCATACGCACGGATAGCCATACGTGCGGATAGCGTCATACGCACGTATCTCCATCCGTACGTATCACCATCCGGACGAAGTCATCTTCATACGCACGGATCTCCACCAGTACGTATCACCATCCGGATCTCCGTCCGAACGGATCTTCATCCGGATAGTAATCTCATCCGAACGGATAACGTTATCACGCGATTATTTTCACTGTTGACTTGTGTCGACTCACTCGTTCGAGTACCCGTCCGATTCATTTTTTTTATATTGTTTAAACTCATTGTGTTTGATTGTTTGTGATTCAGGTGATTAAAAGGTGCTGTTAATCAAGAAGATCACATCATGGCTGAAGAATTTGTCAATACTTTCTACAATGCGTTTAACTCGGATACAATGGAAGGTTCAAACGATACACCCAAAGCAATAACGAAAACCATCAAAGACAACATTATCAATGACAACTTTTATGGAACATATTCAAAACCTCCGAAGCTGAATAACATTGAGGATTATGTTTGGTGGAAAGAGAGGTTTGTCAATTGGACGAAGGCATATACACATGAGAGTTGGTTGTGTTTAAAGTTTGGCTATGAGAACCCAACAAACGACAAAGGAGAAGAAATTCTGATCAAAGATTATTCAGAGGATGATCGAAAGAAATTTTCTTATGAACAGAAGATAATTGCTTTGATTCAGCAATCAGTTCGTGATGACATCTTTTCATTATTAGTTCATAAGGGGTCATCTAAATCTGTATGGAAAGCTTTGAAGGCTAAAGCTAAGGGGGGTAAACAAATCCAGAAAAACAAAATAGCTTTATTGAAAAAAGAATTTGATTTGTTTGACAATTTAAAGGGAGAGACCGTGAGGCAAATGATTGAGAGGTTTTGCCATTTAAAGATTGAACTTGAAAGGTTTAAAATTGAGAAAACTAGAGAAGAAATTGTTGATAAAGTAATCGAAGCGTTACCACGAGCTGATCAGTGGCAAACGTTTGTTTTTATCTTGAAAAATGATGAAAAATTTGATAAAATTACTCTTGATGCATTGTTAGAAAAGATTGAGAGTCATGATCTGGAGCTACAAAAGCAAAACAAGATGAGTGGTTCATCTCATCATCAGAATGTTGGTCTATACTACAAAGGCAATGTACCTTTGGAGAAAGTTGGCAGTTCACCAAAGACAGCATTCAGTGGTGAGAAGATGAAAGAACCACAAAGAACTTCATCAAGTTATCATTCTGGATATCATTCATCTTCAAAATCAAGTTCTGATGAAACTGAGGAGATTTTGTGCAACATTGCTCTTAAATTGAAGAATTCTCCTGCAATGAGCATCAATGCAGCTAAACAACAAATGAGCTTCCTTGCATCTGTTTTGGAATCGTATGAAGGTCTAGTTGCAGGCAAGATTGGTAACTGTGAGTTAACCAAAGAAGACTACGACCAGATTGATCCGGAAGAGATGGAACTCAGTGACATCCGTTGGTGTTTGGCAAGCTGCATTCGCAGAGCTCAGAGATATATGGAAATTACTGGGAAGCAATCTCTCGGTGGTGCATCCACAAAGGTTGGATTTGATAAATCCAAAGTGACCTGTTTCAAATGTAAGCAAAAAGGTCATTTCAAAAGAGAGTGCAACAATTCTGCGGTTGGTGGAAATGAACATCCATTCAATGATGATTACTACAGAAAGGCAATTTACCACCGTAGCAGAGAAGAGCCAAAGATGATCGAAGATAAACCGAGAGAGAAGTCCAGAGCTTGTGCTGTAATCCACGATGATGAAGGTTTTGACTGGAGCACAATTCTACCAGATGAAGATCGTCCTGTAACAGCTCATGGCAGAAAATCTTCAAAAGCCCAGCATCATGTTCTTGTTGCTGAAATTTGTGAAGAAAACAAAGAAGAAAATGTTGTTGCTGAGGTCAAAGAGAAAACTCGAGAAGAGATCTTGAAAGAAAAAACTCCAAGAGAAAGATTCATTGTAGGGTGCAGAATGGAGAAAATGCAAGAAGAATATGAGAATGCTGTTGCAAACAAAAGATGGGATAAAAAGCAAGAATGTTATGTCAACAAACAAGGTGAACCAGTTGTTCCCAGAAGTGACATAGTTCACGATGATGTTCTTCTAGTAATTCCTCGATCCGGAGAATATTATTCCAATGTTGCAAAAGACAAGACATATGTGAAACGGCTGGATAAAATCATCAGGGATGCTATGACGATAAAACTGAGGAAGAGGAATGAAGAAAGAATGAAGAAGAATGTTGAAGAGATGGTAAACAATCTGAAGAAAGCTGCTGAAGAGGTTAAAGCAGAAGCAGTTAAAGAAGAAGATGTGAAGATTGTTGAAGAAGTGAAAGAACAAGTGGTGGTGAATGTGGAAGTTGAAGAAGAAGTTGTTACTGAAGAACAGCAGGTTAGAGAAGATGTGAAGAAAGCAGAAGAAGAAGTGAAGATTGAAAGTTCAACAGATGCTGGTTCTGTTGATGAGAAGCAGCAAGAAGAAGCTGATCAGAAAGAAACTGAAGCAGACACCGAAGTGCCAATCACTGAGGTAAATTCTGATTCTGAAACTGTGATCAAAGTTGATGAACAGTGCAAGAAATGCATGGAACCATGCAGTGCTTGTACTGAAAAAGATGATAAATTCAGAACAAGAGATCTTGAATTCACTAAAATCGAAAATGTTTTCAAAGAAAAATGCAAAGAAATGCTCGAAAATGTAAAGGTTTTAAAAGAAAATGATGAAAAACTTTCTCAAAAATGTAAAAATCTAGAAAAAGAAAATGAAGTTTTGAAAGAAAACGTCTCGAAAAAGACAGGAGAATGTGATAAAAAAGAAATTTTTTTTCAGGAAATGAAAAAGGAATATGATTCAATAAAATTGAGTTATCACATTACAAAAGAATCATATGAAAAAGTAAAAAGTGAAATGAAACTTGTTCAATCAAGATTGAAATACTGTTCTGAAACAACTAATGAATATAAACGATTGTACGAAATAAAGCAACAAGTTGTTAATTCTTACATTGAGGATGTTGCTAAGCTAAAGCGTCAGATTGCTGATTTAGAACAGGATAATAACAAGTTAAAAAGTTATCACGCGTCGTCATATGTGCTTGAACGTATTTTCAACATAAAACCGGAGGATGGTGAGTCTGAGCAAAACAAGAAAGGCATTGGCTCAGAGTTTCATAAAGTTCCACCACCGAAAAAGTTTGTGTTTTATGATGATGAAAAGGTCGAAAAAGCTTTCAACATGGTAGATCAATTGCCAGATAACATTGACGTAACCTATTCCAAATCTGATGATTCTAGTGATTCAGAGGTGGTAGGTAAGGTCGTTGAAAGTGTGTTGAAAGAAGAGTCGGTTGATACAGGTAAATCTGAATCACAGGATGAAAATGAAGGTAATTTTCATGATGGATATCTGAAAAACACAAAATCTGAGAAAAATTTGAGTGATGATTCAAAAGGTTTGGTTTATACCATGATTGGATCGGACAAATTATTCTTAGATGTTGTTTTCCCGATTCAGAATGTGATTTCAGAAAAGTTTGATAAAATTTTCAAAATGGTTGAGATTGAGAAGTCTGAGATTCCAAAGTTTGCTGGAAAAGGTCACAAAACTTTTTATAACAAACCTGGTTACAAAAAGAAAAACATGAAGGCTGGGTTGGGTTATAAGAAGAAACAAAGTTGGAAAAGAAATGAAACGCCAAATTTTCAGGCAAAAATGAGTTTTGTTCAAGGAGACAGTTTAGCAAAAGAAAAAGAGCTCAAGATGAGACAGTCTAATGATGAATTCTTTGCTAACAAGAAAAAGCAACAACCACAGGTCAAAGATGTGTCCATGAGAACATGTTTCAAATGTGATCAAAAAGGACATCTTGCACGCAAGTGTCCTAATCTAAAACCTGTGGATGTTGACAAAAAGAAGATTGATGCTGAAAAACAAAAATCTGAGAATGTGAGACAAAGGTCAACCAGATTTGACTCAAAACAAACTTGGAGGTATAACACAAACAAGTTTGCTTCGAATCAAAATTGGAAATCAAATCCAAACAAGTTCGATTCTAGACAGACCTGGAATTCTCACACACCCATATTTAGAACAACACAAAGTTGGAAAACAACTGTTGATGCAACAAAACCAAACCAGTTTTGGAAACCAAAAGTTGTTCAAAATCAAAATGTTCAAAAGGAGTCACATTTTTACAAAAGAGGTACTCCAAAAGGTCAAACATGGAGTGTTAAGAAACAAACGACTTTGGAAAATAAAGAAAAAGCTGAAGTCAAAGTTGAAAAAATCTTTGTTCAGAATGACAAAGATTTTCCGAAGTTAACTGATGCATATTGTGTTGAAATGCCTAAGGTCAAACAGACATGGGCTAAATTGTTCAAGTAATTGAGTAATTTGAATGTGCAGGTGCTTCTGAAAAAATCTGAATGTCAACAAGAAGAGAATCGAAGCAGCCTGGCACGAGAAGAGGAGGCTGCTGATCCCTGCGATGGTTAAACAGGGAGTTTGTTTGTTCTGTAAATAAATATACAATATTTCAAAAACCCTAAAAATTGAAAATTTTGAAAAACCAAAAATATGTTTTGTTTTTGTCAAAAACATTCAAAAATACAAAAATATGTGTTGATTGAATACGCCGAAACCCTCACGGCTGAACAAACATGATTACTTTCACAAGATTGAAAAAACGGTTTTCAAACTGTCGAAAATCAATGGGTTGTAAATCATGGGGGTACTTTATATTAGTTTTTCTGCAAATCAGTGCATGTGAAGTAGAAAATGGATGACGAGACAAAGCTATCTACATCGGTTTGTCAAATTTTCTTTAAATGGTTTTGAATTTTAGGGGGAGTAATATTTTCAGAAAATCCAAAAACATTAGAAAATTTGAAAAAGCCAAAAACATGATAAAATTCAAAAATTGAGTTTTGTGTAAAAAGAGGAAATAATAGTACATCAGTAGACAGTTACAGTATGCTAAAGAAATGTAATGTTTATAAAGCATTAAACAGTCTCACTGATGATATGCCGATAGGTTTTTATACATTTAGTAAACTTTTTCGGGATATAAACCTAAATTCAAACTTGCTTATTTCGTGGGGAACACTACTTGGATATATAGGTAACCCCTGAAATCTCGTTTGAAAGGTCCCTCTTTCTGAGATACTAGGTCTTTATACTCAGTGATATCTGGGGTATTATCCCAGGACTTCTGATTTTGCGGAAGCAATGGCCTAGTCCCCGGAGAATACTTTCCGCATTGCTTGAAATATAGCACAACCCTCAGCTAAAAAATGATGAAACATTGAAAAATGCTAATCATGGCTGTTGTAATTCAAAAGATCCTCTAAAGGGGACACACCAAAAAGTCGAGCCGTCATCTCTCTGCTGAACGGAAGTTCTGACCTGAGCTCTCACGGTTTCGTACTATAATTTATTCCCCTTACAGATATCATCTAGGTATACTCACCTGTAAGACTGAATATTGGGATCTGGATACGGGAGTATATTCAAGAGGTGGGACACATGAATAGGTTTAAGTTCTTAAAACACCTAATTCGTATCCTGAATCAGTTGAACTTTGTATGAAAATTTAAGTGGATCAGTATATCGACAATCTAAGTGAATTGTTTAATTCTTAATGTGTAACTAAGCTCAACGGTACTTGTGACTTGTCAAAAACTGATATGATCCTCTAACGCGAACTCAAACAAAAATATTGTGTGTAAATATGTTTGTACATATTTCTTTACAGCTTTTTATTTTCAGAAAAATACAAAAAGATTTTGATCTCTGCTTTATTTTCGACAACCGATGTCTGAGAACTGAGTTTCAAAATCTAAGTATGCTGATCGTGTTTCTGAAAATAAAACAAGTTCATTAAGTTGAAACTTGAAGTTTTATAATCAAAACTCAAAAACAGTTTGTGATATCTCCAAGGTCATTAATTTGGACTTGGATGATTAACTGTGAGGGATTTGGATGTTTATACTGTTAAAATCTGTAAAAGAGCTAGTTTCCGATCCGGTTCGTTGAAACTACCAAATTTTTTAAGATTGTTGATAGGGGGAGAGTATCAAGTAATCCTGGATATATTTCATATTATTATATCTTAGTCCCAGGATCTTGATTTAGAAAGTTGAGAAAGCCAGGCTTTCAATCCTGGATGTTCAAAACGTTGTTACATATAAACGTTTGAGTGTTGCAGATGTTGTACCAGACTACGATCCCGATAGCCGAGTCTAAGGGGAAGTCTGAAGACGAGCTCAACGCAAAGGGAAGCGTGCATTAAAGGACCCAGGAACTATTCTAGAAGAGCTTGTAACCGAAAAGCCAGGTGTCGATCCCAAAGCACGGAAGCTTGACGAAAGGGGGAGCCTGAAGAGTTTACCGAAAGGGGGAGCTGAAGCTGAAAACAGATCCACGGGGATTCTGTTCGAGCTAAAGAAAGAGAAAGAAAAGAAGTAACGAGTGTGAATGTTTGAGATTGACTACGGCAATATCCAAGGGGGAGTCTGTTAGTGCATTTATGTCTATCGCCTCCGTCATCTCAAACAGTAGCAAAAACTGTTAAATTCTAGGCATTATGATTGTAATACTTAGGAAAATGGCAAGGTGGCATTTCTGTAATAATGAGGAATCTCATTAAAGCCCTTGGCCTATAAATAGGAGTTTAGAGGCTTAGGTTTAGAACTTTTTGCAACTTTGGCATTTGAAGCTTTGGAGAGCTAGGTTCTAGAGAGAGAAACTCTAGAGAGAGAAAGTGTTCTCCGCGTGATTCAGGTTCTTGTACGTTATCAAATCAATCAAAGAATCACAGATTATATTACTTTCGTGTGTTCGGTCACGATCGTTCAAGGATTCCGCACTTCGAACGATCGGTTTGCAATCGATATGGATCAAACCGGGACCTAACAGTTCTCCGTATGGTGAAGATCATGAGTGGACGAATCAGCCTCACACAAGCCCAGCTGGCGGCCTTGATCAAAGAACAAGTTACTACGGCACTTGCAGCTGCTCAAGCAGGAGGCCAACTTACCCAGCCGCCTGTATGCACGTTCAAGACTTTTATGGACTGTCGTCCTAGTACCTTCAGTGGCACTGAAGGGGCCGTCGGACTCCTCCACTGGTTCGAGAAGCTCGAGTCGGTCTTCGAAATGTGTGAATGCCCTGAGGATCGTAGGGTGAAGTATGCTACTGGTACTCTTGAAGGGGTAGCGCTCACGTGGTGGAACGCTCAGGTTCAGCTGCTGGGGTTGGTTGCTGCTAATGCCACCCCAATGGAATGACTTCAAGGAACTGATCAAGGAAGAGTACTGCAGTCGTGATGACATCCACAAACTAGAGGTGGAATTTTTCAATCTGAAGATGACGGGGTCTGAGATTGAGGCGTATACTAAGAGGTCGAATGAACTGGCCATCCTGTGCCCTACTATGGTGGACCCTCCCATCAAACGCATTGAGCTTTACCTCAAGGGCCTTGTACCCGAGATTCAGAGTCACGTGACTTCGGCTAACCTGGGTACCATTCAACAAATCATCAAGTTGGCTCACCGTCTCACCGACCAGGCAGTGGAACAAAACAGATTACCCAAGCGTATTAGTACTGCTACTACTGATACCCCCAATGATCACAAGCGAAAATGGGATGGAAATTCCGGCAAAGGCTCTACCTCTGTTCAGTCTCAGTCTCAGCAACGAAGGACTGAGGACCATAGGAGCCCTGGTCAGCACTCTTCTGGTAGTCAAGGGCAGGGTGGATATCGAGGAAACCACCCAAAGTGCAACAAATGCAACAGACACCATAGTGGTCAGTGCAACAAGGGACGCTGTCAGAGGTGTCTCAAGATGGGTCATGAAGCCAAGGATTGTAGGAGCCCACGGCCTACGAATCAGAATCGTCAGCAGCAACAGCAAGCACCGCATAATCAGCAATAGCAACAGGGCAACAAGGGATGCTTTCAGTGTGGTGCAGAAGATCACTTCAAGAGACACTGCCCGCAGTTAAATCAGAATCAGAATCACAACCAAGGAAACGGGAACAATAATGGGGGCAACAATGGAGGAAACAATTATGGCAACGGTGCCAGGGGTCGTGTGTTCGTGATTGGTCAAGGTGATGCAAGGAACGATCCCAACATTGTGATGGGTAAGTTTCTTCTGGACGACTTCTTTGTTACTGTTTTATTCGATTCGGGTGGCGATACTAGTTATGTGTCCTTAAAAGTTAGCCAAATACTTAAGCGCACTCCAACACTTTTGAACACCAAACACACGATAGAGCTAGCAAACGGTAAAAGTCTTGAAGCCACACACGTAGTTAAAGGTTGTAACCTCGTCTTAGTTGGCCAGACCTTCTCTATCGATCTTATTCCTATCACACTGGGTAGTTTCGACGTCGTTATTGGGATGGATTGGCTATCTCATCATCAAGCGGAGATTGTTTGCAAGGAGAAAATCGTCCGCATTCCTTGTTCTGATAAAGAACCCATCGTGATTCGTGGCGACAAGAGTGGTTCTATCGAAGGCATCATCTCTTTCCTTAAGGCCCAGAAATGTTTGCGAAAGGGCCACACTGCCATTCTGGCACTCGTTACTGACACATCAACATAAGAGAAGAGAATTGAAGACATCCCTATAGTGCGCGACTTTCCTGAGGTATTTCCTGAGGAATTACCTGGTCTTCCACCTCATCGCCAAGTTGAGTTTCAAATCGAGCTAGCTCCTGGAGCAGCGCCAGTAGCTCGAGCACCATATCGTCTAGCCCCATCAGAACTCGAAGAACTGTCTACGCAACTACAAGAACTCTTGGAAAAGGGTTTTATACCTCCTAGCTCTTCGCCCTGGGGAGCTCCAGTCTTGTTTGTGAAGAAGAAAGATGGTACTTTCAGAATGTGTATTGACTATCGCGAGCTTAACAAGGTGACTGTGAAGAATCGTTATCCTCTTCCACGTATTGACGACTTGTTCGACCAGTTGCAAGGGTCGAGCTATTACTCTAAGATTGACTTAAGATCGGGATACCATCAGCTGAGAGTCCGAGAGGAGGACATCTCCAAAACAGCATTCAGAACTCGTTACGGCCATTACGAGTTTCTGGTTATGCCATTCGGGCTGACGAATGCACCAGCGGTCTTCATGGATCTCATGAACCGAGTGTGCAAGCCTTACCTGGATAAGTTTGTTATTGTGTTCATCGACGATATCCTGATCTATTCTAAGAGTCAGGAGGAACACGAGCAGCATCTACGACTTATGCTGGAACTTCTTTGAAAAGAGCAGTTGTATCCCAAGTTTTCAAAATGTGACTTCTGGCTTCGCGAAGTCCACTTTTTAGGCAATGTGGTAAACGAGGATGGAATTCATGTGGATCCATCTAAGGTTGAATCGATCAAGAACTGGCCTGCACCCCGCACACCAACAGAAATCCGCCAATTCTTGGGTTTGGCCGGATATTACAGAAGGTTTATAAAAGATTTCTCCAAGATTGCGCAACCTCTCACTTCACTAACTCAGAAGGGTGTCATCTATCATTGGGGTGATGCACAGGAGTCCGCATTTCAGCACTTGAAGGATAGACTTTGTAGCGCGCCTATCCTCTCATTGCCTGAGGGCACAGACGATTTTGTGTTTTACTGCGATGCTTCCATCCAAGGACTTGGTTGCGTGCTGATGCAACGTGACAAGGTCATTGCCTACGCATCACGCCAAGTCAAGGTTCACGAAAGAAATTACACTACTCACGATCTGGAGCTGGGAGCAGTTGTTTTCGCGCTTAAGATATGGAGACATTACCTGTACGGTACCAAGTGCACCATTTACACCGATCACAGGAGTCTCGAGCATATCTTCAAGCAAAAGGAGTTAAACATGCGTCAACGCCGATGGGTTGAGCTCTTGAACGATTATGAATGCGTAATCAAGTATCATCCGGGAAAAGCCAATGTTGTGGCCGACGTCCTCAGTCGAAAGGATACCATACCTAGGCGTGTACGTGCTCTACAGCTTACCATCCAGTCTAACCTTCCCGCTCAGATTCACGATGCTCAGGTCGAAGCATTGAAAGCAGAAAACATCAGGGCTGAGTCCCTACGAGGATCTAGGCAGCGACTAGAACAAAGGGAAGACGGTGCCTACTATGTAAACGGACGCATCTGGGTTCCACTTTATGGCAACTTACGCGAGCTTGTGATGGATGAAGCACCTAAGTCTCGTTATTCAGTACACCCTGGTTCGGACAAGATGTACCACGACCTCAAGACTACGTATTGGTGGCCTGGCATGAAAGCCCACATAGCCACCTACGTTAGTAAGTGCTTGACTTGTGCGAGAGTCATGACTGAATATCAGAAACCATTAGGCCTACTTCAACAACCAGAGATACCTAAATGGAAATGGGAGCAAATTTCCATGGATTTCGTTACCGGCCTGCCCAGATCTCAACGCGGAAACGATACCATTTGGGTGATCGTAGATCGACTGACCAAGTCTGCACATTTTCTGGCTATCAAAGAAACGGATAAGTTTTCTACTTTAGCAGACATCTATCTAAAGGAAGTAGTATCAAGGCACGGAGTGCCAACCTCCATCATTTCTGATCGTGACGCACGTTTTACTTCTGAACTATGGCAGGCAATGCACAAGTCTTTTGGCTCACGTTTAGATATGAGCATCGCTTATCACCCACAGACGGATGGGAAATATGAACGCACCATCCAAACCCTTGAAGACATGCTTAGGGCATGTGTAATCGATTTTGGTAATGGCTGGGAAAAGCACCTCCCGCTAGTGTAGTTTTCGTATAACAACAGCTACCACACCAGCATTCAGGCCGCTCCATTCGAGGCATTGTACGGACGCAAATGCCGATCACCTCTCTGTTGGGCAGAAGTTGGTGACAGCCAAATCACTGGCCCAGAACTTGTGATAGATACCACCGAGAGAATTGCTCAGATACGACAGCGAATGGCGGCAGCTCGTGACCGTCAGAAAAGGTATGCTGATAAGGGAAGAAAACCACTCGAGCTCCGGGTTGGGGATCGAGTGCTACTCAAAGTCTCACCTTGGAAAGGTGTAGTCCGCTTTGGCAAACGAGGCAAACTCAATCCGCGATATGTCGGACCATTCGAAGTCACCGAGAAAATTGGCAAAGTCGCCTACAGGTTGAATCTACATGAAGAACTCAGCGGAGTTCACAATGTTTTCCATGTGTCGAATCTGAAGAAGTGTCTGTCAGATGAGACCCTCATAGTTCCTCTCAAGGAACTCACAATCGATGACCAGCTGCGATTCGTCGAGGAACCAATAGAGATTACGGATCGAGATGTTAAGATCCTCAAGCATACCAGGATACCTCTGGTCCGAGTTCGTTGGAATGCTCGTCGTGGCCCAGAGTATACCTGGGAACGAGAAGGCCAAATGAAACTCAAGTATCCCCAACTGTTTAAGAAAAACGCAACCACTACTGAGGCTGAAGCTACCGCAGAATTTCGGGACGAAATTCCAAATCAACGGGGGGATGATGTGACACCCCAGGAAAATCAGGAAAACAATGCAACTTAACTAGCTTCCTCAGTAACCACGCGCTAAATTTCAGGACGAAATTCTCTTAACAGGGGGAGAATGTGACAACCCTCAAATTTACATGTAACCGTACAGTTTATTAATAATACTTAATGTGCTTGACGACTGTGTGGAATTACTTAACTGCTTTCTGATATCTGTGTTATGCCTACACGTATTTGTTAATATACTAATAGTATACAGAAAGGTCACTAAATAGTCCCTTATATTTTCCTAAGTGTTAGAAAGTAAAAACGTTACAAAATATATAAGTAGGACGCTTTACGGATTAATTAAGCGGTTTAACGGAACAGTATCGAACCGAACAACCG
The DNA here is from genome assembly GCA_030545235.1 of Helianthus tuberosus. Lineage (NCBI taxonomy): Eukaryota > Viridiplantae > Streptophyta > Magnoliopsida > Asterales > Asteraceae > Helianthus > Helianthus tuberosus. The sequence goes on from CM060427.1 coordinate 58,276,612, forward strand.
GACTTTACCCGGGACATAACAATATTGTTATTGACATTATTTTTCCTTTTCTGAGCCAGTTAGGGTCCCCGAATACCCTAACACCCGTTATAAATTACTGCACACTAGTAACTTAATTTATTTTCCTAATAAACAAACTAGAACTAACTAATAATTAACTACCTAGTTAAAATTAAACCAAATGGCCCCCTCCCATGAGCAGATTCGGTTCCCCCTAGGGAACATTCATCACACTTTAGATTATTTTAACCCATATGTCTAAGATCTAGTGGACATATAGTCCCTTGGTTAATTGCAAGACATGGACTAAATATATGTATGTAGGATCACATTAACCTTCACAAATCACTTGACAAAAAAAAATCAAACTCCTCTCCTCTCCTTTCTTGATTCTCGGCTGACCACCAAGCACCACCCACATCCATTTTCAAGTCTTGATCAAACATTCCAAGCTCATACAAAGGTGAAGGATCACGCATAAGGAAGCCCGGTGCTTACGGATTGCTAAGGACCTCACTACGTTGCTTTTAACCACTCGTTCTTCGCCTAGTTTCTTCCCTAGCCACGAGCTAGTAGTAAGTGATTCTAATCACCTTCTTAATCTTGTCTAAAGTGGTTAACAAGAATTTTGTCGGATAAAAATCATGAACACGAGAGATCACCAACTAAAAGTCTACTAAAGTGATGAACAAGGTGGTTAATGGATGAATGTTAGTGTAAATCATGTAGATCTTGTGTGATTATGATTATTGGTTGATTATCTAATGTTTTTCTGAATAATATTAATATGTGATGTTGTTGTGGTCACTAAACATGATTAACGGGGATCAACCGAACACAAACTAGTAAGCTAGAGACTAAAAACAGAAATCTGTCCATACTTTACAGCCAACTTCAGTTGGCTGTAAACAGGTCATAAACTCAACGAAAAACCGATATTTTGAATCTAAAATATGTTATTATGAAATACGGTTCTAATGGCACCGGAATCGTAATTTTTGGACTTCGTTTACTATTTTTAATGTGTCGATTTGTAACAACAGCTTAAGCTGAATTTTGACAGCAATAAATGGGTGTCATACTTTCAGTCATAACCTGAGTTTTGTGATGAATCGGACCATGAAATTTGTACAGTAGATGAAAACCGATGCATTTGTAATCACCCCACTGGAATTTCGTAAATCGGACACTCGATGAATTTTTAATAAATTGTTCCGTGGACTGTGGTCAGAAATACATAAATCTGGGTTCAGTCCGGAATATGATTTTTTATAAAATATTGGTAATAAACCGGACCCCGATATTTTTACACAATAAAATATGGAACGTTTAAGACATCCTGTAAAAATTTGGGAATTTTTTGAATAATTTAACTATTTTATTAAAATGTCCGAAAACAGCCGGTTTTGAATATAAATGCTGAAATGACATAAGTTGTGACTCGCGTGTCTAAATGTCGAGTATCTATCTGTGAATGATCTAACATGTTATATATGTTATGTGCATTATCGTATGTTTGATTTTGAGTGGGGAATGGATGGGAAACTTAGATGGGCATAAACCGTTAAAGTGATGCATGTTGTGTGATAGATACGTGTAGGAACTTTGTGTTCTATTTGAAAACCACTAAATAACTTACTGGTAAATCATACTAGGACGTGATTGACCGACCTTGACTGTTAGCTATATCTGAGAGTCTAACCGAGCAAACCGAGGTGAGTTCACACCCTTACTAAGGCATGGGAATTCCCGGTGGTTGGAATGGGATTGAATAACTATTTATATTGTCAACACTACTAGACTACCTACTACTGTCCTCGGATGAGAAGGGCACGTACGTAAAACCTACGTACACTTACACTTACTACTGTCCTCGGATTGAGAAGGGCACGTACGTAAAACCTACGTACAGTCACACTTACTACTGTCCTCGGATGAGAAGGGCACGTACGTAAAACCTACGTACACTCATACTTAACACCGTCCTCGGATTGGGAAGGACACTTATGGATACGCCTAGTCTAGTAACATACATAATGGGAAGCCCCCACTAAATATCGTAAAGGTTTGGGAATCAAGGATAATGGGTAATACATGGTTACGAAACGAACTTTCGATTTCTGATACGAACTCATTAACTAAACAACCAAACGTGAACTCACTCAACTTTGTTGTTGACTAGTTGTTACATGCCTTGCAGGTCGTTAGATGCTATGGAGCTTGCACATGGAGGTGTTCGTTGTGGAATACGAACTAATATGTCCCGTACTTACTAAATAAACTTATGAACTACAAACTTATGTTTTGGTTTAACGTCTTATGCTTCCGTTGTTTAAATTGAACTTGGTTAACTTCCTTTTGGTCACCAATTGTGTTGTGATTGGTTTTATTTACTAAAATACGTTGTTCAATATGATTGGTGGCCCGATCCTGCTCACGTCACGCCTCCAAGCGGTGATACTCCGCGTGTGGATTTTGGGGGTGTGACACCCCTTTCATAGTTGAAAATTCGAGTGTAGTGATAGTGTAATATAAGTGAGATTAGTGAGGAATAAGCTCGTACGTAATCCCTACTGGATGTACTCGAGTCAGTCTGTTTGTTCTTAACTATAGTCTAGGTTTCTAAGACTTCGACCCGGACTAGGTCGAGTCTTGCCTAATTCCCTATAGTTATGGCTCTGATACCAATCTGTCACACACCAACCGATGGCGGAATCATCGAGGCATGGCACTGAGCGAAACAGATTGTCCAGAAGTTTCCATAACAATTATCAATACTATTCAATTTAAACAACACGTCACATACCGTATCTCAAACAGTAAATAATTATTATAGACATAAATCCAGGCAAATATTCTGTTCTGACAACTCAGATTTAAATAGACAGCAATTGTTTATCTGCTTCTAGAGACCCCTGATTTGTTATCTACAGACAACTATTTGTTGGGCTCTAAAGCTTTATTCTAGCTTCAAATTCCTACCACATGTGCATCCTAAGCACCTGTCACATATGTTAAAATAAAGTCAATACATAAAATGTAAAGGTGAGCATACAAGTTTGGTAATAGCATATAGAGTTCGAATTCGTTTACGCATAACCAACACGTACACATAGTGAAATGAAGCACGTTAGTTATCAACATAGATCCATCGATACCAATGACTGCGGGTTGACTGCCCGAGGCAGTTCGCAATACATGATTACCACCGTAATCCATGCAAGTAATGGTCCTTAACAACCCCCGTGTGAACGGGTGCTGAGTCCAAACTATAGTACTGTCGTTGCTAAGGCAGGTAGACAACATTCCATGTGTAAACATAACAAACAAGCATTCATAAGCCGCATATAACATGCATTAACGGTTAGCGTTCAAATAGTATTGAGTAGTGTGATTGTTGTAGTTTGAATATTCGTAACGTATGTAACACCCAAAAGTGCTTAAAGCAAAAAGGGGATCGAGTATACTTACAACGCTTAATGGATTAAAGGGAGCGCTTAGCGAGTAAGATTAGCCTGAATAGAGTCGATAGCATAACGATAAGTGAAGCATAACACGGAAAACAAGTGTTGGAGAGTCGGACAACTGGTCGATCGGACAATAGTTCGATGGGACGGCTGACCGTTTGGTTGACAGTCCATTCGGTCCGCTGTCCGGTCGGGTAGTAGGCCGATCGGATGGCTGTTCGAGTGGATTGTTTCTTCCCATAAGAAGTATGTGTTTGTGTATGATGGCTTGACTTTTGAAGTTTTCGTTGTAGCATTTGAAAACTTTGAAGTATCTTTACCTTTCAGGTCGGTCGATCGAACGGTCGTTCGATCGGCCGGCTATCCGATCGGTTAGGTACTTCAGTAAATAGGTTCTCAGCAGGAAGTCACCTGATCGGACGACTGTTCGATCGGGTGGCACTCCAAACGCGTTGAACATGTTGAAAATCGACTAAGTGTTGAAGCATAGTATCTCATGATCCGAAGAGTAATCCAATCGAACGGTAGTCCGATCGAACAGTAGTTCGTTCAATACTCTCTTCAATGAATTTCTCAAGCGTGGGACCATGTGCTAGCCGATCGGCTGGCCTGGTCGATCGGCTGACTGTCCGATTGACTGGCTGTCCGTTCGGACAACAGTCCGATCGGTCAGCAATTCTGACCTGGTTGACCTATTCGTCTAACACTTGGCTGTTCTGGTTTGTTTGTAGTTATATCGAGGTATTTTGACAACGAGTCGAACCATCGTTCTTATTTGTATCCCCTGCTCGGGCAGGAATCACCCAAATCCGGCCGGTGAACTGTTCGGAACGGAGTCTAACGTTTAACCCGTAACCGGTTAACCTCGTAGGTAGAATCCGGACCTTGAGCCATACAACCTCTGAAGTGATTTGTAAATCGGCACAAGCCCCGTTTCTACCGGTTTGAAGGCATTGAGTGTAAAAGAGTAAAGAAAGTTGGAAAACCTTCTTTCAATCATTTTTCACCGTGTATATGTTTAGATCTACTAAGGATCTTTGTTTATTTATGTGGAAATCAGTTAGATCCAAGCTATTCTTGGTGGATTGAGGCCAAATCATGAAGTTCTTCAAGAACCCATGATGACATCATCCTAGAACACTTGATTCTTGATGATTTCACGGTTAAAAGTTAAAATTTTAAAGATAGAAAGGTGTAGGAGTGTGTATAGATCAAGAAAGTACAAGATTTAGGACGAAAACTCACGGGAATCGAGAGGAATCTGCGAAAAGATGAGCTGAGCGTGCTGGTCGGTCAGAGGTTTCCAAAAGTGGAAAGAATGACAATGACAGGGGTATTTATATAATGCCAAAAGGGGTAAGTGCTGGCCGATCAGCCAGGCAGCTCGATCGGACAGCAGTCCGTTCGGCTGGCTGTTCGATCGGCTGGGATCCTGATCGATCAGTCGCACTTTTCGAGTGTTTCGCGCGCCGATTTTTGATATTTCGATTTCGATTGCGAGCGGTACGATACGATAGGGTTTCCTAGTCAAATTACTTTCAGTCCCAAACACTCATATCTCGCATAATCTATTTTCCACCAATTATCATAGTTCGTTCACGATTGGTGTTCGATTGCATTTCGAGTTAGATTTCGAGTTTCGATTGAGTTTGCTTGATTATCTCCACACAACATAAATAAACATGCACAGGTAACACGTAAGGCACACACACACACGTATAATAACAAGTAAAAATACGTAGCTCGAGTTGCAATTTGATGTCGATTCGATTAGCATAGCTTGATTATTGATTAGTTAACTTTATCGCATTGTTACTTCCTATAATTCACAGTCGTAGATCGATTGAATAGTGATTAACATACGTCGATTCTTGCATTTAACAACACTTACTCCACATAATACAAATAAAATAAAGAAATTCCTGTAAGTCAAGTTGCGCGAAATCGGTCGTTGACTTTGACCTTGACCTTGACTTAGACATTGACTTGAAAACACGGGGTGTTACAGAATGTGCCAAAAGGACATGTGAAAGTACTCTTCTCCTGGTCCTCAGAAGCGATAGGATTTTGAAATTATCTAGAGAAATCATCCAGAAAATAGAAAAATGACTTCCCCGACAGACGTTCCAACATCTGATCGATGAATGGAAGCGGGAAGTGGTCCTTACGGGTGGCATCGTTGAGTTTGCGGTAATCGATGCAAACTCGCCATCCGGTGATGGTACGGGTCGGAATAAGTTCATTCCTATCGTTTGGGACTATAGTAATACCACCTTTCTTGGGTACTACTTGCACTGGACTCACCCGAACAGAGTCAGATATAGGATAAATCAACCCTGCATCTAACAACTTAATTACCTCTTTCTTCACCACGTCTTGCATGTTCGGATTCAAACGCCTTTGGTGCTGTGCACTAGGCTTGTAATCGTCCTCCATTAGAATCTTATGAGTACAAAAAGAAGGATTAATGCCTTTGATGTCCATAATCTTCCACGCCATGGCTTTCTTATGAAGCTTTAGAACTTCGAGAATCTGTCTCTTTTCCTCTATTGCAAAAGATGCTGAAATGATTACTTGCAAGTGACACTCCTCGTCTAGTAATGCATATTCGAGATGCGGTGGGAGTTCTTTTAACTCCAATGAAGGTGGATCTTCAACCGAAGGTTTTGACTCTTTTTCAACTTCACGGTCAATCTCCATAAATCGATCTGGACTTTGGGAACCATCATCACCGATTTGGCAAACCGGCTGCTCAGCTTCATGGCCCTCCTGCGAAATTCCATCTAGAATCCCACACAACAGATGCGTGTCCGTATCGATTTCTTCAATTGTGCCTTGGAAATGAGAGCTTACACAAGTGTCGACAATGTCGACATAGTAAAGCATGTCATCGAGACTTTGCGGGTGTTGCATTGATCTTTTAATATCAAAAGTCCCGTGCTCCTCATTTACTCGGAGCGTGATTTGGCCAGCTGCCTCATCAAAAATTGTCCTCACAGTATTGAGGAATGAGCGTCCGAGTATTAATGGCACTTTTGAGTCTTCGTCCATGTCAAGACTAACAAAATCCAATGGAAACACGAAGTTATAGATTTTAACAAGCATATTTTCAACGAATCCACGCGGATACTTGATTGAACGATCTACAAGTCGAATGCTCATTCTAGTGGGTGAAGGTTCACCCAGATCTAATTTAGCAAAAACCTTATAAGGCATAAGATTTATGCTTGCTCCTAAATCAGCTAATGCGTGACTAACAAACATGCTGTCAATGAGGCAGGGAAGAGTAAACTGTCCGGATCCCCCATCTTTTCAGGTAGACGATTTTGGAGAAGGGATGAACATTTTTCATTCATCAACACACAAGACAAGCTTTCGAGCTTTTGCATGTTTGTGAGGATGACTTTTAAGAACTTTGCGTATTTAGGCATTTGAGCAAATGCCTCAACAAATGGTATGTTTATATGTAATTGTTTAAACAGTTCTAGAACCTTACCACGTTGTTCATCGTTCTTCTGCTTCTTCAGTCTTCTCAGATATGGAACTGGAGGAGTATAATCTGCAACTGGCTCCTGGAGCTGTGCTGTACTTGTTGGGACTCGCCTAGCGTGCACCTCATCCGAAGCGTCCGAGAACCTCATGCGAAAGGAATCTTTCTGTCCGAAGGTACCAAATTAATTCTAGGTATGAATGTCCAAGAACCAATATTTCCACCTGAAATTATCTCAGCTTCAATTACACGACTGTAAAGTTTTGTAACCTTTAACCTTGTACCGTTACACAAACCATTTTGTTGGTCAATATTTCGTAACAACATTATTGGAACACCAACTGTAAGCACTAACCTATGATTTGGTAAACCAGATACTTTAAGACCGTTCAGCACGTCGTGTGAGTATATTTTTTGCTGATCAGCGTTGCCATCTTCAGTAGGGCATAGACTGTCAGAACTAAGATACTCTTTTTCTTCACCTGGGAACAGTGTCAACAATCTGTCATTAATCTCGTGAACAACCTCATTCTTAGGCGCAAGTATAGCTCTAGTACTAAAGTAATTACGATCATTGTAGTTTTCCAAGATTGACGGATAGACAAAATCAATCAGGCTAGAAATTGGGTCAGATGTGCTTTCAATTAAAAGACCAGGTGGTATTTCAATTATTGCTTCTCCATCATTCGAACCACCAACATTTCCCTCACCGACGTCCAACAACCATTTTGCAAAATTATTGATCTCTTCAACTTCAAATGTAGGTCTTCCAACGGTTAACCTCATGTTTCTAGTTAAACTCAACAACTTACACTTCCTCCATAGATAAGACGAACATAATGCGGCATTCACAATTTCTTGTTGTCCACCGTTTGGAACAACAGGTAATATTTACCTAAAATCACCACCAAAAACAATAACCTTACCTCCAAACAGAACATCAGATCTGCATGAATTAGAGATATTGAAAATGTCATGCATAGTTCTATCCAAAGCCTCAAATGCATGTTTATGAACCATAGGAGCTTCATCCCATATAATGAGTTTGGTCTGTTGTAGTAATTTAGCTACATCATCGCCAGGTTTAGTGTGACAAACGGAATCCTCATTAAGATTCAAAGGTATATGAAACCTAGAATGTGCCGTTCTTCCTCCATCCAACAACAATGATGCAATTCCGCTAGATGCAACGTTTAATACGATCTCACCTTTTGACCTAATTTCAGCAGACAATGTTTTCCATAAAAACATTTTACCAGTGCCGTCATAACCGTAAACAAAAAATACTCCTCCATTGTTTCCATCAACTGCTATCATAATTTCTTCGTATACTGAACGTTGGTCATCCGTTAACAAATTCACCTGACCTTCATAAACATTTTGTAAATCTGTTCTGTCGTATGCAAGCTCTTCGGTAATCAATCGGCAGCGAAAGTTATCTAAAGATGAATTATTTGGGTAAGGCATTGATACAAATCTTCGAAGCGATGAATTATTTCGAGTTAAAAACTTCTCAATTTCGCATAAAACATAGTTCTTTAGTTGCTGATCGGGAATTGATAAAGCTGTGCAAATTGAAAATAACATATAAATTTAATCATAAATTTTTATTAACTGTAACAAAAAAAAATATTAAATTTAGAATTTTACCTGAAACACGATGATACTTTGAGAATCTGTAAAGAAAATCATCTGTCATATACTTCCATGTGCTTTCCCAGACTACTTCAGGTCTAGATAAAGTGCTTGACAGTAACATGGTGGCGAATAAATTGCGAATATAACCTGCACTACCTGATATATTTGCTTCTTTGATGGCCTCGATGTACTCTGAGTCGTCATCCAACAAACCAAGCGCATAGCAAGCATCTCTAAAAGTATCGTACACTCGACCATTAACTGTTTTAATATCATCAAACGATGTTGGTCTTTTAACTTTGTTAGGAAGAATTCTTAAATAGTACGCTTCACTGGTAGACGGAGAAACGGAATGAATTCTGCCAATTGTTTTTCCTTTTATTCTCGGAACCCATATACGCTGGTCAAGCTTCCACACATACCAACGTGGAAACTGTACATATGTTAGTGTACGTGCAACGGTGTCGTTAGGATCTTGATTACGTTGCATCCAAGACAAAAACATTGATGTTCACAGATGGCTTGTTTAGGACGTGATTAATATCTTCATCAGGAACGAAATAAACTTTTTGTTGTCTAGGAAGATGGAAAGGCAACCTCATAACAGAAGGACTCCTATAATTAACTTCATTCGAAAAAATCCTCCAAGAGGCTTTGCAAGCCGATATATACCTACAATCATAAAACTCTTTAATTTCATCATTTTCTGGTTGCTCGTTTTGGTTATTGCTCGGAACCACAGCAACTGTTGCTCTATCAGGGCCTTTATTAATATATTTGAACAAATACTTTATTGACGCCGCTTGGTTGCACCATTCAACGTTTATATGCGCCTGATATCTTTTCAAAAGTTTTTTGTTGTAAGGTATAACACTCCTGTTGTCTAACTCAATTCTATTTTTTAAAATGAAAGCACCGTCATTTCTTATTCTGTATAAGGGAAATCCGTTAGAATCCAAGGTTGTCTGATCTTGAAATTTCTTTGGAAAACCTTTTGAACATTTTCTATGAACCATACTTGGAGAGCTCATTCTAACGTTACCACATGGACCGTGAATCATATGGTCTTTCACAAGCGTATATAGTTCCGGTTCTTCGTTTATATCAGGGATTTCTGCAGAAATAAACTGATCAACATGGTCTACAGTTGGAAGTTTGTAATCATTTTCCATGAATAAGCACATATGCGCATGAGGCAATCCTCGCTTCTGAAACTCAATAGTGTAAACAACTACACAAAAAAGTAAAAAACTGTTAAATAACATTGAGATCATGTTTAAAAAAGTAAATTTAATAACATACCAGCCGCAGCTTTTCCAAACAAATGACGGTCTTTCAAATCTTTGCAAATTGCATCCAGCTTTATTTTAAACATTCGCGATAGAATATCAGGCCTATCCTCCGGATTAAGATTTGTGTCCTTAAGAAACCTTTGAACCTCCAGCCACTTGGGATTGCAGGTAATGGTTATAAAAAAGTCGGGATAACCATACCATTTACAAATAGCCATAGCGTCTAGATAGTTTTGCATCATATATCGTGAGCCGCCTGTAAACGAAGATGGAAGGAAAATACGTTTTTCAACCTTAGACAAATGTTTTTGGCCGTTAGTTCTTAGTTTGCAGATACTCTCGTATGTATCATACCTGAGATCATTTTGCTGAAATCTTATAAAGTTAAGTCGCTCGCTCTCAATCATCGTATAAGCATCAACCAAGAACTGTTGGAATAACCGTCGAGAATTTAGAATCAATGAAAACTGGTTACTACGCTCTTGTACACGATATGCAAAGAACTCTCTCATTGTACAATTCGGACGTTTCTTGTTAGTAACATCAATGACCCCCCCCCCCCCCATGGGGTATGTCAATTCTGTAACCGTCGTCTCCATATGGGAACAAAATAGGATACTGAAGTGCAAGATAGGAAGGATGCAACTCACTTATTCTTTTTCATGACCCCGTTTGTGTCTCGACAATGATATCTCTATTCTCAAGAGCGTTATCAATATCTCCAACAATAAGAGCGGCAACCTCAGAAGAAGTAGGTAAGTTATAAGTCCGACCATATTGTTCTCTTTTCCCAATAAGGCGAAGCTTCAAAGTAGTATTAGGATTCTCATGGAAGCAATCTCTAACCATCCTATAAATTTTCACAAGCACATTGTTGGCATCCAACATTGCTTTGATATGTTGTATCAGCTTATTATCAGTTTCGTCTGAAGAAGTAGATGAGGAAGCATCGTCTAAACGCCTGTTTCATAAAATTGTCATAGTAAGTAAATATATAGTTAAACCAAATGTTATAATAAAAATTAACTTTTTTGAATGGTACCTAATAACTGATTGCCTGTTTGCCAACTCATTTTCAGTATCGTATATGTATAACTGACAAAATTTAGGTTTCCCTCCGTTTTCTGGCACAAGTAATTTTAAGAGACGAACCATCACCGATGATAAGTTCCCCGATACCATCGTATGGGCTATGCATAGAGAGTGCACTAAGATCATTGGTAATGTGATGAGAAGCACCACTATCCTTCAACCAAGATAAATCGGAGTCCACGGTGGGGTGTGTTGCCATCATGTGTGCTTGGGGTTTTGGTTGGTTATTGGATCGGTTGTAGGTTGGAAGTGTGATTGAGGGATGAGCTTTCTTAAATAATGGGCATGAGGTTAATGAATGTCCTTTGGTAAAACACCATTGGCATTTACCAAAGAAGGGTCGTTGGCTAGGGGCGGAAGTGGGTGTGGGAAGCAGGCCAGGGGAGTTGGTAGAAGTGAGTTTTAGAGATGAAGGGAAGTTGATCATGGTGACCGATTGTGTGGCTGTTGTGCCGACGGTCACAGTGGTGGTGGTAACAGCATTATTGGCCATGGAAGAAAGGGTGGTTGTGTTTAGGTTTTGCAAAACCTGGCTGATACCATATAAGAGTATCAAAACTTGTTTTTCTCATTGATACAAGATTGACATTTATACAAAAAGAGTGCTAAAGACTAGGAACTAAAGAGTGCTAAAGACTAGAAATTAAAGGGTGCTAAAGACTAGGAACTAATTACATAGTAAGTTACAACAAGTAATTAATTTTGACATTCAATTTTCTTTGGTGGGAAATTCTGTTTTGACCGAGGTGGTTCTAATAGTGTGTACGGGATTAAGCCGTAGATGAGGATTTTCCCCGATTCGAAGGCGAGTGTATCCCGATGTTATGAATGTTGCTAGTAACCCCTTTGGGGGATTCGTTGGCCAGTAACAAAAAGATTAAAGGAAATATAAAGGCTATTACTAGTAAATGCTAATGAGGATAGGGGTGACCCCTCAACTAGTAGAATAACTGCTATTTGGTTAAAACAATAACATGGGGTATTATGGTAACCGTTCACGTTCCAAATGCAACATTTAGGTTTTAAGATCCGTGCATGCACGCATACAACTATCTATTGTTAATTTATTACCATCAAATTTTTTAAGTATTGTTAAAAGATGAAAAAAAGTTTGAGCTTACTTTGTTATTTTGTTTCTTTAAAATTCAAGAACCACTGACCGTTTCTAAATCCTCTCTCCAAAAACAACAAAAATTAAAATAACATAAGAATGATAACCATACTGTGAAGAATATATACAAAAATGTTCCAGTACATCTCATTCAATTTATCCGCACAAAAAAGAAAACATTAACTACAACAAAATAAAATTAATCAACATCAGGAATGAGATGAGAGTAGAGATCGGTGTCCGTCCTCATGTGAGTCGACGGAATCTTTCCTACAGATGCAATCTTACTTTTTGCAGCGCACGGTTTCGGTTTTGCTTTTGCTTTTGCTTTTTCTTTCCCTTTCGTTGCTTTGCATGAGTTTGTGCAGAAGTAACAGAGCTCTTATTTGACCCTGAATGTCCCACTTCAGTGACATCTGCAACCACGGGTTCACTTTTTACCTCAGATGACCCATTTTTCTTTCCCTCTTGCTCCTCCAAATCCAAATCTGCTGATGTTTGGCTAGACGATAATAATCCATGTAGCGGCAGGAGGGGTAGGTCAAGACGCTCTATAAACAAGTTAATATCTTGATGTTTATCAGATGCTTCTGCACTGCATAAATCAAGTAATATTGTGTGCAAGGTCAAGTCCAGAGTCCGTGACAGTGTAGTTTATGTGGATACTACAACTTACGGTAACATATTAAGGACAGATTCACGATCTTTGAACAAATCCTGCAACTGTAACAAAATAGAGAAAACAAATAATAATGTTGGTTAAAATCAATAGAATTATATAATTATTTTGTTACATTAATACCTTGGACGTCTTCACTGCTTCTTGTTTGAGTCTGTTCCAGTTTTAACATTTGGCTTTCTTCAAACGTGAGTGCTTCCAGAGCCAGTCAATCTCATCTTTAATACGTTACGCATCTAATGGAAATTTTTTTTTTGATAGAAATTAGTACCAAACAGTTCACAGCAATTCTTAATCAAAACACAAAAGTATTTAACAAAGCTATACCACATCATAAGCTCCAAGAGATCTTCTTCCTTCGTTAAAAGCACCAGACATACGGAGCTGAAGTTCTTTTAGATCTTTAGCTAAAACCGTCTTCTGTGCATGCAGTTCCCTAGCATGCTACATCGTTAACCAAAATTAAGTAAATTCACCAGTATGTCTTGATAGTCCGATGACAACAAAAATAAGACAAATGTTGTGTTATATATCCTTCTAAGAACTAAGAAAATATACATCTACAGAACTAACAGAAGTCATTATCAGAAATATTTCTTAACATACAACTGTAAGAATCCATATGCCTACGCATATGATCATCGATTAACCGATCAAAAGATCTAAAAGTTTAGTTCTAATGGTTTAAAGTTTGTACTGTCTACGTGAAATGAGCATAATGGATATTTATCATATAAATTAACTGAGCAAAAGCCAAAAGGTAAAACATATCAGGAACAAAATATAATTTTTCTTGAAGAAGTTAATTTACAACCATGTCATTTGTTTCCTTTATGGGCTGCTGCGCCTGTTTAAGTGCCTCCACCATTGCAAGAATATCTAAACTACTCTTAGCCGCTTCCGCTTTTGCTTCTTCTGCAGCTTTCTCGTTCAGTTCCACTTTTCTCTTTAAACTGATAGCACGATCCAACCTTGAAGCCAAAATTTTCTGCACAAACTCGAGTATTATAGAACAATAACATATATGCTAATTTAGATGACTAATAGAGTTGTAAAATAATGTAGTTGGAATTAGTTTCACCTTGTTGTTTGTAGCATCTTTGATTAAATTATTAAGAAGTTCCAATTCACTGGTAATATTGTCAATGTCGAATGTGCAGTCGTCCTCATGATTTGCCATTTCAACCTCACAATCCTTTTTATCAGTAATTGCCCTAAAGTTCTTACAAAATTCACAATCACTGAATAATCCGTCTATTCAATGAATTTTTTTTATATATAACATAGTTATGGAAAATTATTCGACTAACGTAAGCCGCATACCTGCAATGCAAAACTGTTTTTTACAAATGATCAAGCCATCATGAAGACATGAACCTGCAATCGATTACGAGCCAACAAAAACGATAAACTTTAGGTAGATCAAAAGTATGAAGTGATTATGTACTAGTGTAAATCAACAACTCGATAACATAATTCAAATTTGGCGCTAACTTTAGTGTAATCTTGTACTCTTTTTTTATTATTGTTCGGTAGATTACGTGTTAGAAATCATAACTGAAAACGTTCTAGCCAAATATAATAACGATTTACATATCTTACAAGAACTTAAACACAAAACTTATAGAAAAACGAACAATCGTTTTAAAAACTGGAACGAAGCAACACAATCTATATATAAAGAAAAGAATTTAGCTATTATAAATAGTTTACCAGATTAAAACGTTTACCAGATGACAAAATGAAGCCCAGTCGTTCTAGGGTTTTGAGTTTTTGACGCTTCAGAGAGAGTATTGACTTGTGTGTCATGGGACCCTTTTTTATGGGGTGTACCTGTTGGCACACCAATGTGCCTATTGGCACACCAAACCGTAGTTGAATTAGAATTTAGCTACGCGTGTATACGTATAGGGTTATACGCTGCGTATAGAGCTATACGCTGCGTAGGTAAAGCTAGATCTCAGAGCCTGATCATCAATCATTGCACAGAAAACAAGGGTTTTTATACGCTGCTTATAGTTCTATACGCAGTGTATATAAACCATCTGAACTTTTGGGGTCATTTTGATGGGTTTGAAGCATCAGTTTTTTCACAAAGTTTATATACGCTGCGTATAGAGCTATACGTAGCGTATATAACCTTTCATAATTTTGTTTGGTCATTCGGCATATTTGTGGTATAAATTCTCACCCAGTTACAACCTTAACTCACTTAAAATATATAACAAGTTAAAAATATATAATGTCTTTTATTATTTAGTCGATGTCGTAGTTAATTTATTTAGTCGATGTCGTCGAAAAGCGTATAACGTTAAAATTTTGAAAAGTGTATATACGGTTCAAATATATAATATCGTTATCGAGGTTTTGAAATAAATTATTATACCAAGTCTAGTGTCATTCGAATACCATAAACATTTAAATATTATACCGTAAATTATTTTTAAGTGTGCGGTTCGAATACTATAACGTTAAAATATTATACCGTTAAATATTTTGAAATACCTGGGTACTGTTCGAATATGTTACACCGTTTACAGGAAAAGTTTTATATATACAGCAAAAGTTTGATATATACAGCAAAAGTTGGTACCTAAATAACAAAATGATAAAATACTATGGCAGTGGATCCTGCTGCTCCTTCTGCTCATGCTGCTGATGCCATTCCGCATGCGGAATGAACTGTGGTGGAGGTAACCCCCTCACGCTCTGAAAGCCTCTGCAACTCTACAGCCATCCACTCCACCACATACGTCTGCCTGCCAACGTCGCGACGTAGCCGTTGATATGATGGGGCAGGACCGGGCCCAACATGTCGTGGGAGCTGAGGCTCCCCGGGTGGTCCACGCGGCTGTGGTGGCTCCGGAATGACCATGGCGGATTCATGCTCCTCCGGCAACTCCGGATCGCGCAGGGGATATACCAGCTCGAACTGTGCCGGCAGCTGTGTAAGCGCGTAAGGCAGGTCGTCCGCACCCTTAAACCGCTTCCCGCATGGGAATTTTTGGTAAGGTGCATTCCCGATATTGTGTTCATCCCCATCCGCTTCGGCTGTATCGCCGGGCCTACACGCGGGTGGGCATTCTCCGGGTGATAGCCCAACGAAAGGGTTATCCTAGTGACGTAGGCGCCACCGTATAACTTTCCATGCTCCTGTCGATGATGCGCGGATGCGAAGTACTGCGCCAACCCGTGTGTGAGAGCGCACGGCCACTTGTACAAGAGGCAATATAAGAAAAACAGGTCACCGCTCGTACACCACTCCCGGCTCTTGTTTCGAGCGGTGATGGAAGTGGATATCATCTTGTGAAAATACCTGCACAAAAGGAAACCAGTCAGTAAATAATAATCAGACGACATCGACTAAATAATAAAAACCAAAGAATATATTTTTGACTCGTTATGGATTTCGACGCGCTTAACGGACCTACGCTCGTAACGGACGACGTCGACTAAATAATAAAAATACAATATTATTTTGACTCGTTACGGATTTCGACGCGTGTAACGGACCTACGCTCGTAACGGACGACGTCGACTAAATAATAAAAAGATTATATGTTTTTGACTCGTTACGGATTTCGAGGGCATACGTCCCTAACGAGCGTCGAAACTAAGATCGTCGTTAAAATATTTTTTTTTATTATTTAGTCGAACTCGAACCGTAAGGCGCATAGGTCCCTAACGAGCGTCGAAACTAAGTTCATCGTTAAAATATATAAGTTTTGTTATTTAGTCGATGTCGTCCGTAAGGCGCGTAGGTCCCTAACGAGCGTCGAAACTAAGATCGTCGTTAAAATATTTTTTTTATTATTTAGTCCAACTTGAACCGTAAGGCGCGTAGGTCCCTAACGGTACGTATGAGCTGTGTCGGGGTAAATCGTACCTATGTTTTGGGGAAGCGGTATATACGTTGTTGTCCTCGCCATAGGAGTTGTTTCTCGCAGCTTCGTCTAACTTCGTAGCTTCATCTAGCCTTTGTTGTACTCTCTTTGATGTAGGCCGACCGCGAGTATTTTGCTGGACAATCGGTGGTTTCTTAGTTGACGATTTCGGGGCTAAGACCGCTTTTATCTTTGAAAGCAAACTTTTTTTCTGATCAGGGGGTGTGACTCTAATTTTTGCCGCACAATATTGAGTTCTGCTACAACATCGACTTCCTCATCTACCACTTTACACTGTAGTAAGTCAAGCTTACACTAGAATACATCTACGTCGTCGAGTTGTATCTTACGCTCTGCACAGTTAAGTCAATATGGTGTGAGAAACAGCTATATCATACTAAATAACAAAAGGTTTGTAGGTTTAATATTTTTACCTGTACGTTTGTAGTTTTCCGGCCTACAAGCACACGAAAACCGACAACTAAGCCACATATGGCAACCACATGATTCGTTAAGTTTCTGCAACACCTCCAGCATCCTCATTAGCTCTCCTTCCAGCAAATCAAGTGCTATATGGGAAATCTTTCATTGTAGGTTGTCCAACAGTGGGTGTATGTGGTGGTTCATCGTTTTTTCGATACTGTCGGTGAAACTTTTTTGTATTTCCCCGTACTGAGTTTCAACTATATCCATGACGCATCTTGCTATTCGCCCCAATGAACTCCTGCGCTAACGTATCTTTTTAAATTTGCGTGCTGTCTCTCAACTCTATTGGTGGTGCGCTGACCAAAGTTGCGACACTTATTAGTCCACTGAAACGCCCAACTTTTTAAGTTTGAATATCAACATAAACTTCATACCAATTTTAGAAAATTTTTTTACATGACCCATTCGTAAAGAAGACGATTTCCTGCTTTTTAACATAATCAATCAAGATACACTCTATGACACTTACAAAATATGCTAAAATTTAGAACCTTACACATTTCATCAAAACATTAAATCCGAACTATTCAAAATAAAGTTTAAACTTCAAACTACTACAATTATCCTAGTTACTAGTTAAACATTTACTACACAAAATGGTACTTTGACCCATTCAAAATAAGTAACTTGAACCGGAAGCGCATAAGAGTCGACATTGTGTGTGTGTGTTCGGTCCGAGCGCGCCGCAATTAAGTATGGGATTTACCTATCATTCATAACAACAAAACATTTGTTAGTTCGTAATACATAACAATTCGAATCCTTTAATTACCTATCATTATACGACCCGTTAACGTGACATGTTACATTACTAACATCCTTACTTCCATTCGGAAACATCCAACATACCACTTTCCGACTCATTTGTAATGAATCGCTACATACCATACATTTCAACATACTTACATCATTTGACCCGTTATGAACAAGTCAATTCCTAAACATTCCAACAATCATTCTACTTATCATTCCAACCCATTTAGACGGGTCATTTTATATTCACTATCAACATCATCTTTTGAACATTTCTCAATATAAACTCTTTGCATCAAATCAATCATGATCCATATGGAAACTTACACTAAATTCATAGTACCAAATAATTTCATTCATAAATCTACAAATAGAGTAAATAAAGTTCATATGAACTTACCGCGATCTTGAGATGCTTGTGACTTCGAGTGACTTGCGCCTTCTTCTTTCTTCGTGCCTATACATCATAACTTCATACTTTAGCTTTCATAAACATTACTTCACACAAGTATCTTTATTTAGTCATAATGGCTTACATAATTACACATACATCCATTTTCATTTACATCACCATTAAATCGGGAGTTCATGTCAAATTTCAACTAAATCATTTTTATGCATTTCATCGAACACATGGCGTGCATACTATTTATAAAGCATGAAGTACAAGTAATTATAGCACATCTATCCTATTTCATCAATGGGTAAACATGAACTTTCACAACCAATATCATAACCCTAATTCATGTGACTCATAGCAAAATAACCATCAAAACCACATTCTATAGCACAATTTATCATCTACATCACCCAAATTCATTCCATAACTTTTCTTAACTCTAATTTCCTACAATTACATGTGGGTTTTGCTCCAAACTTTCAATGTAATCAAAATTGCACATAGAACAACTTCTATATTATATGATCGTGTTATGTAGCATTCATGTTAAATCACACATTTAATCACGGATTACACATAACCCGCTTCATCAAACATCACTAAATCATGAAATTAAACTTACTTGTTGTGAAATTCACTTAGGGAATGAACATTCCTAACTCATGCATTGGATTAACCACTGATTTCACCTTCAATTTGATTGAATTTAGTATGTTAGGGTTTTGAAGGAGAAGCTCCTCCTGGCTCCCTTCTCTCGATCGCACACACCCACACTAAAACGCTGGGCATTTTTTCTTTATGGGTTTTAATTATAAAACTTTCATTTTTAACCCCCATCTTTTAGAACATATCACTTTATCTCATTTCTACTTACTAACTTGGTAAACCTTAATACATATATAAGATTTTGGATTTGTTTAAATGCTATAAATATTAAAAATGGTAAAATTTCATGTTTACCATTTCTTTTCGTCAAAGTATTGCGATTAAGCATTGTAACGTGTCATACGAAATTTGGGGTGTTACAAGTCTACCTCCCTTAAAGAAGGTTTCGTCCCCGAAACCTAGATACGTACCAAATAATTCTGGGTAGTGCATTCGCATTTCATCCTCCGCTTCCCACGTAAGTTCCGATCCCTTTTGATGTTGCCATTGGACCAACACTTGTCGAATGGACTTGTTGCGGAGTTGCTTCACTTTAGAATCTTTTATTGCCACGGGTTTTTCCACATAATTTAACTTCTTTTCAACTTCAATGTGATCCAAGGGAACGTATGTTGTTTCATCCGCAAGGCACTTCCTCAGTTGCGACACATGAAAAGTGTTATGAATCCCATCCAACGCGGGTGGTAATTCTAACTGGTACGCCACCTCCCCGACCCGACCCGAGCAAGCACTTTAAATGGTCCGATGTATCGAGGACCTAGTTCCCACGTTTACGAAAACGAATTATCCCTTTCTATGGAGAGACTTTTAGTAAGACATAATCTCCCACTTGGAACTCAATTGGTCGCCTTCGCCGATCTGCATAAGACTTTTGTCTATCTTGGGTTGCTTTTATTCTTGATCTAACCATATCAATCTTCTCATTCATTTCGGCTATGACATCCTTTAACACGAGTTCGCATTGACCCACTTCCCCCTAACAAACCAGGGTTCTACATTTCCTTCCATAGAGCATTTCGTAAGGGGCCATTTTTGTGCTGTTATGATAACTATTATTATATGAAAACTCTACAAAAGGTAGATGATCATCCCAGCTTCCTCCAAAATCCATAACACACGCCCTTAGCATATCAACCAATGTTTGGATAGTTCGTTCTGACTGACCATCGGTTTGTGGATGGTAGGCGGTGCTTATATGTAACTGGGTCCCCAATTCTTCGTGAAATTTTCTCCAATAGTGAGATTTGAACCGGGTATCCCGGTCGGACATTATAGACACCGGAACCCCATGTCGAGATAGAATCTCATTCGTATAAACTTACTCCATCTTTTCCGAATTATAGGTTTCCCGGATGGGTAAGAAATGTGAACTTTTGGTTAGTCGGTCAACGACTACCCAAATAACATCGTGCCCCTTCCTTGTCTTAGGAAGTTTAGTCACCAAATCCATCGTTACATGTTCCCACTTCCACACCGGTATCTCCAACGGTTGCAACTTTCCATACGGCCTTTGGTGTTCGGCCTTTACTTGAGAACATGTCAAACACTTAGCAACATACTTGACAACGTCTCTTTTCATTCCCGGCCACCAATAATTCATCCTCAAGTCTCGATACATCTTTGTAGCTCCCGGATGAATGGAGTATCGAGACTTGTGAGCCTCATTCAAAAGTAATTCTTTCACATCACATTCCCGAGGTATCCAGATTCGGTCATACCTCGTTTTCATACCATTCGCGTTCTCTTCTAATTCATGAATAAATCCTTTCGTCTTTTCTTTCTTCGAGTCATCGGCATTCAAAGATTTAATTTGAGCTTCTCGAATTTCTTCAAGGAGTTTAGAAGTGACTACCATCTTCATAGATTTTACCCGAATCGGAGGCGGGTATTCCTTTCGACTTAGAGCGTCCGCCACTACATTAGCCTTCCCGGGACGATAATGAATGTCACAATCGTAATCCTTAATGAGTTCCAACCATCTTCGTTGCCTCATATTAAGATCTTTCTGCTCGAAAAAGTATTTGAGGCTTTTATGATCCGAGTAAATTGTACATTTCACCCCATATAGGTAGTGCCTCCATATCTTCAAGGCAAATACGACCGCCGCCAATTCTAGATCATGCGTTGGGTAATTGTTTTCATGCTGCTTGAGTTGTCTTGAAGCATAAGTAACGACTTTACCCTTTTGCATTAACACGCAACCTAAACCTTGGCGGGAGGCGTTAGTATACACTACTAAATCATCCGTTCCATCCGGTAATGTCAACACCGGAGAATGTGAGAGATTTTCCTTCAAAGTCTGAAACGCTTTTTCTTGTTCTTCACCCCATATAAACTTTTCACTCTTCTTTGTTAACTTCGTCATGGGTGAGGCTATCTTGGAGAAATCCTAGATAAATCTCCTGTAATACCCAGCCAAGCCTAGAAAACTTTTTATTTCGCTTGGATTCTTCGGGGGTACCCAATTCATTACTGCATCTACCTTGGACGGGTCCACATGGACACCATCCGCATCGATTACGTGACCCAAGAATTGTACCTCTCTAAGCCAAAAGGCACACTTTGAGAACTTTGCATATAACTTTTCCTTGCGAAGCGTTTCCAATATATCACGTAAGTGTGAAGAATGCTCTACTTCACTTTGGGAGTATATTAGTATATCATCAATAAAAACGATTACATACTTATCAAGCATAGACCGGCACACCCGATTCATTAAATCCATAAATGCAGCTGGTGTGTTTGTTAACCCAAAGGACATTACTAAAAACTCGTAATGTCCGTACCGTGTTCGAAACGCAGTCTTCGGCACATCTTCTTCTCGTACACGCAGTTGGTGATAATCCGACCGCAGATCGATCTTTGAAAACCAACTTGCCCCTTGAAGCTGGTCAAGTAGGTCATCAATTCTGGGCAAAGGGTAACGATTCTTCACTGTTAACTTGTTCAACTCTCGATAGGCGATGCACATTTGCATCGACCTATCTTTCTTCTTCACGAATAATACGGGCGCTCCCCATGGTGAAACACTTGGTTTAATAAAACCTTTATCGAGCAACTCTTGGAGTTGCGTCATCAATTCTTTCATTTCGGTTAGGGCCAACTGATAAGGAGCTTTGGCTACCGGCTTTGCACCCGGGTTAAGCTCTATCTTGAATTCTACTTCCCGCCCGGGCGGAAGCCCCGGTAAATCTTCCGGAAACACATCCAGATATTCGGTCACTACATTTACATCTTCAAGCTTTGGAACACCATGATTGGTGTCAATCACGTAAGATAGATACACCCTACCCTCGTTCCTCACATATTTAACGACTTTGATTATAGAACACAATTTTGACATGATGACCGTATCTCCTTGAACACTTACCCGTCCCCCCCCCCCCCCGAGGTTACTACATGAATGACTTTCATTTACGTTGAATTTCAGCGCGGTTTTGGGCTAGCCAATCCATTCCTACAACTACTTTAAATTCCCCCATACACATCGGGATAAGATCTATACTAAATTCCTCATCTTCGATTAAGATCTTACAGTTTCTACAGATATCATGCAATAAATAGCTTTTACTATCAGCAACTTCCACTTCTAAGGGCACTAACATCTTTTCAAGCTTAAAAGATGGATGAACTAATAATTCATTCGAAATAAACGATCTACTAGCCCCGGAATCAAATAAAACATTCATAGGCATAGAGTTAACTAAGAATATACCTGAAACCACATCCGGGCTCGTCTTAGCTTCATCCGAGGTTAACTGGAACATCCTTCCACGAGCCTTGGAAGGCTCATCCTTCTTTCCATCCTTCTTTGCCCCTTGTTGGAGTTTCGGGCATTCTGCTTTAACATGCCCTGTTTGATGATAATTATAGCACGTTTTTGGATTCTCGGGGCACCTATAATACGGATGTCCCTCTTGCCCACATTTGTAGCACCCTTTCTTTCCTAGCAAACATTCACCCGAATGATGTTTCCCGCACGTCTTACAGGTCGGGATTCCACTACTTGTCTTCTGTTTCCTATTTTGATGTTAATATCTTGCCTTTTTGCATGGGTTTGGGTTGGTAGTCTTCTCCGCCACCCTTTTCTCCCCCCGTTCAACCTGCCTTCTTATCTCAATCTCCATATCTCTTGCCCAGTCAATTAACTCATTCAACGTTTCACACTTGGAGGGATTTACGAACTCATGATATTCAGCCTTTAACATAGCATGATAACATAAAATTCTCAACCTCTCAGTCCTCGCTATCTACCCACAAAACTTCACCTTGTCAAGGAACTTGTTCATTATCTCGTCAATCATTTCATCTTTTTGTCGAAGACGTAAGAAGTCTTCTTGAATCTTATCAATTGTGGATTGTGGGCTATGATATTTCAGAAATGGCTCCTTGAACTCTTGCCACGTTAATGTTTGTACTTTATCATCCCCCAATTCCTTCGAATATGCGTCCCACTAATCCTTTGCTTGAAGTTGTAGGAGGCCCGTAGCAAACATCACTTGATCCTCCACTTCACATCTACTTCTTACAAACACGGCCTCGGTGCTTGAAATCCATCTTTGACAAGTTATCGGATCAATTTCACCCTTATATGGCAAGGGGTTACATGCCATAAATTCCTTATACGTGCACCTTCGAGTGCTTTTCTTCGTTTGCAATTCATTGATCATTTCCTTTAGCTCTTCAACTTGGGACATCACTAATTTGTTGACTACTTCCAACACTTGACCTTCAACTTCTTGAGCTAGCCGAGGAATGCTAGCCTCTATTACCTTCCCTACTTCTTCCACAATTCTTTCATTTATTGCTTCATGTTGAGTCGCTATATCATCATTCACGTTTACATTATCCGCGATCTACATAAAACATTTATCTCATTCATTAGATTTTATTTTCGTACATCTCTTCACCATATGTGAACTTATTTTGGCATGTTTCATTCAAGTTACAATACATACTTTATACATTATCGTCCATGACGATCATGCCGTATCGCGTAGATCAAGACCTTTGATCGCAATGATTTACCTTTTCATCCTTTCATATACATATATACTTTCCCTCATCTTTCTTAATATCAAAATTTCCCTTAAACGTTGATTACGAGGCTTTAATAACCGTTTAAAACAAGTCCCGTATTCAAACAAACAAAAGTAAAAATTTTTGCCAGCATTAGGGGTCGTCGCGGCCCGCGATACCTTAAGAGCTATCTATCGCGGCCCGCGACCGATGCCGCGTAACGCGACGTCGATCCAGGTTGGGTGTCGCATGACGCAACACCTACTTCTTCACAGACTGTTCATTCTGGGTTGCTGCAGATACCCAGCTCCAAAATTTTCCAACATTAAATCTTTAAAACTTCATATCTTTAGTTATACTAGTCCGTTTTACTCGATTCTTTTTCCTATGTGTCCGTAATTAAATTGCGGACCCGTTTATCATTTTCGTTTGCCATAAAATTCGGTTTAAAAGCACATAACCTATAAATCCCTTTTTACTTCTAACTATAAGCATAATCAAATTCATAATTCACTTACTTGCATAGCGCTGCAGAGCGAACACACCTTCATACGAGCTCTCGGTTTGAGTTCAGGCATTTTGCTCTAATACTTGAATCTCTCAAACCTCGGCTCTGATACCAACTTGAAACGCCCAACTTTTTAAGTTTGAATATCAACATAAACTTCATACCAATTTTAGAAAAAAAAATTGACATGACCCATTCGTATAGAAGATGATTTCCTGCTTTTTAACATAATCAATCAAGATACACTCTACATTAAATCCGAACTATTCAAAATAAAGTTTAAACTTCAAACTACTACAATTATCCTAGTTACTAGTTAAACATTTACTACACAAAATGGTACTTTGACCCATTCAAAATAAGTAACTTGAACCGGAAGCGCATAAGAGTCGACATTGTGTGTGTGTGTTCGGTCCGAGCGCGCCGCAATTGTGACAACCCTCATTAAACCAGGTATCCGTACAACTAATTAATTATGATTAAGTGCTTAATGACTGTGCTGAATTACTTAACTGCTTTCTGATTACTGCATCATACTTACATGTGCATCACATATTACATAAGGTCACATCATTATCACATACAGACTTTATTGACATACCTGATGCACAAAGCACAGTTAGCACAGTTAACGGATAAAGCAGGAAAATGCTGACAATGTTCAGTAAATAGACAGACAGTGTTTTGAGACCCAGTATGGGCCAGGGACAAGGTACTACACTAGTATGGTGTGTAGGGAAGTGAGGGCCATAAAACTGCGTCACTAGGTGATAGTTTGAGTGCCGGAAAGTGCCTAAACCTCACTTTAAGTGCAGAATTCTGCATTTTTCAGCAAAATTCAGCTTTTTAACATACTAGTATTATGCAAAAAATTGACTAAATGGTCCTGAATGCTTTCCTAAGTGTTGGGAATTAAAGATTTCATAAAAAGTTACATAAAAGACAGTTAACGGAATAGCTTGACACTTAAACGAACGGGTATCAAACCGAACAACCGGACATTACCCGAAACACCAAAATTTTGCCAGATACATTGCTTAATTATTTCTTTACTAGTTATGGTCCCCGAATACCCCAACACACTATATAATTTGTCATACACTTAAAACACTAGATTTTTACACTTAACCTCCTAACTATTTACCTACTTACCATCAAAACTTACAATTAACCCCCCCCCCCCCCCCTCATCATTTACGGTCACTAGGACCCACACCCCACTCATACATTTTATTTCTTATTTTATGGTGATCTTGCTTGATATGGTAACCAAAATATGGAAGAAATCCTTATAAGTATGGCCTTGGATATTCATGATCATTTCATTCTCTCACTTCACAAGTTCACTCCACATCCCTCATACTCTCTCTCTCTCCCTCTCGGCCCTTGTTTGTGCCGCCACCACCACCTTGCAACCACCATTAACCCATTTTAAGCTCATCTCCAAGTGCAAGAAGGTGTTTCATGGAGCTTGGTGCTTGAAGAACTTGAAGAACCTTCATCCATTGCTTTTATCATCCATTTTCATCATCTTTTTCTCTAGTGGTCTTCCCTAGCCATTGAGCTAGTTGTAAGCTTCTTGTTACTAATTTTTACTTCTCATTTTGTTGGTTAAAAAGATGTGCATTGTCATGAATCACAAGAACACTAAATGAACATAAACAAGAATCATAAACATAAGCTTGCATATGATGATTTATGGATGAAATGAGGTTGTTAAATACATGCATGGCACTTGATTGTTATTTACTTGAAATTATTATGTTGATCATCATAAGAAGCTTTCTAAATTGTGATTAAACACATGATTTAGCAAGTTAAAGAATGATTATGTGGTGACATAAGTAGATCATCCTAACTTATGAACATGAAGTTGAAAATAAAATTTTTCTTGAAAAATAATAAATAAAGTGAGCTAGTAATTTTGTGAAGCTAAGATTTATGAATAATTTTCCAAGAAAATCAAGTTCAAAATATGATTTTTAGTAGAACTTGATTCCTACATAAATGTACATTGTTTTTTTGGTGATAAAATAAGTGTAAGATCACACTTTATTTACAAGAAGAGTTCAAAAGAATAATTTTTGTAGAATATGTTTACAAGTTGTAAACATCTAAAATTTTCAAGAAGGAAGTTTATTAAGAAATAAACACACTTTAAGGGGTAACTAAGTCTACTAAACATGTTACCAAGTTACTATGAGTTTTTGGTGAAACTTCATGTCCATATTGTTATATACATTGTATACTTTTTGCACTTGGGAAGTGTAGTTTGATTATTGATTGTTGGGTTGATTTTTGAAAAGAAAATGATATGCTTTAATAGCATGGACACCTCCATTTTTAGGGGAAACTATCGCGAAATTTTCTAAAAATATAAACACTTAGAAAAATATTTTCTAACAAGTATTTACAAGTATGTCTTAAACTATATTTTTCAATATAAACTTTGCCATAATTTTTGTAACAAAAATACAAATATTTGAGGTTGGTTTTTGTAACTAAAAATGGATAAATATATATTTAGAATATATATTTTATATTTAAGACACTTGTGTGATTACTTGTATACTTGGTGAAATGGTTATATTATTTTAGGGTAAAATAATATAACTTAACAAAGTACCGTGAAATTTATTATCCAAAAGCAATACCGTTACTTATATATTTTTGGTAAAAATACTATTTTGGATACAAGAAATAAAAATATGATTTTTGTAAATATTACAAAGTTGCATCATATTTTTGAACAAAGTGAAAATATATTATTTTTGGGAAATAAAAATATATTTTCCTAGTATATTTAGAAGATATATGATTTTTGGGAAAAATATATATTTTCTAGACAATACATTATTTTGGACAAAATGAGTTTACAAATATATTTTCTAAAGTGAGACTTGAGAAAATATTAATACGGAATTACAAATACAATAATACAAAAATACATGTATAAAATACCCCATCATTGGGAAGGAAAATACGAAGTTAAATACTTGAGAAGTATTAATACAGAAATATTGTTTAAACAATTATTCCAAAACCAAATTTAATTTAAGTTGAAATATCAAATATTTTGACAAGTAATTATAACTCGGAATAATATAAGAAACGTAACTCAAAAACATTAATACTAAGTGTAGGATCGTTGTACGACCTGACTGAGTCGATCAGAAGAGTTGTTTATCCGAATCAAAGGCGGAATCAATGACACGGACGCTCGATACAATTTAACTGTCTTGTATATTGATATAATAGTGATTACAGCACCTGGAGACAATCCGGCAACACTTCGTTACCAGATTACAAGATCAAATTCCGCTCCAAATGAAATGGTAAGTGCTCCTATATATAGCAGTTCTGATTTCGCTTGAACTGACCAAAGCACTTTCGAGCGGAATCAACAATGTTGATTTCGCTTGAACATGTTCTTGATCATTTCAAGTGGAATCACTAGTAAACTCACTAATCTCAGTTTCTAGCACCTCGAGCACTGGTTATTCTATCCTATTACATTACATGACTCGATACAAGACGAAGTCAATAGACATAGTGCACTAACAGACTCCCCCTTGGATGTTGACGAAGTCTTCAGTGTCGAGTCTTTAACATGACACATCTTCAGTCTTGATCAGTCTTCATGCTTTATCTATGTCTAACACTGTAAACATCTATCAATCATTGTTCAAGTCTTCAGGCTCCCCCTTTCGTCAAGCTTCCGTGCTTTAGGGATCGACACCTTGCTTTCCGATTACAAGCTCCCCCTTGCTTTAAGCTCGTCTTCAGACTCCCCCTTAGACTCAGCTGTCGGGATCGTGGTCTAGAATCTCATCTGCAATCACTCAAACAATTATAAGTAACAGCATTTCAAATTTCAGCTATCCAGGAATTGTAACCTGGCTCACTCAATCTTTCTAAACTAACACATCTTTTGAATATTGGCAGTTTCAGAATCGAAAACCTAGCCTTCTTAACAATATAAGAATCCAAATCCCTCACAGTTCATCTTCCAAGTCCAAATTAATGACCTTGGAGATATCACAAACTGTTTTTGATTTTTGATTTAAAAATAAACTTCAAGTTTCAAATTAATGAACTTGTTTTATTTTCAGAAACACAATCAACATACTCAGATTTTAAAACTCAACATCTCAGACAACAGTTGTCGAAAATAAAACAGAATCAAAATCTTTTTGTATTTTCTGAAAATATAAAGCAGTAAAGAAAAATTTACAAACATATTTACAAGCAATATTTTTGTTTGAGTTTGCGTTAGAGGATCATATCAGTTTTTGACAAGTCACAAATACCGTTGAGCTTAGTTACACATTAAGAATTAAACAATTCACTTAGATTGTCGATATATACTGGTCCACTTAAATATTCACACAAATTTCAACTGATTCAGGTTACGAATTAGGTGTATTAAGAACTTCAACTCATTCATATGTCCCACTTCTTGAATATACTCCCGTATCCAGATCCCAATATTCAGTCTTACAGGTGAGTATACCTAGATGATATCTGTAAGGGGTTAAATTGCGAAGAACCGTGAGAGCTCAGGTCAGAACTTCCGTTCAGTAGAGAGATGACGACTTCGACTTTTGGTGTGTCCCCTTTAGAGGATCTTTTCTTCAACAGCACATGATTAGCATTTTTCAATATTTCATCATTTTTTGTACTGAGGGCGTTTGCTATATTTCAAGCATGCAGGAAGTATTATACCCTAGATATCACTAAGTATAAAGACCTAGTATTTCAGAAAGAGGGGTCCTTCAAACAAGATTTCAGGGGTTACCAATATATCCAAGTAGTGTACACCACAAAATAAGCAAGTTTGAATTTAGGTTTATATCCCGAAAAAGGTTTACTAAATGTATAAAAATCTACCGACACATCCACGGTGAGATCGTTTAACACATTTTGACTTTCCAATTCTTTAGCGTACAATAACTTTCTACTGATGTACTATCATTTCCTCTTTTTACGCAAAAACTCAATTTTCAAATTTTATCATGTTTTTGTCATTTTCAAATTTTCAAATGTTTTTGTATTTTCTGACAACAATACTCCCCCTAAAATGCAAAACCATTTAAAGAAAATTTGACAACCAACACTGATAGCTTTGTCTCGCCATCCATTTTCTGCTTAATGTGCTCTGTATTGCAGAAAAAATATACACATGAGAAATTATAATGTACCCCCATGATTTACAACACATTGATATTTTACAGTTTGAAAACCGTTTTTCAATCTTGTGAAATTAATCATGTTTGTTCAGTCGTGAGGGTTTCGGCATATTCAAGTAATATATTTTTTTTCAAATATTTACAAAACAAAAACATATTTTTGGTTTTTCAAAATTTTCAAATTTTAGGGTTTTTGAAATATTGTTTATTTATGTACAGAAAACAAACAAACTCCCTGTTTCAACCAACATAGGGTCCAACTGCCTTCTCCTCTTCTTGTGCCAGGCTGCTCCTATTTCCATTCTCACAATCTTTGATTTTGTTGAGCACCTGCACAATCAGACTACTTAATTACTTGAACAATTTAGCCCAGGTTTGTTGGACCTTAGGCATTTCAACACAATATGTATCATTCAATTTTGGAAAATCTTTCTCATCAAAGACTTTTTCAACTTTGATTTCAACTTTTTCATCTTTTACCAAAGTTACTTGTTTCTTAGCACTCCATGTTTGACCTTTCGGAGTACCTCTTTTGTAAAAATGTGAATCTTTTTGAACATTTTGTTTTTGAACAACAACTTTTGGTTTCCAAAACTCATTTGGTTTTGTTGCATCGACAGTTGTTTTGCAACTTTGTGTTGTTCTTAATCTGGGTATGTGAGAATTCCATGTCTGTCTTGAATCAAACCTGTTCGGGTTTGACTTCCAAATTTGACTTGAAGCAAACTTTTTTGTATTGTACCTCCAAGTTTGTTTCGAATCAAATCTGTTTGACCTATGTTTCACATCCTCAGATTTCTGTTTCTCAACATTTTCAGACTTCTTTTTGTCAACATCCACAGGTTTCAGATTTGGACACTTGCGTGCGAGATGTCCTATTTGATCACATTTGAAACATGTTCTCTTGGACACATCTTTGACCTGTGGTTGTTGTTTCTTCTTTTGAGCACAAAACTCTTCATTAGACTGTTGTCTAAATTTGAGTTTTTCCTCCTCTTCAAAACTTTTTCGTTGAACAAAATTCATTTTTGCCCGAAAATTCGGCATTTCATTTTTATTTCGACTTTGTTTCTTCTTATAACCCAACCCAGCCTTCATATTTTTCTTTTTGTAACCAGGTTTGTTATAAAAAGTTTTGTGACCTTTTCCAGCAAACTTTGGAATCTCAGACTTTTCAATCTCAACCATCTTGAAAACTTTATCAACCTTTTCTGAAATCACATTCTGAATCGGGAATACAACATCTAAGAATAATTTGTCTGATCCAATCATGGTATAGACCAATCCTTTTGAATCATCATTCAAATTTTTCTCGGATTTTGAGTTTTTCAGATATCCATCATGAAAATTACCTTCATTTTCATCCTGTGATTCAGATTTACCTGTTTCAACTGACTCTTCTTTCAACACACTTTCAACGACCTTACCTACCACCTCTGAATCACTAGAATCATCAGATTTGGAATAGGTTACGTCAATGTTGTCTGGCAATTGATCTACCATGTTGAAAGCTTTTTCGACCTTTTCATCATCATAAAACACAAACTTTTTCGGTGGTGGAACTTGATGAAACTCTAAGCCAATGCCTTTCTTGTTTTGCTCAGACTCACCATCCTCCGGTTTTATATTGAAAATACGTTCAAGCACATATGACGACGCGTGATAACTTTTTAACTTGTTATTATCCTGTTCTAAATCAGCAATCTGACGCTTAAGCTTAGCAACATCCTCAATGTAAGAATTAACAACTTGTTGCTTTATTTCATAATTTCGCTTATACGTATCAGTTGTTTCAGAACAATATTTCAATCTTGATTGAATAAGTTTCATTTCACTTTTTACTTTTTCAAATGATTCTTTTGTAATGTGATAAGCCAATTTTATTGAATCATACTCCTTTTTCATTTCCTGAAAAGCATTCTCTTTTTTATCACATTCTTCTGTCTTTTTCAAAACATTTTCTTTCAAAACTTCATTTTCTTTTTCTAACTTTTTACATTTTTCTAAAAGTTTTTCATCATTATCTTTCAAAACTTTTTCGTTTTCTAACATTTCTTTGTATTTACTTTTGAAAACTTCTTCGATTTTTATGAATTCAATATCTCTTGTTCTAAACCTTTCATCTTTTTCAGTACAAGCACTGCACGTTTCCATGCATTTCTTGCACTGTTCAACGATTTTGATTTGAGTTTCAGAATCAGAATTTACCTCAATGATTGGCACCTCGGTGTTTTCTGCTTCATCTGTCCGATTCTGATCAACTTCACTCTTCTTTTCTTCTTCAGTATCAGCATCACCAACAACATCTGATGTACTTTCAACCTTCACATCTTCTTCTTTAACTGCTTCGACTTGAACTTCCTCAGCTACCTTCTTCAAATCATTCACCAGATTCTCAATATTCTTCTTCATTCTTTCTTCATTCCTCTTCCTCAGATTTGTTGTCATCGCATCTCTGATGATTTTATCCAGCCTTTTTACATATGTTTTGTCTTTTGCAACATTTGAATAATATTCGCCATATCGAGGAATTACTAGAAGAACATCATCATGAACTATGTCACTTCTGGGAACAATTGGTTCTCCTTCTTTATTGACGAAACATTCTTGTTTCTTATCCCCTCTTTTGTTTCGAACAACATTTTCATATTCTTCCTGCATCTTCTCCATTTTGCATCCAACAATGAAAATTTCCTTTCAGTCTTCTCTTTTAAAATCTCTTCTCGAGTTTTCTCTTTTATCTCAGCAACAACATTTTCTTCTTTGTTTTCCTCTTTGATTTCAGCAACAAAAACATAATGATTGTTCTTTGATATAGTTTTGCCATGAGCTGTTTTTCGAATATCAACACGATCTTCAACAGGACGGATTTGACTCCAATCAAATCCTTCATCGTCGTGAATTACAGTACAAGCTCTTGACTTCTCTCTGGGTTTGTCTTCAATCATTTTTGGCTCTTCTTTGCTTCGGTGGTAGATTGCCTTTCGATAATAGTCATCATTGAACGGATGTTCATTTCCACCTACTGCAGAATTGTTGCATTCTCTCTTGAAATGACCTTTTTGCTTACATCTGAAGCAGGTCACTTTGGACTTATCAAATCCAAGCTTTGTAGATGCACCACCAAGAGATTGTTTCCCAGTAATTTCCATATATCTCTGAGCTCTGCGAATGCAACTTGCTAGACACCAACGGATGTCAATGAGTTCCATCTCTCCCGGATCAATCTGGTCATAGTATTCTTTGGTTAATTCAGAGTTTCCAATTTTGCCAGCTACCAGACCTTCATACGATTCTAGAACAGATGCAAGAAAACTCATTTGCTGCTTTGCTGCATTGATGCTCATTGCAGGAGAATTTTTCAGTTTAAGAGCAATGTTGCACAGAATTTCTTCAGAATATTCAGGATTTGCTTTTGAAGATGAATGATATCGCGAATTGTAGCTCGATGAGGTTGTTTGTGGTTCTTTCATCTTCTCACCACTGAATGCTGTCTTTGGTGAACTATCAGCTTTCACCGAAGGTAAATTGCCTTTGTAGTACAAACCAACATTCTGATGATGTGATGAACTACTCATCTTGCTTTGCTTTTGCAATTCCAGATCATGACTTAATAATGAAAAAATATCATCTCGAATCGATTGTTGAATCAAGGCGATCATTTTCTGCTCATATGAAAATCTTCGTTTGTCTTCTTCTTGAAAACATTTAAGCGGAATTTCTTCTCCTTTGTCATCAGTAGGTTTATCATAGCCAAACTCCAAGCAAAACCAACTTTCATGAGCATACGCTTTAGTCCAGTTAATAAACCTTTCTTTCCACCAAACATAATCCTCAATATTATCAAGCTTCGGTGGTTTCGAATAGGTTCCATAAAAGTTCTCATGTTTAATATTGTCTTTGATGGATTTTGTTATCGCTTTGGGTGTAACATCTGAAGCTTCCAACGTATCTGAGGTAAACGTGTTGTAGAAAGTATTGAAGAACTCTTCAGCCATGATGTGAATTCTTGAATCAATGTACCTGGAGACAAAGACAAACAAACAAACACAATCAGTTTAAACCAATATTAAACAATTTGAAACAGATTGACACTCGGTTAACGCGAAATGATCTTGACACGAAAAATCCACTTTTGAACGGAATAAGGATCTCAAGAGAAATCACTTTTGGAGCGAAATCACTTGTTCAAGCGGAATAGTAACTTTCAAGCGAAATCCCTAGATGACCCTTCAAGCCAAATAAGAACTTCAAGCGAAATCAGATGAATTTTCAAGCGAAATAGTAGATTCGAGCGAAATCTCATGCAAATCTCAAGCGAAATAACAACTTGAAGCGAAATCAGCTGAATTTTTCAAGCGAAATAAACATGTTCGTTCAAGCGGAATCTCGTTTTTGGTCCAATTTTGTCATTTTTACTTCGAATTTTGATCTGAAACTCTCAAGGGTTTGTTAAAACACTGTTTCGCATGTACTGTGAAAAATTCAATCCATTTTGACCGGTAAATCTTGTCCAATTTGGAAAAGAAGGTGTTGAAGTCAGAAAATAGATGCAATCAAGCTGAACTCTTCTTCCTGAGCTCTGATACCACTTGTAGGATCGTTGTACGACCTGACTGAGTCGATCAGAAGAGTTGTTTATCCGAATCAAAGGCGGAATCAATGACACGGACGCTCGATACAATTTAACTGTCTCGTATATTGATATAATAGTGATTACAGCACCTGGAGACAATCCGGCAGCACTTCATTACCAGATTACAAGATCTAATTCCGCTCCAAATGAAACGGTAAGTGCTCCTATATATAGCAGTTCTGATTTCGCTTGAACTGACCAAAGCACTTTCGAGCGAAATCAACAATGTTGACTTCACTTGAACATGTACTTGATCATTTCAAGCGGAATCACTAGTAAACTCACTAATCTCAGTTTCTAGCACCTTGAGCACTGGTTATTCTGTCCTATTACATTACATGACTCGATACAAGACGAAGTCAATAGACATAGTGCACTAACACTAAGCAAAGGCACGGCCCGTTCGTCTAATAGACGTTAGTACACTGTAGGTAGTCGTGTTTGCTGACAGAGTTGAGTTACGAGCTGAGGACGCAATACAGTGAGTTCATGTCCCCCTTTTCTTTTAACTGTTTTCAGTTTTATACTTCGGGGGTGGAATATGGTTAGCCTAAGGAGGGTTTACTACTAGATCATATGAAGGGTGGGTACAACACTTAAGGCCATTAATCCTCGTCGTAGGACCGAGGGACATGAGTGATAGATCTATTTGGGTGTAGCGAACCCACACCCATAAGGCCAGGGAGGCCCAGAGTGGTGACTATGTCTTCCAGCCTGAAGCCCGGTACAAATTTGCTAGGTTTGAGTTTTCCTGCACCATTTCACACATACCATTGGCTTTGTAACCCATTGGTGATCTCTTTTTCCATATTGCTACATACCAGGGACATACATACATACAAGACATACTTTAAAGGTTTTATACATACTCACGAACACATGAACTCGCTCAACTTTTTGTTGATATTTTTAAACTACATGTATTTCAGGGAACTAGTGGATCTGGCAAGGGCATGCATGTGTCTTCAAGCTGCGTTTTAATAAAAGATGTTATCCATGGTTGTTGAGTTTAGGGGGGTGTATCCTATTCCTGGACGGGATACATATTTCCAAACTCAGGTTATATTTAAAGTCGTTTGTGAAGTCTTTATGAACTCAGTTAGACAAGTCATGGTTTGTAACGTAATTTTGGTATCGATGTTTTCAAGACAAGTTGTTGTGTTATTTTCTAAACGTAATGAATGGATGAATGTCTTTTTAGTTTTATCATTTAGCATTGTTATGATTGAATGCTATGGTATTAAGAAGTCACACCAAATAACCACGCTTCCGCAAAAGTCAGGGTGTGACAGCAATTAAGTACGGAATTTACCTATCATTAATAACAACAAAATATTTGTTAGTTCCTAATACATAAAAATTCGAATCCTTTAATTACCTATCATTATACGACCCGTTAACGTGACATGTTACTTTACTAACATCCTTACTTCCATTCGGAAACATCCAACATACCACTTTCTGACTCATTTGTAATGAATCGCTACATACCATACATTTCAACATACTTACATCATTTGACCCGTTATGAACAAGTCAATTCCTAAACATTCCAACAATCATTCTACTTATCATTCCAACCCATTTAGAAGGGTTATTTTATATTCACTACAACATCATCTTTTGAACATTTCTTAATATAAACTCTTTGCATCAAATCAATGATGATCCATAATGGAAACTTACACTAAATTCATAGTACCAAATAATTTCATTCATAAATCTACAAATAGAGTAAATAAAGTTCATATGAACTTACCGCGATCTTGAGATGCTTGTGACTTCGAGTGACTTGCGCCTTCTTCTTTCTTCGTGCCTATACGTCATAACTTCATACTTTAGCTTTCATAAACATTACTTCACACAAGTATATTGATTTAGTCATAATGCCTTACATAATTACACATACATCCATTTTCATTTACATCACCATTAAATCGAGAGTGCATGTCAAATTTCAACTAAATCATTTTTATGCATTTCATCAAACACATGGCGTGCATACTATTTATAAAGCATGAAGTGCAAGTAATTATAGCAGATCTATCCTATTTCATCAATGGGTAAACATGATCTTTCACAATCAATATCATAACCCTAATTCATGTGACTTATAGCAAAATACCCATCAAAACCACATTCTATAGCACAATTTATCATCAACATCACCCAAATTCATTCCATAACTTTTCTTAACTCTAATTTCCTAAAATTACATGTGGATTTTGCTCAAAATTTTCAATGTAATCAAAATTGCACACAGAACAACTTCTATATTATATGATCATGTTATGTAGCATTCATGTTAAATCACACATTTAATCACGGATTACACACAACCCGTTTCATCAAACATCACCAAATCATGAAATTAAACATACTTGATGTGAAATTCACTTAGGGAATGAACATTCCTAACTCATGCATTGAATTAACCACTGATTTCACCTTCAATTTGATTGAATTTAGTATGTTAGGGTTTTGAAGGAGAAGCTCCTCCTGGCTCCCTTCTCTCGATCCCACACACCCACACTAAAACACTGGGCATTTTTTCTTTAAGGGTTTTAATTATAAAACTTTCATTTTTAACCCCCATCTTTTAGAACATATCACTTTATCTCATTTCTACTTACTAACTTGGTAAACCTTAATACATATATAAGATTTTGGATTTGTTTAAATGCTATAAATATTAAAAATGGTAAAATTTCATGTTTACCATTTCTTTTCGTCAAAGTATTGCGATTAAGCATTGTAACGTGTCTTACGAAATTTGGGGTGTTACATCCACGCACAAACGAATATTTCTTTATAGTCTTTGAGCCAGTTTTCGTAGACATAATTAAAGACTCATGCAAAAATAAAATAATGAAATGTAAAAGCATGTATAAAATATAATAGATTGAGTGATCCATTTGTTGAAGGCACACTTACTTTCCCGGTTGGCAACCACGAGTCGGTTATACAATTTTTCCAAGTTGTACTTGTACATGGGCTCCCAATCTAATTTATTGAACCCATGCTTGCAATGTTTACATATATTTTGTTAGGTGAAACTGGCATAGAAACCTAGACGCGTTCGGGAATACTTTAGCACACGTGTTAATTAGTGCTAGCTCTCTATCCGTGACTATCACACGCGGCATCATACATTCATGCAACATTGACTTGATCCGCTCAAGCACCCACACGAGGTTATCTCTTCGTTCTTTGCAAATAACGGCATGTGCGATACAAAAAGACTTGTTGGTCGACGTCAAACCCACAACCTGGACAAATGGCATATTGTAGATGTTTGTTTTGTAGGTCGCGTCGATCAACAACACGTGCGGGAATGCACGCGACATAGTGATTGAATGAGGATGAACAAAGAAAAGCTCTGTTACGACATCTTTTTTGGGTTCCTGTCGGTGTCGTAAATGAATCGGTTTTCAAGCAGCACGCTTTCCAGTTCCTACATAAGAGTCTTTCCATCCATCAGTGACGCTCTAATTCTTGTACTGCATTTTGCACGTCTTTCTGAACATGCAGGCTGTCGGGAAACTGCTTTCTTAGGGTTTGAAATATGTTACGTGGCACCATGTTTTGAGCAGTTAGCTGCTCCACTAGCTTGTATTCGACTTCAGTAAATATTCGCACAAAAGCGTGGCCCAACAGACTCGTCGTAGGTTCGTGGTTATGGTTCGCGTTGTCCACTTTTAACTCCCACGTGTCATTCGTCTCGTCCCGGATAGCGAGTAATGAAAATGGGCAACAAATTTTTTTGCTACCAGCTTTCCTAATTGTTGCTTTACAACGGTGCTCACCACTACGGTCACACACAAGCCATACCATCCCCTTAGTACCACCAATATTTTTCGAACGACGGGTAACAATTACGTAATCATTCTCCTTTCCCATTGCTTGTAGCCAATTCTTCAAATCAGTAAGAGACATGAAACGCTGAAAAAAGTTACTTAATAATAATAACAACAATAATAATAATAATAATAATAATAATAATAATAACAACAACAGTAATAATAATAATAATAATAATTATAATATTAATAATAACAACAACAATAATAAAAATAATAATAATAATAATAATGTTGACAATAGTTATATAATTTTAACAATAATAATAATTATAATAATTTTAACAATAACAAGAATTACAATAATTTTAACTATAATGATAATAATAATTACAACGTTGACAATAGTTATATAATTTTAAAAATAATAATAATTATAATAATTTTAACAACAACAATAATAATAATAATTATAATATTGGCAATAGTTATAATAATTTTAAGAACAATAATAATTATTATAATACTAATAATAATAACAATAATAATAATTATAATAATTTTAACAACAATAATGATAAATATAATTGTAACATTGGCAATAGTTATAATAATTTTAACAACATTAATATTTATTATAATATTAATAATAAAAACAATAATAATAATAATAATAACAACAATAATAATAATTATAATAATTTTAACAACAATAATAATTATAATAACATTAATAATAATAATAATAATAATAATAACAACAATAATAATAACAACAATAATAATAATAATAACAATAATAATAATAACAATAACAATAACAATAACAATAACAATAACAATAACAATAACAATAACAATAATAATAATAATAATAATTATTATTATAAGAGTTAATTGCCAAAATCGTCACTGAGGTTTGTACACATTTGCTATTTTCGTCCAAAATAAGACTTTTGTACCAAATTGCCCCCAACGTTTGTAAATGTTTTCCATTTTCAT
Source organism: Helianthus tuberosus (assembly GCA_030545235.1). NCBI lineage: Eukaryota > Viridiplantae > Streptophyta > Magnoliopsida > Asterales > Asteraceae > Helianthus > Helianthus tuberosus. The sequence goes on from CM060427.1 coordinate 58,315,724, forward strand.
CCAAACCACTAACTTAGTTTATTTTTTTCTGTTAAGTTGAGGATATATGGATGAAACTGGCAAATATAAAACCATAGGGACGATTTTGGCAATTTACTCAAACCCTTTTTAATTTCTTTTATTTAATTATTTTTGTTACATATATAATAAAAAGAATATACATGGAGTTTTTAGAAAAAAAATTAATAGTTTTGTCACATATTTTTTATAAATATTCATCCAAATCACTAACTCAGTTTATTTTTTCTGTTAAGGTGAAGGATGTTTTAAATTTTATAAATTAAGACAGAAATTAATTTACAGCTTTTTAATATAAAGCAGTTTTATAAAGAGAAAACGTCACTAGTGTGCAACACATAACAACCGATTACAACTTTTAGTATTTATCAGTATAGAGATAGGAAAAAATTGTAAAACGTACATATTTTTTAAATGTGTTGAGCACCTAGGAAATATGTTGGTAGAAATAAAATATTTATTTAATTAAGATTATGAGGGTAACTAACTAATACTTATTCTGAGTGGCTTGAGTAAAGAAACTTTTGGTTCATAGTATTATAATTACAATTTGGTGGGTAATTTTAAGGTTTGGTAACGATACGTTGTTTGATAGGGGGGGGGGGGGGCACTGGCTTCTGTTTTTCCTTAGGGGCGAATTTAAAAGACTAGAAGATGAATTACAAATTTGATACATATGATAAGATTTTTTTATTTGACCTTTTTCCATAAGGTCACCAGCATTTTAGTTTTATAAAATTTAGAGTTTTAAGTAGATTTTATTTTTATAAAACTGATCTATATAAAAAATTAGAAATTAATTTATGTCTTAGTTTATAAACGTCATTCGTCTTAATAGAAAAATTAACTTAGTTAGTGGTTGGATGAAAATTTATAAAAATTATGTGACAAAGCTATTATTTTTTTCATATAAAAATTGCATGTATATTCTTTTTTGTTATATATGTAACAAAATTAATTAAATAAAATTAAATTAAAAAAGTTTGAGTAAATTGCCAAAATCGTCCCCGTGATTTTATGTTTGCCAGTTTCATCCAAATATCCTCAATTTAATAGAAAAAATAAACTAAGTTAGTGGTTTGTATGAAAATGACAAAAAGTTACAAACGTTGGGGGCAATTTAGTACAAAAGTGTCATTTTGAACGAAAATGGCAAACTTGCCCAAACCTCATAGATGATTTTGGCAATTAACTCTAATTATAATATTGGCAATAGTTATATAATTTTAACAATAATAATAATTATAACAATTTTAACAATAATAATAATAATAATTATTATAATGTTGACAATAGTTATATAATTTTAACAATAATAATAATTATAATAATCTTAACAACAATAATAATTATTCTAATAATAAGAATTGTAACAAAAATACGAATACTAACAATAACAATAACAATATAATTTTAACAATAATATTAAGAAGAACAATAACAATATAATTTTAACAATAATAATAATTATTATAAGAATAATACAAATATTAACGTGATACCTTCTGTATTTGAAACGGATTGCCCGGGGTAGATGGTTCATAATTATCATACAGTGGTGTGTTATGAGGCTCATAACCGTATCCACTGACCACTGTATCCTTCGTATCCACCGTATCCTCCGTATCCACCGTATCCACCTTCACCCCCGGATACGATTGCTGCGTCGGGTAATATGGTTCATCAATAGGTGCATTCTCAGCACTGTATCCACTTTGTTGCACGTACGAAGATTCATACCCGTATCCGTAATCCGGATACACTTGCTGTACCGGGTAATTTGGTTCATCAACAGGTGGAGTCGGAGTCTCGTTCAAGTCTGGCAACTGTGTTTTTTGATCAACAGGGACTCCAGACACAACCTCCTCCTCCTCATTAGCATCATTTACTCCCCATGCGTTGTTAGAATAGCGATTACAGAAATAAATCTCGTCCCAAAATGATGACATTTTAACAATATTGTGTTTGATACAGAGGAAATGAATATATACAGAACAAAGGAATTGAACGAAGTTAACTTCTGTTTGAAGTCGAAGGCAGATGCATGTCTAAATAGACTTTTGAATTTATAATCATACTCCTCGTATAGCTCTATACTCTGCGTTTAGCTTTATTCACGTGCCTAGAAAACATCGTATCAGTGTCATATCTGTCTGACCTATGCTGCGTATAGGTCTATACGCAGCGTCTTACTTTATGTACATACGTTGCGTATATACCTATACGCAGCATATGTCAGACTGATTTGACATGGTACAAGGTTTGACTGTCTGGTCATGTACCTACCCCTTACCTACGCTCCGTATAGGTCTATACCCAGCGTAGAGGGGTAACCCTAACGCTGCGTATAGACATATACGAAGCGTAGGTAAACCCAAAGTGTGTAGATAGCCAACCAAGGTGTGCAGATAGTGTGAGCCTTTTTATATAAACACAAGACCCTCCAAATTCCATACTTAAGTTTAATAGATTTTAGTTCCAGCCACCAACTTATCACTTACTTTATATTTGTCCTCTAACACACTAACACACATATTACAATTTAAATTGGGTTATTGGATTATATCACCCCCAACTATCGACCTTTAACCGTTGCCACCTCCAACTAACACTTTGACACCCGGCACCTCCAACTTGAATTTTAGTTTGTGCTGGCACCACTCTGTTAACAGATTACTAACTCTGTAAGTTTCTAATCCTACATGTCACCACCTCGTTTACGCGGACAGGATTACATGGCGATTACGTGGCACTATATGTCTATATAAAAACCCTGCATTGTCTCATAACAATGATCTAAACCTAATTGATGAAAACTAAGACATTGAAGGTACAAGAATCAAGCCCTAATCTTTCGCATTGAAGGTGCGATTTTGCATACTTTTGAATTTAGGCATTGTTTTGTGATGGTGGAAACAATAGATGTCATGCTTTGGTAAGGTGGTTACGTTGAAGTATAATTTGGTCAACCACAATATATTAGAGGTGAATCAAGGCTTGTTAGAATAGATGTAGACCACGTTTCATAACTTGAACTAGTAAAGTATGCAATGGAATCAGGTTTTTACAATTCCATGGACATTTATATGTTTGGGTTGGAGGTTGATAGTGGGGGACTTCATCACTTTGGGAATGATAAAGATGTTTTGGACTTGGTTGTTAAGGTTTTTAAGTGGACTGAACCATTTATGGAAGTACTTATCCAACAAGTTCCATTAATGGCACCTGAAGCCCACTCGAGTTCCAGGCCCACTAAGCCAGCTGCCCAACCCACCTTCCAGGCCACTTCCCAGCCCAATGAACAAAAAGCTCAATACAAAACGTCTGCAAGGTCAACTGATAGGGTTTTAATTGATATAGACATAGAACATGCTGAAGACAGTGATGATATTGACTATAATGAAGTAGTTGGGTCACGAGAGTTAACTGATGATATTGATGAACTACTTGAAAGCAGTGATGAACTAGTTGAAAATAGTGATGATGATGAGGAGGTTCTGGAGAAGGTAATTGGTTCAGAGTCAGGTAGAGAGGACTTCGAATGGAGACAGTCACAAGATGCATTTAGAAAGGCTAGTAAAATTGATTGTGAAGCCAAAAAAAGTTGTTTGATGACTGCTTACAGGAAAAAAGAAATAGAGGGAAAGTTGTATGAAACTAATGATGCAGGGGGTTCACATATGGAGGGATATAGTAGTTATGAGGAATCTGATGGTGACATTCTCACACCTAGGGATAATGAGGATGATGATATCAGGGGTAAGAAGTATAAGGAAGCTGCTCATCTGTAACTAAACACACTAACTGAAAGAAATTTATTTGGAAAGTGGGAACAAGGTTTGCATCAAGGGATGCCTTTTAAGAGGCAGTTGTAACGCCTCGCATTTCTCAACTTTCTGTTTTTGAAAAGTTCATCTTGTAATTCTATTTTCGGAAACTCGTTTCCTTTGTAATCGTATTTCATTTAATGTCATTGTAAATTCGAGACTTTGATCGTAATGAAATGAATCTTATATATGAAATATACATTGTTTATACTTGATTACACATTGATACATATTTACGTTTGATACACGATACAAGATTCTCATAAACGTGGTTTTAATTCGCAAAAGACGATCGTGTATTCGTAATTTAATCATTGTTTATGTGCAATTACTTCCCACTATACAAAATCCACGATTGTATACTTGTTTTAACACCTAAACATAATTCTTGATCAAATCATTTAAACATACTTGCTGTAGGATCGTTTTATCGACCAAAATGAGTCGTTCAGAGGCGTTCTACTCAATATGAAAGGCGGAAACAGACATATCGAGTTCTTTTCAGTTAGATATTCACTTTAACTGTCTTTCTGATTGATTTGACAAAGTTGTACAGCTTAACGACACTTCGGCAGCACTTCGGCTCTGGAATGTCACATACATATCTCTCTCAAACGAAATCAGGCAACACTATATATAGACAACCTAATTCCGCTTGAACAGGCTCAAACGGAATCAGTTCACACGGAATTACGATTTCAAGCGAAATTACACTTTGTAATTTCGTTTGAAATTGCCTGAAAACCTATTTTCTTGTTTTCCGTGCCATGATCTATCTAATCACATACAAGACTCGATACAAGACGAAGCCGACAGACGCATACACCAACAGACTCCCCCTCGAATGTTGACGAGTCTTCAGTGTCGAGTCTTCAAAGTCTTCAGTCTTTATCAGTCTGCTCTTTCTGAAATATCTGACACTGTAAAGCATCCTCAATCTTCTTTCTCTTTCTTCCAGAATCGCAATCTGTCTCTATTCTCTTCTTGATCAGGTCTCTTGATTCTTTAAGTTTATCAGCATCATCAGCTTGCGAGAATTTCAGGTCCAAGATCATAACCTAGCTCTCGATCAACTCAGGATTATAACCTGGCTTACATTCTGCTCATAATCGAAACCTGACTCTTTCCATACTTTTATTCCTGCACAAACTCTACTCAAAAATAAATTTCACAAATTTACAATTTGACAAATTTAATATCTGTTTAACACTTGTAAACACAAACTTCATTTCCAAGTATCTTTCCAAAATGATTTAACAATTTAAAAACTTTTGATGACCATTTATATGCAAATATGTAAAATGTTTTCTTATTTAAACACAGACTCCCCCTCACGAAATGCTCATCATGTTTAGCACTTAGAATTTTGAAAATCAGCTCTCCAACATCAGTTGTCGAAAATCTTTTTGAATTTTTCAAAATTTTATGCTAAAACACACTGAAAATCTTTTTGGATTTTTGATATAAACGAAATAAAATGCAAAAAAATATATTTACAAACAATAATTTTGTGAGTTTGTGCAAGAGGATCATATCAGTTTCTGAGACAAATCACCAACACCATTAAGCTTTAAACATTTTAAGTTCTAAACGATTCACTTAGATTGTCAGTATACTGATCCACTTAAATTTAAACACAAAGTTCAACTGTTTCGAGATACGAGATTAATGTTTTAAGCACTTAAACTTATTCGCGTGTCCCACCTCAGAATATACTCCCGTATCCAGATCCCAATATCCAGTCTTACAGGTGAGTATACCACAGATGATATCTGTAAAGGGTTATATGCGAGGGCTGTGAGAGCTCAGGTCAGAACTTTCGTTCAGCAAAGAGATGACGGCTTCGACTTTTGGTGTGTCCCATTTAGAGAATCTTTTCTTCAACAACACATGATTAGCATTTTGCAATGTTTCATCATATTTTATGCTGAGGGTGATGCTATATTTCAAGCAATGCAGAAAGTATTATACGGGGACTAGGACATTGCTTCTGCAAAATCAGAAGTCCCGAGATAATACCCCAGATATCACTGAGTATAAAGACCTAGTATCTCAGAAAGAGGGACCTTTCAAACAAGATTTCGGGGGTTACCCATATATCTGAGAGATGTTCCCCACGATATAAGTAAGTTTGAAATTTAGGTTTATATCTCGTCACAATCTACTAAATGTGCAAAAACCTACTGGCATATCATCAGTGAGATCGTTTATCACATTTTGACTTTCCATTTCTTTAGTATGCCGTTCCTTTTTTTCACAACAAAACTCATTTTTCATTTTATCATGTTTTTGACTTTTTCAAATTTTCTAAAGTTTTTAGATTTTCTGAAAATTCTTACTCCCCCTAAAATTCAAACACATTAAACGGAAATTTGAAAACAAACTATACAAGATAAAGTGACAACTGATATCAAATCGCTTCAGATCGCCATCCACTTGGCATAAATAATCAGAACTCCCCCTGACAACAAACTATTTTCTCATTATGATTTCAAAACACTTAAGTTTGTTTTAATCAAATGATTTTTCCAGAAGATTAGTTTTGTTGATTTTATAAACCACTTGTAGGTTCGGGGATCAATTCATCACCTTGTTCTATCAATCACTTGAAAAATATAACAATTTTAAGTTTAAACAACAAACACCACTTGTAGAAAATTAAGTACAACTTAATGTCCCTGATTTACAACTTATAAATCGAAATCTGTAGGTCCCTCTCGAGGATGAGATAAAACCTTATCCTTGTTATATCAAACACACTAGCGAGTGCGGAATCCAAGCTAGCATGAAACCGAGACTTTATACGAGAATAAGCACAAACACAACACACAACATTCAACGATTAACACCACTTGTATTAATGCGTATGAAAGGTTCGGTTACAAGTCCAATGTTCACAGATGTATTCTGCAAACTCTCAAAGTTCTCTCGTGTGTGTGCTCTCAACAGAATGCTCTCTCTGTTTCTGTCTCTCTTGCCTAATCTATCGAACTGAACACAACACATGGGTATATATACCCGACACAGCAGGTCTGGTCGAAGGATCAGACAGATTGATCGACAGATCATCTGTCGACCAGAAAGCCCATCGAAAGATCACATTCACCACGAAGGATGATATCCTTCGAGGTCTATCCTTCGTGGTCAATCTTTCGAGCTCATCATCGAAGGATATAAAACAATCCTTCGATGACACATCCTTCGACACAGCCAGCTTACAACATTTCTCTAACTGTTTGGTCAAGTCAAACCAGGAGGATGGTTGACTTGGTCAAACTTACATCAACCTTACATTAAAGACATCGTTTTGTATCATGACGAAATACAGACAAAGTACAGACACAAGTGCACCAACAAACTCCCCCTTGGCTGTAGCTTTGTCTCGATCTTCGTGTCTTCAAGTCTTCAAGGCCGAGTCGAACCGAGCCGAGTCGCGTCCACACAAAGTGCATCAACAAACTCCCCCTTGGACGCTACTCGTGATGGTTCGTCTTCTGTCACATTCAAGTCGGAGGATCTTCAAAGTCTTCACGCGTCATAAGTAGAAAGTGTATCAACAAACTCCCCATTTAACTTAGGTAGTGTGTCAATAAACTCCCCCTTAGATTGAACTCTCCATTGAGTCATCCTCGTGAATCTTTTGACTTGTCAATTCTTCAGATCCTTGTGGTGTTGATGAAGGGACAGCGGCAACTCGATCATTTTATCCTTTGAGTGCCTCCACTTCGTGTCTTCATTCCAAAGCTTTTCATCGAACATGTTCTCCTCGCCTTTAGCATCTGCACATGCAAGAAAGCTAAACGCATAATGAGAACAACCGCTTGGAATATAGTTAACATTTAAACTAACGACACATATGAGATCAAATCTCAATCAAACACCAACCGACAACAGTTTGAAAGTTTAGAAAAATATTCATTTTAATCCTTTAACATTCAAAAACTCGTTAACTTCGACTGTTTATGAAGATGCAATTGTTTTCCAGCTTACGATCAGGATTTTGGGTAGGATAGATTCGAGTTCCAACATCAGTCAATCAAAAATAAACCAGAAGCAAAATCTTTTTGGATTTTAAAAAGTTTATATTAAAACACACCTAAAATCTTTTTGGAATTTTTCATTCTTCAAAAGTAAAGACGGAAAGCAATAAATAGATATTTACAACGATGCATAAACAGGAAACATTAACTAAATATTTACAGACATTCTTTTTGCGAGTTTCGAGGGTAAGAGAATCATATCAGTGTACGGTCATGCCAAAAACACTCTCTTTGTTCAGTTAATTAACATTAAGATAAGCATCCTATAACAATTATCGGTATTGTTGTCCACATAAGCTCAACTTATCATTTGTACTCATGGCGAAGGGATACGTTAAGGTATAATTTATACTTACCGACCGGTGTTCATCCACATCACGACACATTCCCGTATCAAGGTATGCACGAGGGTTCATCTTACCGGTGAGTATACCGATTATCATCTGTTTGACCGTATATGATGTGAGATTCTCACTTATTTTGATTGAAAACAAGCCCTGTGTGATATAATCACTTATTGATGAGGAACTTGATTTTCATATGCATGAGGGCACAGGAGCAAGTCCGTGAACAGGTCAGTACTTCCGTACAGCAGAGAGACGAACTTGACTCCTGGATAAATGTGATATTTTATCACTTATTTGTTTGGACATGTGATTGTTGATCACTTATTGAGGTCGTATGCAATATGTACACGTATGTATGGTATCATGGAAGATCTAGACTTGCGTCCCCGTTATTTTTCGGTAAAAGATACAACCATGATACCCAGATGATAAGCAGCATAAAGACCGAATATCTCAGAACCTCGGCAATCTCTCAAACGAAATTTCGGTACTAAGACCATATGCCAATGAATGGCTCCCACCCAGTCTTCAGTCGGATTAAGTTTATATCACCCTGCACACTTTAAAATGATTGTGAGCCTACCGATACATCTTATATAGAGCTGCTTATCGTTTTTCATTTAAGGTTTAAAGAGGTTTGGACAGACCACTGATGTACTATCATTTTCTCTTTTGCTCGCCAGGAAACTCATTTTTGTTTTTCTATTGTTTTTGTGTTTTTGAAATTTTTCAATGTTTTTGGATTTTTCAAAGTTTGGATTACTCCCCCTAAAATCAATAAACTAAGACAAAATTTAAACACAAAGGTATTTACAAAAAAAAATGATTTTCCGATGTCGGTTAACTCATGTTTTACCTCAATGTCGTTTACCAAAATTAAGTTGTAATCAGAAATGATTTAGCGAATTTTGGAAAAATCAGTTGGCATGTCGGTAAGCGGTGCGGACCATGACAACATTGTCTGGTCAAAGAGTGCTGAACGAGATAATAATGCACAAAGCAGCTTAAATATCGACATGTATAGGAGAGATTAGAAATTTAAAACCGTATCCTGCAACTGCTTCGTGCATTGCCAGGAATCTGAGTGCTCTCCCAAACTGGATATCCACCCGGTGTGGATTTCAAAGTCGATTTTGCAGCTACTGAAATCCCTTCACAGCAACAAGATCAAAAGCCTTTGGGTCCGGCTGGTCTTCCACATTGCACCAGCGAAGGTTTTTGACTTTCTCTTGTGAAGTAGTGTGCGGTTGTTCAACCCATGCCAAGGCATCCGCACACCCGGTTGGTTTGTTCAACAAACACATTTTCTTCAATCACACCACAAAGAAATGTACACTGCACGTTCATCTTGTAGATTGTTGAACTTCAGACGTGCTGCAGGTGCGTACATTTTGATTTGAATCTACCCTGGGGACCCGATCAAAGCCTTGAACATTCACATTTTGAAATGATTTTCATTTTTGTCGAAGCTTTTCAATCTCTTTCAACAGACATTTCTGTTTCCCTTTACTTTTTCTCTCCATCAAAGGCAGCAATTTCTTCTGTTGCCTATTTTGTGCAAGGATGCTCCACTATCAACAATCTTACGACTATCGAAAGTTCCTCCTGGAATATCCTACACACTCACTAAAAAATTAGTTGGAGAGAGGGACCCAAGCCTTTGTGGACTTGGGTCGTCCTTGATCATCAAGAAAAGTGATTTCAATCACTTGATGATTAGGAAAAAGAACCTGTGGTGCTCCCCCTGACTGAATTACCTGTTTTTGTTTCCAAGCTGTTTGTCCTTTACCAGTATTTGCATTAATTGTTTTAGCATTTACTGGTTTTACATTTTTAGGTTTTGCTTGAACATGTTTTTCTTCTTTGACCTCTGTTTTTAAGGCCTTTTCAATTACCTTTTGATTCTTTTGTTTTAACTTCTTTTCCCTTTCTTTCAAGACACGTGGGTCTTGTTTCGGGGAAAATGATCGTTTTTGGTAATTGGTTTCTTGGGGAGCACTTGTTTTTGCCTTCAACTTTTGCAGGTATGGGCAGTATCTTACAATATGCCCAATTGTGCCACACTCAAAACACATTCTCCGCTCTACAAACCTCGAAGAAAGATGTTGATGATCAGACGGAGAACCAGACAATGAACTTTGTGATCTAGACGTGCTTGGACCTAAATCACCTCCGTTGGTGTGTTGGGTGTAGTTATTCTGATCATTTCGTTTTAAAATTCTAACTTGTTTTACAAAATCAATGTTAGATTTATCCTGAAATGATTCAAGTTTATCTGAACCCGTGGATCCAACAAAGTTCACTCTCGGTTCTCTTTTCTTAACAGGAGCTCTTTTGTTTTGCACCCATTGTTGTTGAACCTTAGGTGCTTGAACATTCTTGTTCTGAGCCTTCTTTCCCTGTACCTTACCTTTTCCGGAATTGACTTGTTGTTTTCGCTCAACTTGTAGTTTTTGGTTTCCGTATTGTTTTCTAACTTGTTCACACGGAATTGGATCACATTGAGTGACGGTAACTTTGCCACTTTTGTTCCCCAAAAACTTATCAGTGCATCCTTCAAAAATTTGCTCAATTAAATCTTGATTTACATTTTTAATTGGAAAATCTTTGTTGGAGTAGATTTTGCTATCTCCTTTGAGCGTGTACAACAAGTTATTCTCTTCACTGGTAGAAACAAGGGACTCCATTGCTTTAGACATTTCAGTCTTACTCGGTTTCACTGGTGGATCACACAGGATGTGATTCTCGATTGGAATATCTGTTGTAACCGAGTTAGACTGCTGGTTCACAATTTCATCAGATTCATCATCCGAAGAATCAGTATCCTCAACAACGGGAGGACTCTGTTCCTTAACACACGATGAATCAGTCTCATTCTCAGATTCAGATTGACCCGAGGATGATGTACCCGTTGTGAACCCGAGGCCTGCTGCAAAGTCATCTAGACCGAGTGGCACAGTAGGTTCAAAACGGGGCATATCCTCGTCATCAGGCAATTTGGAGTAATTGTGATTCATTGGGGGAGGACATGATTTGAATCCCATACACTTCTTATCCCCCTTTTTCTTTTGAACATCAATAATGTGATCCAATACATAGCGGGAATTGGAATAACTTTCCAATTTCTGCTTGATTGTTTCACATTCACATCGAGCGGTTGCCAACTCTACCATCTGCTTTTCAATTGTGTCTATAAGATCATTGTTAGCATGTTGTTTTCGCAAAACAGCCTTTTGTAATTCTGAAACATCATGTCTTAATGACGCAATTGTTGTTTTAAATTCCTTTTCATTTCTGGTTAAAAACAAGTTAGCTTCAGTTGCTTTAGCAAGATCTACAATCAATTGTTGATTGTGTTTGTGTGTGACTTCAAACTGACTTTCCTTTTCTGCATATTTAACATTTAAACTATCACACTTTTCACAGCTAACTACAGTGGGTTCATCGACACATACCTGACCTGATGAACTGTCGACATTAGCCATAAAGGCTGAATGGAGAGAAGACGAAGAGTAAGCAGCTTGATCCATCAAATTAGATCTTCTTTCAGTTCCTGCTGCAGCTTCTTCCAAAAGCTCATCAGTATTTGCATCGGCTGACGCACTCGATGTCTCATCCACATGATCATTTCCTGAAGTCGAGGATTCTTCATCTGAGCTTTCACTATAACCAGAACTGTCTTCATCTTCAGAAGATGCAACACCATTGGTGGAAGATTCTCCACCACTGGCGTGCTTTAAATCCTTTACGACTTCAGCAAAACATGCTGTTCAACCATTTCCTCCTTCTCCAAGCTGAAGTGACCAATCACAACCCTCATCTATTTGAACCACCAGCCCCCGGTTGGCATTTGATGACCCTGCTTGGCCTTGGTTGTTGACAGGTATCAACGTACGAACATTGTTCCTGTTCTGGTTCTGCTGGTTGCCTTGATTTCTGAACGGATTTTGATTTCCATGCTGAGCTGGTCTTGTGCATTCCCTTTTGAAATGACCCTGTTCGCCACAGTTAAAGCACTTGACAGCTTTCTTGTCGAACCCATACTTGGTGTCTTTCTTGTGTTCCAAGTTGGTTCTTCCCGTCCTTTCCATAAACTCCTTTGCTCTTCGAATTGCACTAGCAAGAGCCCATTTGATATCCATCATTTCAAACTCTTCTTTATCCACTTGCTGATAATCTTCATTGGTTAGATTGATATTCCCAATCTGACCTGCGATCAATCCACTATAAGCACTGACCAAGGTATTCAACATCTCCATATGCTCCTTGGCTACTTCGACACTGACTTTGGAAAAGTTGGAAGTGTCTAGTCTGACTGTGTTAGGATTGGAAGTGGCTTGAAAGTTTGAAGAGCTTCCATAAAACCCTTGTTGTTGTGGTTGTTGCTGCTGAGCTGTCGGTTGCACATTCGGTCCTGAATACATCATCGTGTATGCTGAAGGATCAAACTGATCTGTTGTCGAAGGTCCGGTGCTTGAGATGAAAGCTGTTTGAAGCTTCGCGTGTTGAGATGCTGGTTTTTCTCCACTGATACCTCCTGCAATCCCAAAGTACATTTCTGGATTTTGAGGAGTTTGTGTTCTTTTTGCCTTCAGCTTTTCTTCTACATCCTTATTCTCCAATCTTTGAATTAATTCATAAACGGTGATTGTTTCTAAAACACCATTTTCTTTGAGAATTTCAAGATAACTGCTCCACTTTGCTGGTAAGCTATCAGCGAATCTCTTCACCAATTCTTGTGGAGTGGCAGTGACTTTAAAAGCAAACATCTCGCTCAACAAGTGATGGAACCTTGTAGATAAGTCTGCCAAAGTCTCATTCTCCAAACACGTGAACCCTTCAAACTCTTTTTTCAGTAATTCTTGCTTGATCTTTCTAGATTGAGCATTTCCTTCACACCGTAACGTGAGCATATCCCACAAGCTTTTAGTAGTCGTGCAGTAAACAAACTGATGGTAAATGTCTTTATGGAGAGCTTGTGTGAGAATCATGAATGCCTTCTTTTCTAACTCAAACTTCTTTTTATCTTCTTCAGACAAAGTGTTGTAAGTTTGTGGATTAGATCCTGCAACTTCCAACTCATTTTCAAAAGCTGTGAAGAAGCACATCCATAGATCTTGACCTTGTCCCTGAACATAAGTTCTCAGCCTTTCTTTCCACCATCCCCAATCATTGATGTGATTTAACTTTGGCGGTTTTGTGCTTGTACCAGTTTCACTGTCGTTCTGCATCATAGATTGAATGCTGTTGCTTTGATTTGTGACCAAAGCCCATTGATTTGCAGTTATCATTGCAGCTTGAGGTGGGGCAATAGCTCGCATCCATGCCGTTTTGTCGAAATCAGACGTAGATTGCGTAGATTGCATAGCTGATGATTGTGGAGTCGAAGTTATTTGAGTCCACGCGGTTGGATCCCACTGACCGTTTGTTCCCATTTTATGAAAATTAATATATTAAGTGAAAATTGATTTAAAATTTGAAAAATAAGTTTTCTCCTTTTAAAAATTTAATTTTCACAAAGTATGTTAAAATCTCGAAGGATAACAACCAGCCGAAGGATCCTTGATCGAAAGACCTGAAACACAAACTTGTTAGACACAAACAGACAAAGGATCGAAAGATCAACACCTGTTCGAAAGATCAACAGGGTTCGAAAGATCACTGTTGAGTTTCGAACAATGTTTTCGAAAGATTCTCCAACGAAGGATCCTTATCCTTCGAAAACGTACTGTAGACCGAAAGATGAACACGAAAGATGACTTCGAAAGACTCCCCAATCGAAGGATCCTAGTCTTTCGAAAATGAGCAGAAGACCGAAAGATGTACGTTTCGAAAATATTCCTTGGAACGAAAGATAAGTCTCACACTTCGAAGGATGCTCGAATGATGACTATCTGTCGAACCTCCTTTGGTCGAAAGATGATCTTTCGACTTCGAAGGATATCTTTCGATCAGTTCTGACACAGTTGACAACGGGTGACAGGTTGGTGAAAAGTTGATGGGTTGGTGAGAACTTTCGGCAGAAAGTATGTTCAGACCATATCTTTCAGGTCTGAACATGCAGGTTTTCACCAACCGGGTAATGTCCAATATTTTAATCAAAATACAACTTCCAACACACAAACACTTTGAAATTTAAAAATTTTAAGATCAAAAGTGTAAAATACCAAGAACACTTAAGATATCGGTTGAAGATAAGAAGAACAAACCCAGAAATATGAATATTTCTGCAAACCGACAACAATCCTAAACCCGATTTTAACAAGTTTTTCCAGAAAATATAAACTACAAACACCCAGAAAACACCCGAAAACACTCGGTTTTAACAAGGAGAAGAGCCAAAGCTCTGATACCACTTGTAGGTCCCTCTCGAGGATGAGATAAAACCTTATCCTTGTTATATCAAACACACTAGCGAGTGCGGAATCCAAGCTAGCATGCAACCGAGACTTTATACGAGAATAAGCACAAACACAACACACAACATTCAACGATTAACACCACTTGTATTAATGCGTATGAAAGGTTCGGTTACAAGTCCAATGTTCACAGATGTATTCTGCAAACTCTCAAAGTTCTCTCGTGTGTGTGCTCTCAATAGAATGCTCTCTCTGTTTCTGTCTCTCTTGCCTAATCTATCGAACTGAACACAACACATGGGTATATATACCCGACACAGCAGGTCTGGTCGAAGGATCAGACAGATTGATCGACAGATCATCTGTCGACCAGAAAGCCCATCGAAAGATCACATTCACCACGAAGGATGATATCCTTCGAGGTCTATCCTTCGTGGTCAATCTTTCGAGCTCATCATCGAAGGATATAAAACAATCCTTCGATGACACATCCTTCGACACAGCCAGCTTACAACATTTCTCTAACTGTTTGGTCAAGTCAAACCAGGAGGATGGTTGACTTGGTCAAACTTACATCAACCTTACATTAAAGACATCGTTTTGTATCATGACGAAATACAGACAAAGTACAGACACAAGTGCACCAACAAACTCCCCCTTGGCTGTAGCTTTGTCTCGATCTTCGTGTCTTCAAGTCTTCAAGGCCGAGTCGAACCGAGCCGAGTCGCGTCCACACAAAGTGCATCAACAAAATCACTTTCGTGAATTTCTCAAGAAAAATGCCGATACCTGCTTCACACTTACCAACCTGGAAGCTCCGGCAAGTCATACTTCTCAATTATGAAAAACAGACATCCAAGCTTCACCAAACTTGGATGTTTCCTCCTCAACTTCACTTGGGTAGTAAGATGCTTTCTTTGTTTCATAAAAATCTTTTACCCCTTTAACCTTCCCATCGATCATCTTCCCAAAAATCTTTTTCACATTTCCATTAAAAACTTTTTCGACATCAAATTCTTTCTTTTCAGAATAGAATTGATTCGAGATTTCAACTTTTCCAACTTTTTGTTTAAAATTTTCAGCCCGCAATGGTGGAAAATTGACATCATCCATTGGCGGTACTGATGTTTCCAGTTTTATCTCAACTTATGGCTCCTCTGACTTTGTGGAATCAGATTCATCACCAGATTTCACATCCGATTTCTTAACAATCCATTTCTGGTTGTCAAGATTAACTCTTCTTTTGTAAAATCTCTTCTTTGAACATTCACCAACTTCATATGTTGAATTTTTAAAAACTTTGAATCTTTCAGTTGGTGATTCATTTTTCTCAACAATCTTTTCTTTCAGTTTAGAAACAACTTCCTGTTTTGTTTTGGTAGCCAACGGACAATTCCAGGCAATATGACCAACTTCTTGACATCGATAACAGGTTCTTGTCTCCTTTCTCTGGTAAGCTCCATTCTTTTCAAACTTTTGTCTCTCAGCAAAGAACTCTTTATTTGTTTGCTTCCAGAATGAGCTCTTTTGTTCTTCTTCCGAACTTGTCCCTGAAACAAATACAGTTCTTGGTTTATCATTTTTATAATCTTTATAATTTTCAGATGGAATAAAACCCAGACCTTTCTTTTTGTAATTACCGTTATGGTTTGATTTCTTTTGAAAACCAGAACCAGAACCGTAACCCTTTTTCTTATTTAAACGTTGTTGAACTCTTAAGGTGTAAGATTTAGATTTTTCAGTAAGATTTGCATCTTTTATTTCAGAAATATTAATTTCTGTCAATTTGAAAACGTTTTTGATCATTTTTGGTTTAACACCTCTTATTGGAAATTCCTAATCAGAATATAATTTGTCTGAATCAATCAAAGTATATGCCATTTTTATTGGTTCGTCATTCAAATTAGATTTTGATAACAAGAATTCTTTATTGTAAACCCTTTTAACTGACGACTTTTGACTGTCAACTGATGAACTCGAACTCTTTGACTCCGATTTTGACTCTGACTCTTCATCCTTATCCAACACCTGATCGACCACCTTTTTTATTAACTCAGACTCATGATCAGTATCAGACGATGTGAACGTGACGTCAATATTTTCTGGTAACTCATCAGTTATTTCGGACTTTAACTTTATATTGACTGCCTTTTTGACTTGCTCCTCATTTTGTTTTCTGGGAGAATAACCTTCCCAGATCGGAGGCGGACACTTTTTATAATTTGCACTTTGTTTCTTACCAGTATCCTTTTCTTCAGTCTTCTTATCTTGAAGACTTCAAAACCTGCAACAGTTGGATAGATTCTATTAATCAAATAATCAGAACTAGAATAACTTTGCAACAATCTTCTAATTCTTTCATTTTCAATCCTTTCTATCTCCAACTCCTGCTTCAGCTTTGCACATTCTTCAATGTAATGATTAATAGCCTTCTGTTTCGTCATCATCACAGCATTCATCATAGTCAAAGCATCTTCTCTTTCAGAATTTGTCTTTTGTAGACCAGTCACCGTTCTATTTAACACATCATATGATTCTTCCACGTAGTTGAGATTGAACAATAATGTTTCTTTCATCTTATCTTGCTCACTCAACTTCGCATCTTTCTCTTCACACTGCTTACATGACACTGAACACTTTATACAAGGTTTGATAACTTCAACAATCTTTTCAACTTCGATAATCTTTTGAACTTCAACTATCTTTTCAATTTCAACTACTTTCTCAACTTCAAACACCTTTTCAGCAACTTCAACTTCTTTTTCAGCAAACTCAACTCTTTCACTCTGTTCAGACTTCTCTTCCTGTGCAACAATCTCACTTTTTACTTGCACGTTTCTCCTTTAGCTTCTCCACTTTATCTGCGAAATAAAATTGAAAACTTTCAGGAGATAAATGAGTTTTTGCAATATTAGTATGCATTTCTTCCTCCTCATCATCACTTTCATCAGTTGATGATTGATCAAACACTTGTGTCTGTTCTGAGCTATCATCTGAAGAAACAAACTCTTCATTTTGACTTTTCTCATTACTGGCAAATACTTTCATCCACTCCGTCATCAAATCTGGCTCTTGAACTATTTGTGTAATGGGAACTGCTATTTTTGAATCGGGTGGAATGTATTTGTCCCAACTGAAACCTGCAGCCACTTTCTCATCATCTTGATCAATGATACCATAATAAGCTTTCCTATTTACATCTTCGATCATTTTAGCATGTGCAGTTTGTGGTTCTTTTTGTTGATACGGTTGATGAGCAATTTGTTGATAAATGGCTTTTCGATAATAATCATCCTTTCCAAACGGATTCTGTGCTCCACTTGCTTCTCGATTTTTACATTCTCTCTTGAAATGTCCTTTCTCCCTGCATCGAAAACAAGTAACTTTAGATTTATCAAAACCCAAAGTAGATACATTAGCATCCATAAAATCATTTCTTCCTGTAATCATTTTGAATTTTTCAGCTCTTCTCAAAACACTCGCTAAACACCACTTAATATCCATCAACTCCATTTCTTCAACATCAATCTGATCGTAATCCTCTTTGGTCATCATGGAATTTCCGATCATTCCTGCAACTAATCCTTCATATGATTCCAATGCTGTAACAAGTAATGCCATATGACTTTTGACAACTTCTTCAGAAAATTTTTGACCATTCTAAAGATGCAAGGCGATGTTGCAATTTAAAACATGACCATTGTTGCTGTTTGAGCTTTGAACTTGATGACTTGAACTTGAAGCTTTCGGATTCACACTAGGATATGAAGAAAATCCACTACTACTGCTTGGACTTTGATTGATTGATTCAGATGAATTATCGACACTAAAAGTAGTTTGGATTTTCGGACTAGCTTCGACATTCTGAACACTCCCTTTATAGTACATCTTAACATCTTGTTGTGCACTAGGATTGTTCATTCTTGCAATCTTTTGCTGTTCCAGATCTTGACCTTCAATCTTTTCGATGAACTGGGAAATTGTCAATCCATCATATTCTCCAGTATTTTTCAATATCATAAAAAATGTACCCCATTCTTTCTGAGGTAAAGCATCAGCTAGTTTGTCGACCCATTCTTCACGATCTTTGTTGATGTCTAACAATGACATTGAACGAACTAAGTGACAATATCTTTCAATCAGTTTCTTGGTATCTTCTCCTGGCAAACTTGTAAACAAGTCAAATTCTTTCTTCAGCAATGCCTTTTTACTTTTAATCATCTTCTCACTTCCCTCAAATTTAATTCGAAGTGCTTCCCGAATTGAAGGTGAAGTTTTATCATGTTGAAGCAATACGAATATGTCTTCTTTAATAGCTTGCTGGAGTAAACTTATCATCATCTTTTCTGCTATGTACATATCTCTTTCTTTATCAGTAAATTCATAAATTTTCTTTTCAACTCCCAAATCTGTACGTGGTAGCACATACTTTTTCTCAACACATTCCCAAGACCTCAAATGGTTAGCTTGAACCCAGTTTTCAAACCGATCTTTCCAACCATAGTTCTCCTCAATGCCCATGAGTTTCGGGGGGTTTTTGCATTGTTCCGGTTTCATTTTCCATGTTCATGTTCTTAGCAATATCAGCTGGAGTAGTCGAGGATGTAGCAAACGCGTTGTAGAATTCCTCTTCCATGTTTCGGCAAAAATTTTTCAAAAACTTGACACTTTCAAATGAAATCTCATTCAAACGGAATATCAGTTGAAGCGAAATCACTTGCACTACAATTTCAAGCGAAATACCAATTTGGAGCGGAATTTACTGATTTCGTTTGAATCTTTCAAACGGAATACCTATTTGAAGCGGAATCACTGATTTCGTGTGAAAAATTCAAACGGAATTACGCAATGAAACGGAATACTCAAGCGGAATTATAATTCCGTGCGAAATCAGTTGCAGTTTCAAGCGGAATTATACTGATGTCATCTTTTCAAACACACTTTTCAAGCGAAATTACAAATTGATCAGGTTTTAAGCAGATTTTAGGACTGAAACTCTCAAGGGTTTGTTAAAACACAAATGCGTGTATACTGTGAGAATTTCAAGTCATTTTAACCGTGAAAACAAGTTCAATTTTGAAAAGAAGGTGTAGAAGTTAGAAAATCTGATTAAATCAAGCTGAAAACGGTAGAACTCCTCCTCCTGAGCTCTGATACCACTTGTAGGATCGTTTTATCGACCGAAATAAGTCGTTCAGAGGCGTTCTTCTCAATATGAAAGGCGGAAACAGACATGTCGAGTTCTTTTCAGCTAGATATTCACTTTAACTGTCTTTCTGATTGATTTGACAAAGTTGTACAGCTTAACGACACTTCGGCAGCACTTCGGCAACACTTCGGCTCCGGAATCTCACATACACATCTCTCTCAAACGAAATCAGCCAACACTATATATAGACAATCTAATTCTGCTTGAACAGGCTCAAACAGAATCAGTTCACACGGAATTACGATTTCAAGCGGAATTAACATGGTGATTTCGTTTGAAATCATTTGATAATTTCAAGCGAAATTACACTTTGTAATTTCGTTTGAAATTGCCTGAAAACCTATTTTCTTGTTTTCCGTGCCTTGATCTATCTAATCACATACAAGACTCGATACAAGACGAAGTCGACAGACGCATGCACCAACACTTGCAATCAAGATTATTTATCACATACTAGTCTAAGTACCCGTGTAATTGTAAAATCCGAGAGGATCTCTCAATGATATCACCGTTAACTTGTGTGAGTGCGGAATCCAAACACAAGTGGATTCAAGAAAACAAATAAGAATAATAAGAACAATTATCAAATCAAAACTATCTTGCATTCACCTTTAAGATCGATGACAGATACAAGACGAACAACTGATCTCGAGTGACCTCTAAACCTTCTATCAAGCGATCAACCTTCTAAACATTACTAAGGTTTACTTATATAGTACCTATGATGGATCAAGACCACCTAGGCCCACTCGAGATCTATAGATAAAACCCAAAACATATAACCGACCCAAAACAACTTAGTTAAACACTACAAGATCAACCCTAAACTTTAATATCTCTCAATGTATAAACCTTGAGGTTCCAACAATCTCCCCCTAGGTTTATGCATAGAGAGACTCGAGACTTCAACTATCACTTTCACCACGCAGACGATCTTTGAATCCACCAAAACCTTTTGTGCAAATATGTAACACTGAAGCAACAACACCAGTCCATGCTTTTGCAACCTCTTCATATTTTTCAGTAGCTCTAATTTGGTGACGAGCTAACACTTCCAGATCTTCACGAGCAAGATTCAGCAAATCAACTTGATCCACCAAGCGAAAATCCACATTATCATCACAAACAATTACTGCCTGCCCTAAACGCTCATCATAAGTCCAAAACTGCAAGGACTTCAAAGCACCTTTTGGAATCTTTCTCACCAAAGGAATCACCTTTTCCTTATCAGTTACTGGCCAATGCACAATCTTCATTCGCTTGCGTGTATATGAATCTCTAACTCCTTTAGCTGGTTTAACAATGGACTCTGCCGTATTCATTGAAGGAAAACCCTTAAGAACCTCCCTCTTTAATCTCTCGAAAAACATATATCCAGGACCTCCAGGCTTATCATCTACATAAGGTGCTTTGACAGATCAGTCAAATCAATCTTAGTAAAAGACTGAAACTGGCCTGGATTTTTGTACCACTCAACAGGTCCAACCTTCCTTTTTATCCACCATCTTTTACGATCATGATCAAAACCCCAGCTAACTACACCAGATCTATTTCCAACTTGATCATAGAGAGTTTCACCAACATCCATTAAATGATGTGTTGCTTGAGCATCATCATCATCTGGATTAAGATTCCTGTTCTTCAAAATTACAAACTCCCTTTTCTTCTTAATTCTTTCAGCCTTCTCTTTATCTGCAACAGGATCAATAACTCTTTTAAAGTAATGTTCCATAGCAGCACTTCTCTCAGCATCATCCTTTTCAAAGGCTTTTCTTCTATTTTCCACATCAGTAGGATCAGAGAATTCATTCCCAAATTTCTTCTCAAGCTTTCCACGTAAATCATACACCATATTGAACAATAAAGTAACATCTCCTTGAAGCTGTTCAATTTGTTGATTCTTTTGCACTAAAGTATCTTCAAGTTGGATGATCTTGGCATCTTTATGAATAGAATCTTGCTCAACCACAATTAATCTTTTCTTCATTTCTCTCATGCTAATGAAATCATCATCATCACTTGAATCATCATCAAAAGGCATTCTAAACGGCTCTTCAGGTCTCTTACCACTTGAACTGCTAGGCATATCAAGAACTACTCTAGAAGGACCTGCAGATTCAGAAACACCAAGTGGCATTGTCTCAACAACAGTATCAGTATCAACATTTGTAACCTGAATCTCTCCAGTGGTGCACTCTAAAACATTCCATTTAATATCAGTATTGAACTCAAAGATATCTTCAGTTGTGGTGGTGGTGTCAGTGACATTCTTCTCAAAATCAAAATCATACAATCCATCATCATCTTCAACAATGTTCATAGATTGATCTTTGTTTTGTTCAACATACATTCCGAGTCGAGGATCCCGCCTTTTTCGTTTCAATGGCAATGAATCAGGATCCTTTGGGTTTTCACTAGGCTCTTCAGTAGACACTGTAAGATTGGAAGGAGGATTTCCCATCTTATCAGTTACAGACTTTAATAACGAAGCCAAATTTTCAGCAGTAATTATGGAAGGAACAGTTGAAACAGCAACATCAGCTTCTTTTTCAGGAGGAAGTTCTTCATCATCTCCTGAATCACACATAATCTCTATGCCCTCATCGTCAGAGTTGATTGTCACAATCTCTGTCTCAGGCTCAATTACAGTAGCCCCCTGAACATCATGTTCTTCAGCAACCATTGCATTCACTTGAACTGGTTGAACTATCACTGGATCAGCAGCTACCACTTCAGTCTCTACAAAACAACCAAATTTCTCCAAAGGAATACGTCCCTCAAACTTCTTTTCTGTACCCTTCTTTGTTGTGAGAGCACCAAAACAAGAAGGACCCATAGGTTTTATGTAACACCCCGAAAACGGGTTTGGTAATCAAACCACCTTAATATTAATGAACGGGTAAAATAGTGTTAGTGGTAAAAATTAACCCGGTAAATATTAGGATTTAAATACATAATCCTAATATTAAATAAAAAGTGAATAAAAGATTTAAGGAAGATAAATACTTTGAGAAAACAAAGTATATAAAAGGCCCGAGTTAACGGGATATAAATATAACGGGTTATGATCTCCAGAACTCGTTAAGCTAACTAGGAATAATTAACCCAGTTAGTAATACGTGGTTAAATGAAGAATAATGAATTAAAGCATCGTTTGAAACAAATGAAAGACGAGGGACTAATATCGCTAGTAGGAAAACTTGTTTTATTAAAAATAAACAATTAAAACACAACACACACACTAAGTGTGTGTGTGTGTGCGTGCGACCAGGGGGAGAAAACAGGGAGTGAAACCCTAGTTCAAGTTTAAACCCCAAATTGAAGCTCAAATCAAGCCCAAATCGCCTGCATGATTACAAATTCGTGATCACCTAGTCAAGGGGATCGTGAGGTATGTTGAATTTCTAACATTCGTGAAGTTGTAAAAGATTTGATAATCATCCTAATCGCGAATTAGGTGTGGATTAGAGGAGCTATGGCTAAATTAGTGATGTAGACATGCTTAGGAGCTAAACCCTAAGTGAAAATCATACATATGATGCTATGATTTGAATGATTTGATGATTTCCCATATATATGTTAAGTGGGTTTTCATGATAAAATGATGAACACTTGAATTTGAGTGTTTAATTGTGAAATTTGAAAGATAGGATGCAAGACCTAGATGTTGTTTATAAACACTAGACATAGAGATTTGATTCTTGATGTAAATCTTGGTAAAAATAGCTAGTTATGAACTAGTTAGTAAACATGTAGAATTATGTCCGTTAGGTGTTTGTTAAAATGCCTAAATGAGAAGTAAAGTGTTGAAATCCAACTGAAACGCGTAATTGGCAAGCTTGACTAATTACATGGGATATGGGATAAAACGGGTTTTAATCATAATGTTTATTTGCCTTAATCGTGCATATTATATGATTAAAGGTAGTTGACTTTATAAAGTCGAACTAACCTATGATGAAGTCAAATAGAAGTTTCGACATAAAGTCCGTAAGATGAAATAGTCATAATAGTGATGACTAATCTAACCATCTTACGAATTATGATGTTAGTTTAACTCTTGACAAGCTAGACGGAGGCTTGGGGAAAGAAGCAGGTCAAACGGATCGTATACGCGGAAAAGAGCATAATCCGGATACAAGGTAAGTAAAGCTTACACTCTAGTTATTTGATACCTATTGGTTTGATAGGTCGTGAATAGTAAGTCTTGTTTTAAATTATGATGTTCCGACACGGCAAGTGCGGTCCGGAACAAAAGACAATGGTCATAAATCATGTTTAATAGATAAAAAGGAGCTAATGCGGTTAATTAGTCAGGAAATGACTAAAAGATAATGAGTTTTTAAATGGTTACCTTATAAGGTAAACCATTGCAAATAATAAGGGTAAAATGGTACATTGGTCACTTGTTGACAATAACCGTTAAATTGGGGAAAAGACACATTATAGCTTGGGTTATAATGGGTCAAAGAAATCGATAGATGATTTACAAGTAGAACGACTATACGGTGTAAACCGAAGTTAGTCATATAGATAAGATGGTAATAAACACCATCTCATATAGTTTCATGGTCCTTTAGACCAAACGGGTCAAAAGGTGAAATTATCACCCTTTGACAATATCGACTAATAGTTTGTTGAGCTATGTGATCATAGAAATAAATATCGGATGGATATGTACATCGCTATCGCTTAGCGGCTACTAAGGCAAGGTATCAAAACGAATCAATATATTGATTCGAGCCAGGTATGTATAATTGGTCAAATCATCATTAGAACTTGAAGTTCAATGAGGGCTAAACAAGTTAAAATGGACATTGGGTTATCTTTTAAGTAAACCGAATGATTTAAGTTATTGTCATTGTGTTTTAAAAACATAATGACTATTTAAACAAGATCCTAGTCTAAAAAGTGGAATTTTGGTCAATTACGACATGAAAAGTCCTTTGTTGTAAAGAAAGGGTTTAAGATGACCAAAACGCCCTCGTAAGCAAAATCGAGTAAATGAACCTTAAGAGTCGTTTAAAAACAAGTTATATGATCAAGCAAATACTTTGAATAGGTATAGAGAATGAAAAGGGTAAATATTGGGTCAAAAGACTCAATATGGGTCTTTGCCGTAAAATGATAGTCCGAGGGATAAAACTTGGAATATATATATCTCCATATTAAATCCACCACAAATATAGTTGTGGTGGAAGACTACTTGGTAAGAAATGTGGAAATATAAAGTTAGATACAAATGAAAGCGATTTTAGACTCGAAAGTGCTTAAATACCCTTAACGGGTCAAAATAAGTATATGAGCGAAAACGGGTTTAAATTGTGTAATAAACCTATGATTAGAACCTAATATGGTAGGTAACATTAATTTGTAGAAGTGTATGTGATATAGGAATCAAACAAATACGTTTGTTTGATAAAATGCATAAACGGGTTAAAATTTGGTAAAAAGGTAACGAGTCAAAGGCTTAGAAGTCTCAAAATTTCTTATGTTGGATGTAGGATTTTAACTCCATTAGATGGAGGATTAAATTACGGACGCGTAGGAAAAAGAATCGGGTAAAACGGATCAATAACGAAGAAGTTATGGCCGTTTCCGTGAAATCGGGCTCAGCTGGGAATGTACAGCAACAGCTGAAGGCACAATCTGTGAAAACAAGGGCCTAGCGTGACGCGACGCCCCTTGGCGTCACGCGACGCCCCT
The DNA here is from genome assembly GCA_030545235.1 of Helianthus tuberosus. Classification (NCBI taxonomy): domain Eukaryota; kingdom Viridiplantae; phylum Streptophyta; class Magnoliopsida; order Asterales; family Asteraceae; genus Helianthus; species Helianthus tuberosus. The sequence continues at coordinate 58,341,230 of CM060427.1, forward strand.
AACTCCGAAAATTTTTAAAAATTTGTCATTTTAACCCCTGTACTTGTTTGAACTTCATATTTGACTATCAAAACTAACTTTTATGTTGGTTTTGATCATAGGTGATCGCCAAGAGTGCCCGGATGAAGATCAAGCGATGAGCAAGAACCGAACACGATCACAAAATAAGCTTCCGCACTAAGTATCGTTATTATTTTAAACGACGAACGTACACATGATATGTTGTAACCTTTTAAATTGTAAAAGTTTTAATAAACATGTAATTTCCAATGCATATGTAATTGTAATTACATGTTTCTTTTCGTTAATTATACGAAAACCAGTAAAATAATAACTAGGGTGTTACATTTTAGCTCCAAGGTATCACCAGATCGCGTCAAATCAGAATAACGAGCATTGAAAATCATCTGCAAAAACCTTGGATACATAACAAATTTATCCTTTCGAACTCCAGTAACATTCCTCTTCATCCCTTCAAAAATGTACTTCGAGTAGTTGAACGACTCATTTGTAATAAGTGCAACAAAAGCAGCTGTTTGCGTAATGTTCAGTTGATCTGTTCCCCCTCGATTTTCTGTCATACACAAGATAAACATGTGTGCCAACAAGCGCCAATACGGATGCAAAAACTTCTTAACGAGAGATGGATACTTTCCTTCGTAACTCAAACGAGGTAAAACAGCCTCTATAGTATCACTTGGAAGCTCAATCGGATCAGATTCAGTATCACCAAACTGTAGAACTTCCCTTATCATTTGCTCAGTAATAATGATCTTCTTCTTCTGAATTTCAGCTTCTATCATTTCCTTTCCATCAGCTCCTTGTGCTTCAAATCTTGTTGTCTTCCAAAAATCTTGAACAAGACTTTCATAAACAACTGGATTCTCTCGCAGAGCATGAACAAGTCGGCAGCTATTTAATCCTTTGATCAGCGATGTGTATAGACTCTTGTGCTTCTCTAGTGGGGTAGCTAAGTATCCTGCCTGATTGTGTGTAGAGATAAATTTTAAGTCCATATCCTACACCAAACGGAAACACTAAGCATAAAAACATGTAAATAAAATTTAGTCAACTTAATTCAAAACAGATCACACCAAATTCAGCAGTCAAAACATAGGCTATCGATTAACACACATGAATCAACTCGAGACAATGAGGTTTCAAGTCGAAACCAAGAGATTTCGAGTCGAGACCTCAGTTGAGACTGAGTTAACTTAACCGAGACCTCAGTCGAGACCAATCAACTTTGAGTCGAGACCCCAGTCGAGACAGACGAGGTTGCGACTCGCAACATTATGTCTCGAGTCTTCACATGTGTTCAGTCGAGACCCTAGTCGAGACCCCACAAACAGCTTTAATCCACTTAATTTTGGATTAAACACCACAAACACCCAATGATTTCTTTGAAGACCAAAATAATATCAAAATTAGGGTTTATGATCATCTTCAAACATTCATCAAATCTTCAACAATCCTGCAACACTTCAACGAAAACATCATTAAATATATCAATATACCTTCAATAAAATCAAAACCTCAAATCGAGAACGGAGAGTTGCCGGAAAGACAAACAATTTCACCGGAGAATGAGAGAGAGATTGACAGTGACAAATGAATTTGTTTCGAGTGCACAGTAAATGTCTCGAGTCGAGATCCCTTTAAATACTTCAAACATGTGGGTCGGGCCTTTAATGACATGGACCGAGACCATGATCTCGATTCAAGACAACTTATCAATTTAAAAATTGGATTTATTAAATAAATTTTAATTATATCAGCAATCCAATTTGAAAATCAGTATTTTCTTATTTAACCCTTCAACTTCCTGAGCATTCTTTATTAGACCAAAACCTACAAACATAAAATTAAATAATATCGAAATATTATTTACAAAAATAAAATAAGGAAATATCATAATTTGCTCAGGGATCAAATCACGGGTTTTGGGCTTGACTACACTTATCAACACTGATCTACTACTGAATGATCTAGACGATTGCCAGTATATTTGTCCACCTAAACTCATCTCCCTAGACCTTTTTCATAAAACTGCCTGTAACAAATTTATCATGTTTTAATTTCTTAACATTGAACGCTCAAACAAGTACTAATCAAATCCCGGAAATATAAACAACACACTCTATCATGCAAGTAGCTTCCCTACTACGTATTTCACAAGTCCAATCCAAATCTCTGAAATCTTAACTGGGAATAGATTGAGAAGAGAACAGGATAGATCTTAAACAGAGTTGGTATAATATACAGATCAACTGAGGTTTTCTCAATTTGATATAGGTTTCTAAGGTTTCTTTTGGGCACTTGAGGGCCTCTTTCGGGTGTATAAATGATCTACAGAGCGACAACGTACAGCTAGGTCAGCATGTATCTGGATGCAGCAAAAGCTGACGTTGCCTAGCACCTCCAGGTCAGCATATATCTGGATGCAGCAGAGGAGATACACGACTTTTTCAGAGAAGATTTCAGAGTCAGATCAAAATTGTGTGTATCGGGACAACATACAGACATTCAAATAGAAATGAGCTAATTCCAAGTGATTTTCTTTCCTGAGGTCATGTACTAATTTAGTTCTAAACAGACACAGCCAATGTTTCCAGTCCTTAAGGATAGAGCCTACCAACAAATCGTACTAGAGTCAAACTATTTCGATACTGGTCTTACATGAGTCAGCCCTCGACCATAATGTGAAAATTTATTTCATTTCCCAGTCATGCAATGTTTCTTTTTGGATTTTTTATTTTTTTTTTAAATTTTCTCCCCCTAAATTTGTGCATAAATAAAAACTACCTAAGAATAGAAAACTTTATGAACAAATTTACTAAAACAAAAACAACCATGCTCAGTCAGTATACCGGATCATTTTCAGAAAATCAACAAGCACTTTGAATTTTGAACTGCTGACAGGTTTTGTAAATAAATCGGCAGCATTTGCATCTGTGTCGATTTGCTCAAGTTTAATAAGACCTCTGTCAAAGCAGTCTCTAATGAAATGAACTTTTATGTCTATGTGCTTGGTTTTGGAGTGGAAAACTGGATTTTTAACAATTTGTATTGCAGCATCATTATCGCAGTAAATAGTAGTATTGAGATAAGTCAAACCGTAGTCCTGCAATTGGTGTTGCATCCACGCCACTTGAGAGCAAGATGCAGAAGCGGCAACATACTCAGCTTCAGCTGTAGAAATCGCCACCGTTTGTTGTTTCTTGCATTGCCAAGAAATGAGCCTGTCACCCAGAAATTGACATCCAGCTGATGTAGATTTCCTGTCACTATCAGTACCTCCAAAGTTGCTATCAGAAAAAGCAAACAAGACAAAATTGGAATCCCTCGGATACCACAGACCAAACCGAGGTCGGCCTTTAAGGTACCGAAAGATTCGTTTAACAGCAGTAAGATGAGAAGTTTTAGGATTAGCCTGATATCTTGCGCAGTTGCAGACAGCAAACATGATATCTGGACGGCTAGCTGTCAGATACATCAACGACCCGATCATAGACCTATACAGACATTGATCAACAGAAGAACCTTCTTCATCTTCAGTCAATAACGATCTCTTTGCCATTGGTGTTTCGGCTGACTTTGAGTCTGAAAGCTTGAATTTTGCTAGCACATCATCCACATACTTCCCTTGATGAATAAGAATGCCTTGGGAATTCTGTTTGACTTGTAAACCCAAAAACAGTGTCATTTCTCCGAGAGCACTCATCTCAAACTTCTTTTTCATAACTCTCTCAAACTCCTTGCAAAGCGCCTCACTTGTAGATCCGAATATAATATCATCGACATAAATTTGAACCAAGATCTGATCCTTGCCCACTCTCTTGATAAACAGAGTTTGGTCTATCGTGCCACGTGTGTACCCATGATCCAAAAGATGTTCAGTTAATGTAGCATTCCAAGCTCGTGGTGCTTGGTGTAATCCATACAATGCCTTGTCTAGCTTGTAGGCATATTCTGGATGGTCTGGATGCACAAAACCCGGTGGCTGCTCAACAAAGATTTCTTCCTTCACGGCTCCATAGAGAAACGCTGTCTTGACATCCATCTGATATACAGTGAATCCCATATACGATGCGTAGGCTAAGAAGATCCGAATGGCTTCAAGTCGAGCAACTGGAGCGTATACTTCATCATAATCCAGACCCTCTATTTGTCGAAAACCCTGAACCACCAGTCTTGCTTTATTTCAAACAATAACCCCTGCAGAGTCTTGCTTGTTTCTGAACACCCATCTAGTTCCAAGTTTGCGCTTTCCCTTTGGCAACTCGACAAGTTTCCATACTCCAAGCTTCTCAAACTGGTTTAGCTCTTCATGCATAGCATCTACCCAGCCTGGTTCCTGCAAAGCTATATCAACCGTTTTAGGTTCTATTTGTGAGATGTAGCAAGAATATAAACATGTATTGATGGATCCTGATTGGCTCCTGGTTAGAACTCCTGTATTAACAGGACCAATCACATTCTCTATAGGGTGATTTCGTTGGGCACTTGTAGGTATTGCCATGTCAGGTACGGTCTCTTCTTCAACATTTTGGTTATTATCAGTGATGTTGCTAGACTCCCCCTCATTAGATGCTGCATTGTGACGAACTAATGGAGTTGTAACGATGCAATCTTCAGGAATGGATTCAGGAAATAGTGCAGATCCTGAACCATTAGGTACAGCACCACTTGAAGAGGCACCTTCAGTGGTATGATGGGACGTCTGCTGAGACGTAGGATGCCGAGTGAAAACCATTCCTGGTGGGTCAATGGTATGGTTTCTTGATCTTCCTTCAGCTTGTTCTTCCTCTTCAGTATCACCAAAGGACAGCGGTTGTTTTGGTGTAGACACACCTGCAACTGTAGGGACACTTGACAAAATGTTAAATGATTTAAATAATTCAGCATAATCATATAACCAATCTGGTCCAACTCTAGCGTCCGTAGCATTTTCTTCAAGCCATTCAATGTTGCACGACTAGACGACCTTTTTAGTTACCTTGTTGTATACTCTATAGGCTGAACCTTTAGCATATCCAACAAAGTAAGACTCGTCCCCTTTGACCTCAAACTTTCCATTAGCGTCCATAAGTAGTAACACACATGGACAACCAAAGATGCGAAAGTGTGAAACCGAAGGTTTACGTCCTTCCAGAATCTCATAAGGAGTTTTCATATGTCGTTTGTTTACTAAAGCATGATTCTGGACGTAACAAGCCGTGCTAACAGCTTCGGCCCAAAAGAAACTAGGAAGCTTCGAATCAGCCAGCATAGTACGTGCAGCCTCTATAAGAGTGCGATTTCGTCTTTCTGCTACTCCATTTTGTTGTGGAGTTCGAGGTGCACTGTACTGTTGCTCAATTCCCTTTGCAGCACAAAATGTGTCCATGGTGACATTTTTTAATTTCGTCCCATTGTCTGATCGAATAGCCTTTACATTTTTGCTGGCTTGATTTTCCACCAAAGTAATGAATTGTTTGATCAAACCCGCAGCCTCATTCTTGTGACTTAGAAAGTACACCCAGGTGTAGCGTGAGAAATCATCGACTATCACGAGACAATAAGCCTTTTTGCCAATACTTAACACATTCACCGGACCAAAGAGATCCATGTGAAGTAATTCAAGCACATCTTTAGTTGAGGGTGTGGACTAAGATTTATGAGGCTTTCGATGTGCTTTTCCCTTTGCACAAGCAACACACTTTTCTACCAACATAAAGTCTTTGATTGGTAGATCACGGACCAGTTGACCTTTGGCAAGACGATTCAAGTTCTTCATATTCACATGTCCAAGACGACGATGCCACAATAAACCATCATGTTCTGATATCTTCGAAAATAGACAAGTAATTTCTTCACAGGGTTTCTTGTTCATATCAATGACATAAGCATTTACCTTTCTCTCAGCTGTCATCAAAAACCAATCTTCAGGAATGACAATCCTTGGTTTCAATACGTAGCAACCTTTCTTTGTAAAATGAACTAAATTTCCTCGATCACAATTTTGTGAAATGCTCAGCAAATTGTGTTTCAGTTCTGGGACATAATTCACATTTTCGAAGCTTAACACGCCGTTTTTCACTGTTCCCTTCAACGTGATTCTTCCAGATTCTCCTCCTGCAAAAGAGACATATCCACCGTCAAATTCTTTTACATTGACCAGTTGAGACAAGTCTCCCGTCATATGCCTGGAACAGCCACTATCCATGTACCAGATGCGCACGGTAGTCCTCCACAGCTGTTCCTGCACGATTAGCGGGATCAGTTAGATTTAGGAACCCAGCCCATAGTTGATCTGGGTTTCCCTTGTGCATCAATGTAAGTCACTCTTTGCCATACCAAATTATCTTGATTTAAGAATTTCGAAGGATTTTTAACAGCAGAATTTCGATGAGATGTATGAGACGAATTGGAAAGCGTGGCCTTAGTTTTAGGTTTCCAATGCTTATTTGACCATTGAGAATTGTAGTTACCAAACGCTTTATATTGATCTTTTCGAAAATCCTTTTGTTGATTTTGATTTCTACGTTTGGCTGCATTCCAATCTTGATCAGAAGGCTTAGCCTTACGATAGTCATTTTTCATTGTCTTAGTCTTTTTGGTTGTCACTGACTCTGAATAACGATATCGGTTGGGCTTGACTTTCGGATTTTGTGCAAATTTATTTTTAGACTGCACACTTGGAAGATGAACACAGTTTCTGGCGATGTGTTCGGCAATTCCACAATTGAAACATGTTTGACGTTTCAATCTGTGGAAGTTTTGATGCTTCATAGCTGGCATGTATCTGTTGGGTTTATGAGAATGAGCTTGATGTATGTTTCTTGCTTGGTTAACTTGTGCCTTTTCTGAGCATTCAGGTACCTGTTGATCAGAAGTAGAACTGGCACAAGTATGAGATTTAGATGGATTAGATTTATCATTATCAGTATCATTATGAAAAGATGTTTCAGACTCAGTGTTAATTTTCTTTTCAGAAACTTTTTCTTGTAATTTTTCATTCAAAACAGTCACTTCTTCTTGTTGAAAATCAGATTCGGTTTTAATCTCGGAAGATGTAGGAACTTCAACAACACGTATTTCATCAACACTTGTATCATCTGAGTTTGACAAGGGTTCCTTTTCATCCTCAGTTTTCAATGGGGTCCCACTAGGTTCAACATTAGGGACTTCCTCTGAGACTGGTTCAGAAGAAGAATCAGAACATGGTTGATTCTCTTTAGAAGGAGTTTCAGTGGTTTCACTGAATGAATCCTGAGGGACCTCACCTGTCATGCTGTCATCAGCAGAAGAGTTAGAAACATTAGAATTTGAATCACAATTTTTATCTACTGAAAAACATCCATCGTCATGCACATTATTCAAAGTTTCATCACAAGCATTCACAGTCTTGCCCAAAACAGCAGGCCCAAAAGAAGACGAAACATAACTACGAAACGAGTTCAAAAACGATTGACCAAACACACAACCAGAATTAGTTTTATCAAAAGTAGGTTTAGAAACATCAGAATCTAAAGACGGTTCATCCCCAAACAAATCACCCCATCCTACTTCAGGTACTTCATCTGCACATAATGAAGAAACGTTAGGATCAAAAGTACCTTTGGAAACAAAACTAACTGATTTAACCACCTGTTTTTCAGCAGGTCTGACATTTACTGATGACTTACAGTTTTTGGGACCATAAATCATTTTGTTTTCGTTCAGCATCTCCTCCTCCGTCATAGGTAAATAAGTATAATTGTCATTGTAAGGAGGAGGAGCCTGATTAAAACCCAATCCCAACCCTTTTCTTTTCTGATATGCTAGCTGCTGATTACACAAATTCTCGACCAATTTGCTGGAGGAATCAATTTTTTTTAATATTTAGCTCATTTATTTGATATTTATCTCTAACATCCTCCAGTTCTTTAGTCACATTGCATATTTTTTCTTTAACCATGATGAGTTGGGCTGTTGCTACACTAACATCATCCTTGAGTTGGATGATGTCTTTTCACTGAGCTTCTATTTTCTCTTTAAAAAGTTTTTCGTTATTAACCAAAGTAAATTTTTTCCTTTTAATTTCATTGTAGTCTTCAATTAGCTCAGCGTTGTGTATTCTATAGGCTTCCACTCGTTCTCTACACTCAGGAGTACAGAAAACAGAAATTACCTCTTCCTTGGTGAGACCTTTGACTGGAGCCGAAAGAATCTGAGTCATGAAAGCCAAGTTTTCAGCTGAAACCTCCTCCTCAGGTGCTGAAATCTCATCCTCAGAAACAGAAGCTTGATCATTTGAGGCCACGAAAGCAATGTTGTTTGAATCAGTCTGATTTTCAGGAGCTGAGATGTTTAGTCGCTCAATTTCCGAATTCCAATTAAAGTACGAATCAAGCTGAACCACCAAAGCTTGAGCTAATCCCAGAGGTTGAGGACTTCCACTGGCAGCAGCATCAGCAGACATATTCGATGTGGTTACAAGAGCTCTTTCTCGATTAGGTGTAGCAGGGGTAGCAGGTTTGACTGGAGTTTGCTCACTATTGACCCTCGGTTTGGTACAGTTTCTTGCCACATGACCTGGTTCATGACAATTGTAGCAACGAAACTCAAATGGCATTTTTGTGGGTCCAACAAAGGTAAGATTTTCCCATTTGTTTCTCCCGGTTTTATTCACAAAATTTTTGGCTCTATATCCATTTCTTCTACATCTTCGGGATGAATTTGATCTAAGTCATCCATGGAAAACTTAGGAGGATTAATTTTACCGGCAGTAAAGGCATTCAAGCAATTTATGACAGAAGCTGCTATACTAAGATTTTCTTTTGACTGTTGCGAGAAGAAAGCAATCATCTCGTTGTTAGCAGTGGTAGTTAACGAAGCAGCAGCAGTAGCGTTAGCAGAAGATGGTGCAGCAGCAACAGGAGGTGCTGGAGTTCCAGAGTAGTAAACATTTTGTGAGGTAGGAGCAGCTTTAGCAGAAGCAGAGTTGCTGAACATTGGAAAACCAGCTTGAGACACAAAAGCAGTATTATTGCTTGATGTTGAGGGTGTTGCAGTAAATCCAGCAGCCAACATGCTATTCTTGTGATTTGTTTCTCTTTGTTTATCATCTAGCTCGCAGGCCTTAATGTGAGAAATCATTTCAGATAAGCTACATCTTGCTAGATCCTTGGTTTTCTTGATCATTGCGACGTGATGATCCCAACTCTTTGGTAAAGCATTTAGAAGCTGTCTATTAGATGAAGCATTTGACGTGTGCATTTCCTCCATCTGAATTTGAGTAACTAACTTAACGAATCTCTGAATTTGATTATCCACAGTCTCTCCATATATATGATTAAAATTATTGAAGCTTTGACTTAGCAGATTTCTACGACTCTCTTTCATATCTTCATTGCCTTCATAGACATCTATTAATGATTCCCACAATTCCTTAGTAGATTTGCAAGTGCGAAAACCAATAGCAATGTCCGGTCCCAATGCCATGGTCAGGTACAAAAATGCCATATCATCTTCCTCAACAATCTTAAAGTCTTCTTCAGTATATTTATCAACAGGCTTCTTCACTTTCACACCTTCATCAGTAGGACTATCCATCATAATCTCTCTTGGGCCTCTTAGAATGCTTCGCCAGATTTTTTCATCTTTGACCTTAACATGTTTTTCGAAACGCCACTTCCACTCAGGGAATTCATTTCCATCTAACAACCGGGGAACACGAGTGGTGGTTCCAATGATGGAATCCAATTCTTGATGCTTAGACATAGCAGCCAGGTCAACACTTTGATTATTTGTAGTCATGGTTACTCAATAACTTAATTAATTTACTGATTGATTAATTATTTAAGTTCAAGAGTCCAAGAGTCCAAAAGACCAAATTAACGTTGCAAGAGTCGTTGCGAGTCGAGACAGGAGTCGAGAAAGCTGTTGCGAGTGAAATGAATTTTGAGTCGAGACTGAGATTGTGAGTCGAGATCAGGAACAATTAAACTTGAAGCCAGTCGAGACAAATGGTTTCGAGTTAAAGATGCCAACTCGAGACCACAGCAGCTACGAGTCGAGACAAGATCTCGATATTCACTCGAGACTAATGAACTTGAGTCGAGACTAAGCTGAATGTGAGTTGAGACCAAGTTGAAATTGTGTCGAGACCCTGCAAAACAGATTTGTGAGATAAAAATAACTACGATTCCGGATTTTCAGCAGCTTCCAAAATTCAAAGATTTGAGATCTTTGAATTTTTATCCTTAACAATCCTCCGATAATTCAGCAAACACCTTTTCACGAATCACAAACCAAAATCAGTAACTTTATGCCAAAGTTTGTGAAGAACAGTTTGAAGATGCAACTTCCGAAACCAGAATTACACCAACAAAACTGAAAATCTGTAGAACACACTTAGCAAAAACGATCAGTAACAAATGAAGCCTTCTTGAATCCGAATGATATCAAAACCGAACCAAGAATTGGTTTCTTGGCTCTGATACCAATTGTAAAATCCGAGAGGATCTCTCAATGATATCACCGTTAACTTGTGTGAGTGCGGAATCCAAACACAAGTGGATTCAAGAAAACAAATAAGAATAATAAGAACAATTATCAAATCAAAACTATCTTTCATTCACCTTTAAGATCGATGACAGATACAAGACGAACAACTGATCTCGAGTGACCTCTAAACCTTCTATCAAGTGATCAACCTTCTAAACATTACTAAGGTTTACTTATATAGTACCTATGATGGATCGAGACCACCTAGGCCCACTCAAGATCTATAGATAAAACCCAAAACATATAACCGACCCAAAACAACTTAGTTAAACACTACAAGATCAACCCTAAACTTTAATATCTCTCAATGTATAAACCTTGAGGTTCCAACAGTAATACACGGGTTGCTAAACAAAAAACAATTTATACTTTAATGCGTAAATACTTTATTACAGGTTCGTTCGAATATTAACATAAATGATAGAAAGTACGTAAACTAAGATAAATAGACGATAAACATAAAAAATTCACAAGTCATTGAATATCTCTTTATATACAAATTTCATTGTTTTATTTATAGGTCTGTCTTCATTGTCAAGTATTAGTAACTTGATTCCATCTCGTCTTGTAACCCTGGATAAAGCTACGTACAATTGACCATATGTGAAAACTGGTTGTCTTAAGTACAAACCAACCTTAGATAGCAACTGGCCCTGGCTTTTGTTGATCGTCATCGCAAAACATACCGCTATTGGAAATTACATCCTTTGAAATGCGAAAGGAATCTTTCTGTCCGAAGGTACCAAATTAATTCTAGGTATGAATGTCCGAGAACCAATATTTCCACCTGAAATTATCTCAGCTTCAATTACACGACTGTAAAGTTTTGTAACCTTTAACCTTGTACCGTTACACAAACCATTTTGTGGGTCAATATTTCGTAACAACATTATTGGAACACCAACTTTAAGCACTAACCTATGATTTGGTAAACCAGATACTTTAAGACCGTTCAGCACGTCGGGTGAGTATATTTTTTGCTGATCAACATTGCCATCTTCAGTAGGGCATAGACTGTCAAAACTAAGATACTCTTTTTCTTCACCTGGGAACAGTGCCAACAATCTGTCATTAATCTCGTGAACAACCTCATTCTTAGGCGCAAGTATAGCTCTAGTACTAAAGTAATTACGATCATTGTAGTTTTCCAAGATTGACGGATAGACAAAATCAATCAGGCTAGAAATTGGGTCAGATGTGCTATCAATTAAAAGATCAGGTGGTATTTCAATTATTGCTTCTCCATCATTCGAACCACCAACATTTCCCTCATGTTTCTAGTTAAACTCAACAACTTACACTTCCTCCACAGATAAGACGAACATAATGAGGCATTCACAATTTATTGTCGTCCACCGTTTGGAACAACAGGTAATATTTGCCTAAAATCACCACCAAAAACAATAACCTTACCTCCAAACAGAACATCAGATCTGCATGAATTAGAGATATTGAAAATGTCATGCATAGTTCAATCCAAAGCCTCAAATGCATGTTTATGAACCATAGGAGCTTCATTCCATATAATGAGTTTGGTCTGTTGTAGTAATTTAGCTACATCATCGTCAGGTTTAATGTGACAAATGGAATCCTCATTAAGATTCAAAGGTATATGAAACCTAGAATGCGTCGTTCTTCCTCCATCCAACAACAATGATGCAATTCCTCTAGATGCAACGTTTAATACGATCTCACCTTTTGACTTTATTGCAGCAGACAATGTTTTCCATAAAAAAGTTTTACCAGTGCCGTCATAACCGTAAACAAAAAATACTCCTCCATTATTTCCATCAAATGCGTTCATAATTTCTTCATATACTGAACGTTGTTCATCCGTTAACAAATTCACCTGACCTTCATAAACATTTTGTAAATCTGTTTTGTCGTATGTAAGCTCTTCGTTAATCAATCGGCAGCGAAAGTTATCTAAAGATGAATTATCTGGGTAAGGCATTGATACAAATCTTCGAAGCGATGAATTATTTCGAGTTAAAAACTTCTCAATTTCGCATAAAACATAGTTCTTTAGTTGCTGATCGGGAATTGATAAAGCTGTGCAAATTGAAAATAACATATAAATTTAATCATAAATTTTTATTAACTATAACAAAAAAAATATTAAATTTAGAATTTTACCTGAAACACGATGATACTTTGAGAATCTGTAAAGAAAATCATCTGTTATATACTTCCATGTGCTTTCCCAGACTACTTCTGGTTTAGATAAAGTGCTTGACAGTAACATGGTGGCGAATAAATTGCGAATATAACCTGCGCTACCTGATATATTTGCTTCTTTGATGGCCTCAATGTACTCTGAGTCGCCATCCAACAAACCAAGCGCACAGCAAGCATCTCTAAAAGTATCGTACACTCGACCATTAGCTGTTTTAATATCATCAAACGATGTTGGTCCTTTAACTTTTTAAGAAGAATTCTTTAATAGTACGCTTCACTGGTAGAAATGAATTCTGCCAATTATTTTTCCTTTTATTCTCGGAACCCATATACGTTGGTCAAGCTTCCACACATACCAACGTGGAAACTGTACATATGTTAGTGTACGTGCAATGGTGTCGTTAGGATCTTGATTACGTTGCATCCAAGACAAAAACATTGATGAGTTCACAGATGGCTTGTTTAGGACGTGATTAATATCTTCATCAGGACCGAAATAAACTGTTTGTTGTCCAGGAAGATGGAAAGGCAACCTCATAACAGAAGGACTCCAATAATTAACTTCATTCGAAAAAATCCTCCAACAGGCTTCGCAAGCCGATATATACCTACAATCATAAAACTCTTTAATTTCATCATTTTCTGGCTGCTCGTTTTAGTTATTGCTCGGAACCACAGCAACAGTTCCTCTATCAGGGCCTTTATTATTATATTTGAACAAATACTTTATTGACGTCGCTTGGTTGCACCATTCAACGTTTATATGTGCCTGATATCTTTTCAAAAGTTTTTTTTGTTGTAAGGTACAACACTTCGGTTGTCTAACTTAGTTCTATTTTTTTAAACGAAAGTACCGTCATCTCTTCTTCTGTATAAGGGAAATCCGTTAGAATCCAAGGTTGTCTGATCTTGAAATTTCTTGGAAAACCTTTTAAACATTTTCTATCAACCATACATGGAGATTTCATTCTAGCGTTACCACATGGACTGTGAATCATATGGTCTTTCACAAGCGTATATAGTTCCGGGTCTTCGTTTATATCAGGGATTTCTGCAGAAATAAACTGATCAACATGGTCTACAGTTGGAAGTTTGTAATCATTTTCCATGAATAAGCACATATGCGCATGAGGCAATCCTCGCTTCTGAAACTCAATAGTGTAAACAACTACACAAAAAAGTAAAAAACTGTTACATATCATTGATATCATGTTTAAAAAAGTAAATTTAATAACATACCAGCTGCAGCTTTTCCAAACAAATGACGGTCTTTCAAATCTTTGCAAATTGCATCCAGCTTTATTTTAAACATTCGCGATAGAATATCAGGCCTATCCTCCGGATTAAGATTTGTGTCCTTAAGAAACCTTTGAACCTCCGGCCACTTGGGATTGCAGGTAATGGTTATAAAAAAGTCAGGATAACCATACCATTTACAAATAGTCATAGCGTCTAGATAGTTTTGCATCATATATCGTGAGCCGCCTGTAAACGAAGATGGAAGGAAAATACGTTTTCCAACCTTAGACAAATCTTGTTGGTCGTTAGTTCTTAGTTTGCGGATACTCTCGTATGTATCAGACCTGAGATCATTTTGATGAAATCTCATAAAGTTAAGTCGCTCGCTCTCAATCATCGTATCAGCATCAACCAAGAACTGTTGGAATAACCGTCGAGAATTTAGAATCAATGAAAACTGGTTACTATGATCTTGTACACGATATGCAAAGAACTCTCTCATTGTACAATTCGGACGTTTCTTGTTAGTAACATCAATGACACCCCTATGGGGTATGTCAATTCTGTAATCGTCGTCTCCTTATGGGAACAAAATAGGATGCTGAAGTGCAAGATAGGAAGGATGCAACTCACTTATTCTTTTTAATGACCCTGTTTCTGTCTTGACAACGATATCTCTATTCTCAAGAGCGTTATCAATATCTCCAACAATAAGAGCGGCAACCTCGGAAGAAGTAGGTAAGTTATAAGTCCGACCATATTGTTCTCTTTTCCCAATAAGGCGAAGCTTCAAAGTAGTATTAGGATTCTCATGGAAGCAATCTCTAACCATCCTATAAATTTTCACAATGACATTGTTGGCATCCAACATTGCTTTGATATGTTGTATCAACTTATTATCAATTTCGTCTGAAGAAGTAGATGAGGAAGCATCGTCTAAACGCCTGTTTCATAAAATTGTCATAGTAAGTAAATATATAGTTAAACCAAATGTTATAATAAAAATTAACTTTTTGAATGGTACCTAATAACTGATTTCCTGTTTGCCAACTCATTTTCAGTATCGTATATGTACAACTGACAAAATTTAGGTTTCCCTCCGTTTTCTGGCACAAGACTACCAATCGCATGATAATTTTTACCACTAATTCTGTAGCAAAAAGGAGCATTACCGGTATTAACGGTGTGGTCAACCTTACCACCCATTGACGTAAACGCAAACATAGAATTGTAACGTCAAATGTTCTTCAAAAAGTGCCTGCTTTCGTTATCATTGGACATGAATAGACTTTTATAATAAGGTGTCGCAGATTTGTAATCAGGTAGCACAACTTTGGCATAACCACAACTTAATAAATGACATATTTTGCCACCCTCTTTTCTTCCGTTTCCTTTCTCTGCATCCCATAACTTTGCATAACAAACTTCACAAGTAATAACTTGGTCACCATGATCCAAATAATTTGTTAAAACATACAACATTTGAGTTAATATAAAACATTCATTAATATAATATGATATACGTAATTATAAGTTTATCTTTTTACATTATGTAGCATTACTTATAAACAAACCTAACCTGTAGAAACACTTTTATAAGCATCTCGTTCTACGGTTTCCTCTGTGGTCAAGTCGATCATTGGTATAGGAGATGAAATACGTGGTTTACATACCAACTTACGTTTCCCAGATGATAGCCTTAGAAAATTACAATTCAAAGATGTTGGACCGTTGTATGACCCTAAAACGTCAGTCAAGGCAGTTCATCTGAGTTTACAGAGGCGGAATCAAAGTAAACTAAGTCATAACAGCTTTAATCCTTTTAATCTTTCTTTTCTGATTGATTTAAGTGCTTGTACAAGGTTTTCTGATACAGATCCGTTAGCACTTCGTCACACATACAATGACCTAGTGATTTCCCTTCAAGGAACTAACCACCTATATATAGAGTGTGAGATTTCGCTTGAGACTATCTGAAGCGAAATCATGTGTTGTGATTTCGCTTCAAGCAAATCCAAACCCTTTTCAAGCGAAATCCCATGAATACAATATAAAAACCCTAACTTAAACCCTAATACATGACCATTCAAACAATCCTAGACACAAGACTTGATAATGACGTAATCAGCAGACATTCAGTTCACCAACAGACTCCCCCTTGGATGTTGATGAAGTCTTTGGCTTCAAGTCTTTGTCTTTCACAAACTTCAAACATTGTAAAAACTCTAATCAATCTTTAAACTTTAAACTTCAATCTTCCCTTTGACTGTTGATCCAGACTCCCCCTTTCACAGACTCCCCCTTTCAATATGCTAGAATCTGAGATATCTGGTTCAAGCTTTGTCAATAAGCTTCCGTTGGAAATAATGAAGTTCAATCCTGTTACTCAACCAACAAACATAACTATTCTGCCTTTTCAACAATAAAACACAAACTCAATCAGCTTTAACAATCCACTCAAGTATTCAAGTTCAAGTTAATGACCCTGATTACTCAATTAATCTACCAAGTCCAAATTAATGACCTTGGTTGATCTTTTGACGAATCAAACTGATTTTAAAAACAACATTTTCAAACATTTTCCAAAAATAACAAGTATCAAGTTAATGAACTTGTTTTTGTCATTTCAAAACAAATCAAAACTTCTTCAAAGTAAGCTATCCTCATTCTTCAGCTCAGAATCTCCTGCATCTGCTTCAAACATCTGAGAATCCAACAATCAACTCTCCACTTTGGTTTGTCTAAAATAAAGCAGAAATAAAATCTTTTTTGATTTTATAAAGTGATCTAAACTAAGAAATGAAATACAAGAAACTTAAATTGCAGAAATTAAACAAAGTAAACTATTTACAAACATATTTTTGATGAGCGTGTCAGGGAATCATATCAGCTTTTTCAGACAAATCACAAGTATCGTTAAGCTACATTTCATACTCAGATTTAAACAATTTACCTCGATTGTCAATATACTGATCCATCTTAAATTCCCATACAAATTTCAACTTACTCAGGATACGATTTAGATGAATTAAGAACTTAGATCATTCATGTGTCCCACCTCTTGAATATACTCCCGTATCCAGAATCTCAATAATCAGTCTTACAGATGAGAATACTACAATGATATCTGTATATAATTTAGGTATGCGAGGGCCGAGGGATCTCAGATCGATACTTCCGTATACGCAGAGAGATATCAGCTTCGACTTTCAGGTGTGTCCCCTTTAGAGGATCTTTTTGCTTACAACAGCAGCATATATCAATTTTATTGTTTCAGCATGCTGAGGGTTTAATGTTGTGTTTCAAGCATTGCAGCAAGTATTAGCCAGGGACTAGGTCAGAACTACCGTTCAGCAGAAGTCCCGGAATAATACCCCAGACAACATAGAGTATAAAGACCTAGTATATCAGATTAAGAGACCTTTCAAACGAGATTTCAGGGGTTACCTATATATCCAAGTAGTGTTCCCCACGAATTCACAAGTTTGAATTTAGGTTTATATCCCGAATAAATCTACTAAATGTGTGAAAACCTATCGACACATCATCAGTAAGATTGTTTAACTCTTTTAAACATTCCAAATCTTTAGCATACCGTGACCGTCTAGCCGATGTACTATCATTTTCCCCATATACACAAGCTCTTTTTCAGATTTTATCATGTTTTTGTATTTTTGCATTTTTTACTGTTTTTGTATTTTCAGAAAATAAACTATGTACAAACATCTACTCCCCCTAAATACCAAAACAAGTAAAAATTCGACAAACCATTGCAGATTGTTTCTCGTCTTCATCCGCAACAGTACCCTCATCAACGCCAAGTATGCCATCCGACACCGACAGAAGCTTCATACCATTCAGTTTTAACAAATATTTAAACCGATTTTTATCAAAAGCTTTGGTATGTAAATCAGCTTTCTGTTCGTCAGTGTGGATTTTCTCAATTCGTATCAACTTTTTCTCAAAGCAATCACGAATAAAGTGATGACGAATTTCTATGTGTTTCGTTTTAGCGTGATGTACTGGATTTTTAGTTATATTTATTGCGGCCTCATTATCAACAAAAAGAGGTGTGTTAAGAAACTGCAAACCGTAGTCGCGCATCTGTTGCTGTATCCACAAGATCTGAGAGCAGCAACTGCTAGCAGAAACATACTCCGCTTCACATGTAGATAACGCCACAGACGTTTGTTTCTTACACTGCCAGGTAACCAATCTAGGACCAAAGAACTGGCATCCTGCAGTTGTTGATTTTGAATTGATTTTGCAGCATCCGAAATCCGAATCGGAATACCCTTCGAGCGTAAAATCACCTTTCTTAGGATACCACAACCCCAATGAAGGAGTTCCTTTCAGGTAGCGCAATATCCTCTTCACAATAATCATATGTGATGCTCTCGGGTTAGACTGAAATCTTGCTGCGAGGCACGTTGGGTACATAATATCAGGACGTGAAGCAGTTAGGTACATTAAAGAACCTATCATGGATCGATAAAAAGTTTCATCAGCCCTGTCTCCGGTGAGATCTGGGTGAATCCCATGATTTGTTGCAAGTGGGGTAGCAGCTGGAGTAGAACTTGACATCCCAAATTTCTCTAGAATATCATGAACGTACTTTGACTGATGAATGAAGATTCCCTCAGGAAGTTGTTCAACTTGTAATCCCAGAAAGAATTTCATTTCCCCCATTGAAGACATTTCAAACTTCTGCTTTATCACTGATTCAAAATCTTTGCATAGATTTTCATTCGTCGACCCAAAGATTATATCGTCCACATAAATATGTACTATCAGCAAATGACCATCAACGACTTTCGTGAAGAGAGTGGCATCCACTGTTCCACGTATGAACTGATTAGCGAGTAGGTGTTGAGACAAAGTCTCGTACCAGGCTCTCGGTGCCTGATGTAGACCATACAACGCTTTGTCCAATAAGTAGACCTTGTTTTTGTGGATTGGGTCAGTAAAGCCCGGCGGCTGACCAACATAAACCTCCTCTTTAACCTTCCCGTAAAGAAACGCCGATTTAACATCCAACTGATATACTTTGAAATTCTTCCAAGACGCAAATGCAAGAAAAATTCTGATTGCCTCTAGTCGTGCTACAGGAGCATAGACTTCGGTAAAATCAATCCCCTCCTGTTGACTAAAGCCCTGAACAACGAGTCGAGCTTTGTTCCTTACGACAACTCTTCTATCGTCCCTCTTACACTTAAACACCCACTTAGTGTTAATTTTCCTCTGACCATCCGGCAAATCAACTAACTTCCACACTCCCAATTTCTCGAATTGACTAAGTTCCTCCTGCATTGCATTGATCCAAGAGTCTTCAGTAAGCGCCTCTTTGTAAGTTCTTGGCTCAATCTGCGAGATAAAACAACTTAATGAGAATTCAGTTTGCAAAGGAGCAACTTTTGTATAAAAACAAGTAAGCCCTTTATCAATCTGATTTCGAGTGCGAACACCAGCTTGCAATTCTCCTATAATCAACTCCTCTGGATGATATGAAAAAGTTCTCGGCATCACTTCACTTGGAACATCTACATTTCCCTCCAGATTAGTAACATTCTGCTCTGCATCTTGTTCACCAACTTGGTTTGTTTGACTTGAAATCTGAATTTGCTCTTCCTCAGAATCTGAATCACCATGATCAAATACTGGCATGTTTTCAGCTTCTAGATCATCATTCTGAACCGACTGATTATCTTGAGCAACTTCATTCTGTTGGACATCATCATGTTCACCAGCATTACTTGGACCTGCTTCATCATCATTTGAAGTTTCTCGTGGTCTTCTCGAATACTCAGCTGGGAATCTTAGCTGCGACTCATATTCACGCAAAATATCCAACTCATCAAAGAAATCTTCATCATCCTCTGATTCTTCTCTCATGTCAAACGAATCCCAAAGTTTGTCATAATGATAATGCCATGAATCACCAGGATTCTGCGGCGGCATAGTATAACCTTGACATTCAACATTTGCAGCTTCAATAATCCGCTTCTCACTTGGAACGAAGACACGTAACAATGGATTTGAATAACCAACAAATATACCCTCAATGCACTTCGGACCAAACTTTCCAAAAGGCTCTATAACCGTACAAGGTGACCCGAACGGTTCTAGATACTTCAAATTTGGTTTGCGGTTATTAATTAGCTCAAAGCATGTTTTGTTGAACTTCTTGACAGTTAGAACCCTGTTGAGCGTATAGCATGCGGCAGAAACAGCTTCAGCCCAAAAATTAATCGGTAACTTTGAATCTGCGAGCATAGTTCTAGCCGTCTCGATTAGCGTTCGGTTTTTGCGTTCTGCAACTCCATTCTGCTGCGGAGTGTACGGAGCACTAAACTCATGCAAAATACCTCTTTCATCACAAAATTCTTCCATCTTGCTGTTCTTGAATTCAGTACCATTATCACTTCGAATTTTCTTGATACGCCTTTGGTACAAATTCTCTATCTTCCTAAACAGCCCCATCAAACTGTCAAATGTTTCATCTTTTGTCTTCAAGAAAGAAACCCATGAAAATCTGGAATAATCATCAGTAACGACCAAACAATAGTAATCTCCTGTAACACTTTTAACATTCACTGGACCAAACAAATCCATGTGAAGTCTTTCCAGAGCTCTTGAAACTGAATTGACTTGCTTTGTAGGGTGTGACTTTTTCTTCTGCTTGCCCTTGATACAGCTAATGCACTCCCCTTCCAGATGAAAACCTTTGATATTAACTCCCAATACCAAATCATTGTGCACCAAGTGATTCATCTTCCTTAGGTGAATATGCCCCATCTTGCGGTGCCACAATCTGGATTCTTTCTCAGATGCTCTAGACACAAAACAATGTGCTTGACCAGTAGTTGTAGTTGCTACAGACATGTCTAACACATATAAATCATTCACTCTAGGTGCCCTCATGATAATCCATTCTTCAGGAATAACAAAACCAGGTTTCAAAATCAAACACTCTTTATCAGTGAAGTGAGTAGTATACTGATTGTCACAAATCTGTGAGATACTAAGCAAATTGTTCTCGAGCTCAGTGATGTAGTTAACTCTCTCAAACGTCACTATCCCATTGGACAACGTTCCTTCACCAACAATTCTACCACCTTCATGACCAGCAAATCCCACATAACCACCATTAATGTTCTTCACATCATACAGCAACACGGTCTTCCCTGTCATATGTCGAGATGCGCCACTATCCATAATCCATCTGGATATCAGTTGTGGAAGATCCTGCACAAAACAAACTACAATTTAAACAACTTCAAGAAAGATGCCGATTCATGCTTCACGAACCAGGAAGCTCCGGCAATTCAAACTGCTTATTCAAACATGGTGTCCACCCAGGCCTCATCAGCCTTAGGTGTAGCCTTGACTCTCGCAATTTGAATTTTGAAATTTTTAGCCTTCAAAGGCGGAAAATTTGCATCATAATCAACCGAAATTGATTCTTCAGCCTTTTTCACTTCAGAAGTTGAACTTTTCATTTCACCTTTTGGTTTCCAAATTTGTTCAGTTAATGCAACCCGTTTATAAAACTTGTCATTTTGAGTTACCAATTTCTTTACAGGTTCATTTTTTGCTTTTACATTGTTGATTTTAACGTTTTGCTTCTCAACCACTTTCTTCTCAACATACATAGATGATTTACCCTTCACATCAACCTTCTTTTGTTGAACCTTCACAGCTTCAGTCTTAGACTTCACATATGTACACTTTCGTGCAATATGACCAACTTGTTCACATCTAAAACAAGTACGAGTATCAACTACTCGACTCATGCCTTCAGACTGAGCCTGTGAAGCTCTCTTCTCAAAGAACTCTTCATTCGATTTTGAAAAAAATTCATTTTTCTCATCAGAAAGTAACCGTGAACCATTCACAAACACCTTCTTTTCAGTAAACCTCTTGTTTTGAAAACTGTTCTTCCGATAACTATTACCACCCCGATAATCACCCGACCAATTGTTTCGATTGTTATTGTAAAAACGTGGTGAATAAACAGTTTTCTTGTTATAAACCCTGTCTTTCTTTCGACTCAGATTATTCACTACTGACAACTCGACTTCAACGAGTTTGAAAACATTTGTCAATTTGTTCATGTTAACATTCTCTATTGGAAACTCTGAATCCGAAAACAACTTATCCGAACCCATCATCTTGTACATGACAAGGTTTGATTCTTCATCTAAGTTGTTCTTGGACTTTTGTTTCGGAATGTATTTATCAAAAAAACACCCATCCTCCTCAGAAGTGTCACAATCCGGTTTAAGCACTTTGTCTACCACATCATTTTGGACACCCTCTTCATTGGAAGATGTAAACGTGACATCAATGTTTTCAGGAAGTTTAACTTCACTTTCTTCCTCAATTTCCACCAAACTAGACTGCCTTTTCGTGTAGTTGTCTAAAACTGGCGGTGGAACTTTGTGAAAACCTATACCCGTTCCATCAGAAAACACATCCTCGCCATCTTTGTTTTTCCCTATAGGTTTAGGAACAATATGCTGCAAAACAAAGCTTGCCGATTTATAGCTGTTAAGCTTCAACTGGATTCGTTCATTCTCAATTTCAGCTTCTTGAACTTTAAGTTTCAATTTAGCAATTTGATCCAGTTGTTCATTAATCGATTCTTCTTTTAATCTCAAAACAGCTCTTAGATGTTCATTTTCTTTAAAAGTTTTTCCATTACGATCATCACTATCTTTGACAATGTTTTTCAATTTTTCAAACTTTTCGGAAATCTGACGGTTTTCAAGAATTAACTTTTCATTTTCAGATTTTAGTTTCTCATGTTCCTTTTTATCATTTTCAATTTGAGCCGTTAATTCTTTGTTCCGTTCAGTTGAAGCTCTTACACTTTTGTCACGATCGAGAATCTGATTTTCAACATTTCTAACCTTTGTTGTCAGATTCTGAATTTTCTCATTGTTAAGATACGTGACAGTGCTACAAAAATTGCATTGTTTGGTGCAATTTTTGCAGTCAGCATTTCCATCAAACTTGTTACCTGACGCATTTGTTGACACACTTTGACTGACCGATCCCTTTGACTCAGTGACAGAATTAGGATCTACCTCAAGTGCTTTTGCAGCTAGCACTTTGTCAGCCATCACTCCCAGGTTCTCAGCTGTCAACTTTTGCGTAGTATCAATTATGCATGTATCAACCTGCTTTTCTTTCTTCTCTTTCTCCTCTTTCTCTTCTTTCTCCTTTCTCTCTTTCTCTTTCGCTTCTTCAATCATCTTTGATGTTGGTGTTCCCCACCACTTGTGCTGCCAATATTCATCTTCTTCTTGATACTCCTTGATGATGGCTTCGATATCAATCGTTTTGTCATCAATTGCAATGTTGCCATATCTATCAAGATAGCACTCTCTATCTGGATCCCATCTGTTTGCTCTTCTAGCTTCCAGAAAGATACCAGAAAGTCTGATAATCTTTGTTTCAGCAGTCATCTTCCGGTATTTATATTTCTGTTCTTCAGTACGATCATCTTTCCATGGCTTAGGTTCATCATTGCTTGCCATGAATGCGTAACCAACCGCATCTTCTTCCGGTAGAACTTCCTTACTCCAATCATACCCTTCATCATCATAAATCACAGCAAGAGCCCTTGATTTGTCTCTGTTATCTTCAGACTGCTTCAATCTAGGCGGCTCGGATTTATTCTGATGGTAGATTGCCTTTTTGTAATAATCATCTCGAAAAGGATTCTCCGATTCATCAGCATAAGCGTTTCGGCATTCTCTCTTAAAATGACCCTTCTGCTTACACTTGAAGCAAGTCACCTTCGATTTATCGAACCCCAACTTAGTAGACGGACCACCGATCGTTTTTCTCCCTGTAATCTCCATGAAGCGTTGTGCACGTCGAACTGCACTTGCCATTGCCCAACGAATATCAATCAGCTCCATTTCTTCAGGGTCTATCTGATCGTAGTCTTCTTTCGTCAGATTTGTATTCCCGATTTTTCCAGCTACCAATCCTTCGTAGGATTCCAAAACAGACGCTAGAAAGACCATTTGTTGCTTGGCCGACTCTGCATCAAAATTCTGTGCATTCTTCAGATCTATAGCGATATTGCAAGATAACTTCGCATCAGAATGATTTGCAGAAGACGTAGATCCACTGTGATAACCACTATGACTTCCACTGCTTTGACCACTTTGACTTTCTTTGCCAACTGTCGACACATTTTCAGCAGAAAATGCAGTCTTTGGAGAAGTAGCTTTTGGCATCATGCTCTTTGGATAGTATAGATCCAGATTTTGTTGATAAGATGAATGATTAACTTTATACGTCTTCTTCAATTCCAGTTCATGACTTTCCAGTTTCTCAATCACCAAATCTGGTTTCAACAAATCAGAAGGAATAGTGTTTTTAAGCATGAGAACATAATATCTCCACTCCATCTCGTCTGGCAATGCATCGAACAACTTGTCTACTTGCTCCTCATCAGAATATTTGATATCATGTCTTGCTAATTCCAACTTCAGATGACCAAACCTTTCAATCATTTTACACACCGATTCATTTTTAAGACAACCAAACATATCAAACTCTTTCCTAAGAAGTTTCCTTTTATTTTTTACAATCTCTTTGCTTCCAAGACACTTCTTTTCAAGTTTTTCCCATAAGTCTTTAGAATTGGAGTATTCTATCAGTGAAATGATGTCTTCACGCACCGATTGAAACAATAATGCCACACATTTTTGCTCAGCCACAAAATTGTCAATCTCTTCAGTTGATCTTAATGCTTCACCATTTTTCTTTCCTTGTTCAAAACCATTCTTCATACTCTTCCAGCTAGGAAAAGCAAATGCCATCAACCAATCTTCGAATTTTGTTGCCCACCTGCTATAATCTTCTATAGCCATCAGCTTAGGAGGTTTGTTAAACGTTCCAAATGCGCTTTCGGACTCCCAAGCTTCCTTTTTCCTTTCTTTCGGTGGACTTTTGTTTGCATCACTTGAAGACGTTTCGTTGTTTCCTGAACTACCCGTGAATGCGTACATGTCACTGAAGGGATTCATGAAAATATCATCCATTTTTATCGTACCTGCAAAATCAATTAAACACTTAGAAAAATTTTTATGTTTTGAAAATTTATCAAGTTCAAGCGAAAACAGTTTAATAAAACTGTTCAAGCGAAATCAATCAACAAAACTAATTCAAACGAAATCCTCAATTTCGCTTCAACGAATCAAGATACAAACAAATCAGTTTCAAGCGAAACCAACAATTTCGCTTCAACTAAAACCAAACTTCAAGCGAAATCAAACAGCTCTATTTCGCTTCAGGAAAACAGACCTCCAAGCGAAATCAAACAACTCTATTTCGCTTCAGCAGATTTTCAAGCGAACCAGTCCAAATAGTAGATCTGAAGCGAAATCAACTTATAAACTCAAACACCTTTCAAGCGAAATCTAGTTCTAGGTCAATTTTAACACTTTTTAAGCTGAATTTTAATCCGAAACTTTGTAGGCTTTGTTAAAACTCAGTTTTACACGTTATATTCGAAAATTAGACCATTTTGACCGTTGGAAATAGTTCAGATCTGAAAAATGTAAAAAGAGGTGAGTAGAAAGAAGATAATCCGCTGCTATGGTATGAACTCCTCGTCCTGAGCTCTGATACCACTTGTTGGACCGTTGTATGACCCTAAAACGTCAGTCAAGGCAGTTCATCTGAGTTTACAGAGGCGGAATCAAAGTAAACTAAGTCATAACAGCTTTAATCCTTTTAATCTTTCTTTTCTGATTGATTTAAGTGCTTGTACAAGGTTTTCTGATACAGATCCGTTAGCACTTCGTCACACATACAATGACCTAGTGATTTCCCTTCAAGGAACTAACCACCTATATATAGAGTGTGAGATTTCGCTTGAGACTATCTGAAGCGAAATCATGTGTTGTGATTTCGCTTCAAGCAAATCCAAACCCTTTTCAAGCGAAATCCCATGAATACAATATAAAAACCCTAACTTAAACCCTAATACATGACCATTCAAACAATCCTAGACACAAGACTTGATAATGACGTAATCAGCAGACATTCAGTGCACCAACAAAAGATGATGTGCGGGTGGTTGATGTGATGTCAGATGAAATTTTTATTTTAAAACCATTTGCTACCGTTGTAAGATTTGTGGTACCGAGGAAAATCCACAGTCACCCTGATCTAACACCTTGTTGTTTAGGATACTTATCAAATTTCGAGACGAAATTTCTTTCAAGTTGGGGATGATGTGACAACCCGAAATTTCTAGGTCTTTCCTCTATGCATTGCGTGTTCACAATTCTGTTTTCTTAATTCGTTGACGTTGTAACTCGTGTTTGATGTATGAATAATTGAAGTATCGTTTGGGTTGATGTTTAGTGAAAACCTAAGTATTGTGTAATGTTACGAAATATTAAATGTAAGTGTAACCTACATGAACTCTACGTGACAGGTTGATGCATTAAACTATATTGAACGCTCATGAATTATTTATACGTGACATGTGACGTATTAGGTGTGAATGTGTTTGCTTAGGAGAACGAGTTATTTCTATTGGGCTGCCA
The DNA here is from genome assembly GCA_030545235.1 of Helianthus tuberosus. NCBI lineage: Eukaryota > Viridiplantae > Streptophyta > Magnoliopsida > Asterales > Asteraceae > Helianthus > Helianthus tuberosus. The sequence continues at coordinate 58,367,758 of CM060427.1, forward strand.
TCTTATAAACTATCTAACCCGGCCCAATACCTTTAGATTATTCTTTATGCTTGCAACATCTCGGCCCAACCTAATATCCCTAAACAATCCGGCCCAACCTCCCTTCTCTCATTATATACGTAAACCAAGTGTTATACTTTGATTAGTTGCAAACCCTAAATAACACCCACCCCTCTTCCCTGATTTGCGACGGACAGTAGCAGACCCCCTTCAAGGAACTAGATTTCGGTTAGTTTAATCGCCATACTCCATGTTGATTATGTGATTGCTAGTTGCTTTGTATGATGATGTCTAGATGTGATATTATATGATCGATTCAATCATATGTGATCTTATGTGAAATTTTGTGTGACATGTGATTCTTATTATTGAGTATTATCAAGTAATAATTGTGCATGGATTGATCTGGGATAGTTGGTCTGGTTAACTAATATACATATGTTAGGGAATTTGGTATGATTGATTTATTTAGAATAAATATTGTGAATGATGTAACCGAACAAGGTAGGGTTACAAATACAAAATTATACTAGGAGTCCACTAAACAGTTTGTATATAATTATGAATTAAAGGCAATTGTGATAATCTGAGAATGGTTCGATATGCATGTGGCAATTACATAAATTGTTTTGAATAAAAATTGTTTGGTATTGTATGGGACAGTAAAGGCCATGGATTTCTAGCTAGGAAATATGAGAGGTGGTGGTAGATATGTAACTGATTTGACTTGGGAGTATGGTTGCATATGCACATGGTAAATTTAACTAATAACATACAAGTTTGTGTTGGGTTGTTGAGTTAAACTGATAATATGCAAACTACATCGGGCCGAGGATAATCAGTGGGCCGAGCTCAGGATATGTGATGAAACAATGATTGGGTACTAGTTATTGGGCCACCAACTGTATGAGTGTATGTTGGATTCTTGGGCCGCATCTTGACACTGGACCACAAACACACCCACACGCATAATTACATTTACGTTTGTTGGGCCGGTCTGTGTGGGCCAGGAGCTGAACCAGTAAACACTTGGGTTGCGGGCCGGGACAGGTTGGGCCTAGGTCTCGTACGTTGGGTCTCCAGACCACGAGTGGTACTTGAACCTATACATTTTTGTATGATGGGAATGAGACGTTATATGAAACGTGGTATGCAAAGTTTAACTCTATATTTGTAGCACCTAGTATGTGACCCGAACCTACGATATGCGAATATATGGTGATGACAAACTGGTATGTTGCATGAATTACTGACGTGAATCGCATAATGATATGTGTAATTTGCATACGTTACAAGTGTAGTATGTGTAGAGAATGCTTGATCTATGTGCATATGAAACATGAAATGGATAATAATTGTATGGGGAATATGGAACATGAAATACGACTGTGTACTATGTATAAGGATATGTGTGCTACCTGTATGCTACTTATGTGACGTGTACATAGAATACGTGATACATGCGAATACTAAACTGATTGTCTTTGGTAACCACGGAAGGGTTTGGTTGACCAACTTGGAACGGGTAAAGTAACGTGTTAAATACCGAGCAATCTAAGGTGAGTTCATTTCTCTTGAGCATGAGTCCCGGTGGTTGGGACAGTCATTGGGCATCCCTGAGAGGGATGGGTTTGGGTAAATCAATTGGGTATTCTTGAGAAGAATACGGCTTGTGGTAAATCTGGCATGTTAGATAATATACTCGTCCTATCACCTTTAAAGTCCCTCCTTGTTGTTTGTTACCTGAGAGGTAACAGGGTATTAGTTGGTAGCGCTACTTAGGTTTGGCACCCTCACCCCGTACCGGAGCGGACGGGTGTGAACTAATGACCTAGTCATGACCAATGCTTTGATAGGGGCATTGGGGTAAAGGGCAGAATAAATCAGGAGCCGTCTTGTATCCGAGGTATTATCAACATTAATTTCAATGGATTAACTAAACACTTGGTAACCAATGTTTTCGCAACACAATGAACTCACCAGCGTTGTCTGATACCGTGTGTGCATGCTCGTAGGTTATAGGTATGTGTGGATGTGGAAGTTGCTGTTTGGAGTAGCTGGAGTGGTCATGGGTCGACTGGAGGGATTCATGTGATTGATTTCTTGATACTATACATTGGTTTTGAAACTGTTTAACCTTGGTTTACTATTTGCTTCCGCTGAATATGTTGGTTTTCATTTAAACTTGTTTATGGTATTTTTCATTAATAATTGAGGATTTTATTTATAAACCTGAATGGGTTCAATGTAATTAGTGGCTCGTTCTTGGTACGTCACACGCCTAGCAGGGACATTCCCTAGGTGGTATTTTGGGGGTTGTGACAAGATTGCTCATAGTACAACTAATGTTACCTAATATAATTAACAAAAAGCATAGTCAACATATCGATGCAAAACAATACAAACATAATAAAATATATAAACACTAAATTAATAAATACTTACTTGTTACCATACTTGAGGGACTTGGAGTAACATTATTCATAACATCAGGAGTGGATTCGAAATTGTGACAACCACTGACATTGACTATGTTATCTGATGTAACACCTATGGTAGTAGATCTTCTTTTGTCGATAATAGATCTAGGTAATCGCAGGTTATCTCTATCCTTGTTTTGTAGAATTCGAGTCACTAATAGAAAATATTAAAGCACAAAAAATAAATTCATTGTCACATATTTATATAAAATTTATTTCATACTAAACGTAATTGAAATAATATATAATAAATTAAACAAAAGTATAGATTATAAAATAACATACCATCAGGTGAAACTGAACGATGTTGTGTAACACACAGAGTGGAATTGGAATTAATATTGGTGGATATAATATTGAGGGATGACGATGTACTTCCTCCATTTGATCTCTTATTATCCAAGTATAATTTCCTTAGTTTCCTTCTATGAGAAGCCTCATCTTGAGTAACAATTGGGAGGACAACTAACAGAAAATCATATACATATTCACAAAATTAAAATCAGAAAACAAAAACAAATCAAAATAGTTAGTTGTAAATGAGGAAAGGATAATTTTCATTTTGTTATAAAAATATATAGCTAAATAATACCATTGGTTATGCTTGATAAAGGTCTTCTGCCTCGTCGAACTTTGAAGACACAAAAAAATGGAAGAATTAATAAGTAATTCGAGCATGATAGTTAGTTAATTAAGTAGGCGTAAAACAATCGAAATGTGTAATGAAAGAATTAGTGTTATACCGTTAACAATGTCGGTGGACGTGTTTCCATTTCGGTGAACTGCGCATAAATATATATATATATATATATATATACCCAAATAGTTGTTAAAATAATTATCATGTGCTAGCTAATTTTAAAGTTATTGTTTTTTAGGAATGAGTAGGAAAAAGGTTGAAAAACTTAAAATAACTTACCATACTGAGTGTTTTCTTTATCAATGTCATTGTATACGAAGTCAGTCTTTAGTCTTTTAGGCATTGCTGGCAATTTAAAAAGAAAAGTGTTACAATAAAGAGTTGATATGTTGGATCACATGTTAAGTAATATTTAATCAATCCAGATTCAGATATAAACATTAACTAACCATTATGGTGGTAATTGTCTACATCGAGCTCTAATTTATACGGACTCATAAATCATAAAATTTATGTCAACGCATATAAACAAAAAAACGGTTATACACCAGTCTATATTAACAATGGAATGCATTAACATTAATGAACAAAAATTAAAATGAAAAACATCAAAATTTATTAAAAAAAATCCAAAAAACATTGTTATATAAACTAAGTACTTGGGAACAATAAAAAACATAACCAAATCAAATTATATAAGTTCTAACTAAAAGGAGAAATAGTTGTCTCTATAAATAACGCTCCGTTAACTCCGTTAAATGTATCAACATCTTGTATATATTCCAACTCTTCGCTCGTTAGTTTTACGGCGACCATATGTCCCCATTAACTCATTAAAATCCATGTGTTGTACTCCATTATATGTGGTTGGTGCCGCCTACTTTGGAAAGACACTGTTTGAGAATTCTTAAAAGATAAAACCTTATGCCATACTTCACCTTCGAGTTTGAAGAGTTCAACAATAAGCTCTTCCGGTTCGGAAATAACAAACATGTGAATCTTCTGGTTTAATGTGATAAGATGCCCTTGGCTAGGGATAAAATCTTTACTCAAAGGAAAATTAATAAGTTTGAATGATTCAGATAAAACATCAAAAACAATTATAAACATCTTTCCAATTACCCACCAAGATTGTGAAACAATGAAGTATACGGTCTGAGCCGATAGTGTTCCAACAGACCACGCATAAGACATTGAACCAAAGTCAGTTGCATTCAAGAATTCGACATCTCTCCATATACCAAAACGTCGAGAATAGATCGTAGTAGATAGCGCCAGTATCATATTGGTGATCGTATCAAGACTTGCAAATACATTATTGTATCGACGTTTGATGTGGAGTACTTTAAGGTCTTTAGATTGATCGTAGTAGATAGCGCCAGTAGTGATCGTATCCATGTTTAGGGTAGTCATCAGATAAAATAGTATACCAATTAGTAGTTGGATTCCAAAGGATAAGTTTACTAATACAACTTTCCATGAAAACTAATAACAGTCAGTCGAGAGAAGAAAGAAAACGTAATGATAGTGGTGGAGTCTCGAAAGGAAAAGATATACTTTTCCTTGAACCGATTTCAATCTTGCCACAGATTACGCTATCAACATCTATTGACATATCATTCAAAGATATTATCTTCCGATTTTTAGCTTTATTAAGACATAGACAATGCAACATGGCAAACTAATTACTTGATAATTCGGCACACCATGCTTTACTAACACATTTGAATTGACAAATTGATTTTGCAGGGAGCCTAGACAAAACTTCCACAACTAACGTGTCAAAATCAATAGCTTCCATGATCTGAACTACATCGGAAGAAAAAGATATGAAATACATAACAATGATGAATTGTGTATATCTATATATATATATTAATATAAAGAGACATTCTAATCCAAGCATGTAACATAATTGAATGCTAATATGCGAAAACAACTATTGTGGACAAAAAACATAAAAGTTCATATAAAATGAAAAATCATTAGCATAACAATAGATTCAAATACAAACTAAAGAAACTAACCGACTTCAAAGGTTGAATCACGAGGAGCAAATTAGCACCGGAAGAAACTTGTTTTGATAATTTCTTATTGAATCAGTCAATAAGAAATCAAATGGTGATATAGAACTAACAAATTGAAACCAACTCTATATCAATATATCAATATATAGAGATATATGCTATAAAAATAGAAATATATTTATGTACTATGTTACTTTTGGATGTGATTACATTGTAATATAGATTTCCATAAATAAATTTACTTACCTTATATTCAAGATTTATTTAAGGAAAATGAGATTGATCACATCTTTCAAATAAAATAAGAAAATTGTATTGCAAAAATATGAAGATTGTCAATGGTTAGAAAAAATAGATACCTAATTTATGAAAAAGAATATCATCTAACGTAAAATTATAAACATAAGAAAACGTTAACATAGCCGGAAGTTAAAAATGGCCATATGTGTAGGTCCACCCGGAGGATCGAGTAACTTCTATTCCTGTTTTCTAACAAACCCGAAAGTGCGGAATCCAAACGGGTAAGTTAAACCAAGTGACGAACACATAAAACACAAGATTCACCGATTAACACTCCATTGTATTAATCTAGAAAACGGTTACAAAACAATGTTTACAAGATGCTCTCATAAACTCTCAGTGTGTGTGTGTTTACAGTGTTCGCTCCGAAATCTATTCAGACTTCCGTTATTTGTTTCTGTCTGTTGTCTGGGTATTTATACTAACAACATGACGAAATTCAGTCCAAGACGAAAACGGATTGACGAACATACATGGACTCGACGAAATCACATATTTCGTCACCTTATGGGGTCTTCGTCATCATGCATATGGGGTCTTCAACGAAATCACATGTGATTTCGTCACATGTATGTTGGGCTTCAACCCTTGGTCTTCGTCATGTTGTTGGGCTTCAACAGTTGGCTAAACAACAAACAGATAAAAGGAAGAAAGCATGTATACACGTTCAATCTATGTACACATATGTTATCTTATGACAATGACATCATCATGACATCAACATGGTGATGTGGCGACGGGAAAGGTTCGCGGCTCTTCGTGCTTCGCGTGTCGAACTCTAGGGCGCACGACGGAGGAATGTCATGACATCGGGCTTGAGCCGAACCTAACCGAGTCGAACCGAACCGAGTCGAACCGAACCGAGTCGTGTCCACTTAATATGTATTAACAAACTCCCCTTTGGATGCTGCTCGTGAGGTTCTTAATCTCGTTCTCCATCTCTTGAAGGTTCATTCATTCTCGCAAAGGATCTTCAAAGACTTCACATGTTGAAGTAGAAAGTGTATTAACAAACTCCCGCTATCATTTAGGAAGTGTATCAATAAACTCCCCTTTTGATTATGCTCGTGAATCTTTTGATTTTCGATACTTTAGATCCTTGTGGTGTTGATGATTGATCAGCGGCAACTCGATCATCTTTATCATTTGAGTGCTGATAGACTGTCGTCGGGTCTATGCAAAAACCTAAAATTACCTATAGACAGGGTAAGTCAGGTATCGAATCCAGAGGAGCATGTGGTCAGTGTAATACCGTTTAACTAATCTAAACTTACTTTATGAAATTTGCTAGTTTATCTATTTTTTTTTATTTTTATGAATAAGTATTGTGAAAATGAGAAAACAATGATAGGAACGTGACCACTCCGGGATTCAGATTCTGTAAACACCTAATAATCTAATTATTGTTTATTTGGATGCCACTGATTAAATGGTAAATCTGTCACATAAACCAATTACTTATACAAGATCCTAGCATAATACCAATTGATCAGAGAGATATTAACCGCAAGCATAAATAATTATTCAATCAGCAAAGGCACAATTAGATTCAACATAAATACGTCTCTGGTTATCACCAGGATTTGTCTGTCACACAAATTGTATATATATATATATGTAATGCAATTCGGTCAACACCTAATTACAATCTAATTCTCAAACAAACAGAACTAAATTAAAAGTGAAATACAAGAATCATCACCCGGAGTGTCACAAGAGATTTAGCCGCTCATGATGCTTGTGCGATCCTCAATAGCTTGAAAGAAAGTTGAAGACATGATGACTTGGTGATTTGTAGATGATTAATGATGATGAGTTGATGTGAGTGATAATCCCCTTCAAAAGTCGATGATGATGATGTTATATGGTTTTAGGGCTGCCAAACTTTTGTGATAATGGGCTCCACATCGAGTGTAATGAATTGAATTTTGAGAGCCCAAAAATTATTGCTTATGGCTCTAAATCTTCGATGTGTTGCTGCCAAAATGAAACCGTAAGTCACGGTTTGACTGCCGTAAGCCCCATGCACGATCCCCTGTCTCTTTTTGTGAAGCATGTTACTCCAACCTTTTTTTCTTTTGAACTTGATTATAAAATGCCTCCTTATTCACGTAATTGGCTGCCAAGATGAGGTGATGATTTACTATATATTTTTTTATCCTTATTGAAACCAAAGTACCCAATTAATTCCCTCTTTCACGTGGACATATGCTGCCTTTCTTTCAATGTTCCCCACTAATAACTCCACTTTGTAGATGTGATAATTATTGATATTGTGTCCTCACATTAAAGATAGTTTATGATCCGAAACACATCCCGCACATCACCATTTGCTACATCTATCAACGATGGACACTCCACTTCATCTCAAACCCAGTTAACTTCCCCGAATTACATGTTTTACCTGTAAAACCACAAACACTCGTAGTAAACATATTTGACGCTTATAGTCATATAAAACTAAACAAAACATGTAAGATAAGCGCTTAAACATCCGTGTCTCACACTGTCTATCACATCCCCACACTTACCTTTGATTGTCCTCAAGCAAACCGTTACGGACTTACTCACCATAGTAACAACACTTATAAACCCTTACACACCGACGCAACAGTTTAAGTCCCAAGTCATACCGGTTCCATAGACTGACACAATCAAGATTGACAGTCCAACAAGCAATTGGTGCAATTTCTAAAACTTAAGACTTGTTTATTCAAAACTAACATGCTTATGATTAGAACACATGCTACATGCCCCTCACAATAAACTCTCCTCTCGGTTTAAAAACTGAACTAGCGTGTAATGTGCTAGTATGTATAACACTCAAAACCAAACATGAAACTCTGTATCATATGCTTGTATAACAATCATACCTCCACTGTATCATATAACACGGCACGCATCAAAAGGACTTTCGGTTTTGGGCTAAGGTTAAAGGTAGGAAATTTTTTGCTTATATTTATATATATTTTTTTTATGGTGAATAAACAAACGACCAAACCGTGACAACTTATTTGCAAACATAACATACTTTTGGGTTGGTTTCTACCCAAGACATAAACAATATTCAAAACACTTCTATTTTTGCTTTTTCTTTTTCTATATTTTTTTTCTTTTCTTTGTTTTTTTTTCATAATTTGTCATTCACGGTCGGTATCAAACAACTCACATTAGGTGGACAAACGAAAGGGTAAATAGGCTCAACAGGGCAACTAGGGGTAATGGTTCGGTAAACATGAAACAAACACAGCGGGTGTACAGGATAACCTAATGCCTTTATCATGTACGTGCACATATTAAACCACAGTCTCAGCATGCATCAAATCATACAAGTTCTAACACAGAATAACATGCGGCCTGCTCTCATCAAATGAATTCATAATGTGAATTATTCTATCATTCTACAGGCACAAAATTCTCACCAAGAAAAGGGTAAAAAGGCTGCCAACACGTAGCATATACAATCTAAAGCATGTTACCCCTAAATAGACATCTCTTTTCAATTCTTTTATCCTAAAAATACATGTCGGACCTACTCTCATGAAACTTAAAGGAACGACCATGACAAGGGACTATGTTAGTTACTACCAGCAAGGGACCCATTAGTGATTGAAACGTTCGGTTTTCATATCCATTTAGTTCACTTAAGGCGATGAAATTCTTTAAAATTTTCAAAATTTTCAATTTTTTTCGCTTTTCATCGTTTTCAATCACTTTCAACCTCTTTCAAGCCTTGATCCCAAACCTTCCCTTCCCGGGTTTCCCTATCCCCACACTTGGGCGACATTGTCCCCAATGTATCGTGCTTTTAAAAATAAAACCCGGGAATACCAACTAACAAACATCATGAGCGACTAATTCCTCACACAAAAGATATAAACACATTCCATATACACAAATTGTTTAACACCACCAAATACGCAAATAAAAATGCAATAATAAAAGTGGAACAGACTCCCCTGGTTTAAAGTGTAGAATCCTCATGCGTCATGTTCCACCACGACCGTATAGCATTTCATTCGCGGTCGTGTCCAACAAGTACTCGGGTCAATCTCTACCATTAGTGTGCAAATCATCCCCGTCCAAATGGAGATTGAGTATGGACAGTTTTGACTGAACTCTAATCCGTGCAATGTCCGAAACTGCAACTAGAACGTATTGGGACTTCACCAAACATCCCCACACTTGGACCATTGCATCCGTAAAGATTAATAACCTGGTAACCTGCAACAATAATCACGCAAAAAAAAATACACTACTCTACATCCTCGGGCTGCCTCCCGAGAGCGCTAAGTTTATAGTCTTCAGCCAGACCGTATCTGGTTAAGCTCATGGTGGTTCATATAGTATCCCCTGTGTATGAAACACATGGTTATCATCCCACATCCATCCATCATCTCTTATGGCATCCCAATGATCCGGGTTATCTGGATCTGCATCATCGAAAGAATATAATAACTCGCCCGTACGTGTCTCTATGGGATTCTTCTTGGATTTGGTTGCTTCCTTTGGTGGCTTCTTTTTTCGCTTGGCTAATTGCTTTTTAATTCTCAATTTGAGCCACCAAGGTGACTTGGCCTCTTTATCCTTCACGATCTTGTCATCTTTAGACCTGTCAATCATAGCAACACTCTCTTTCGGGCCATCTTCACACACTCGAGAATAACTCGTGTTAGTAACAAAATCCCATGAACAAGTATTTATAAATGAATAATCAAAAGAATGTGAAAGGAAGTCAATAGAAAGCTTACGGCTCCCGTATGTCATATCAACTGTACCTTTCCAGCAACAGATCTGAGCGTTTGCAGTGGCCAAGAATGGTCTGCCAAGTATCACCCTCAGTTGTTCCTTCTTTGTATATGGATCTAAGACAACAAAATCTTCAGGATAATAAAAGTCGCCTACCTTTACAGTCAATCCCTTCAAAATCCCTCGGGGCCTTCCTCGTGAGTATTAAGCTAAAACCATAGGATCATTAACCTGTTGCAATGGGCCCAAATCATACATGTCATAAATATACCCGGGAAGAACATTCATACTAACTCCAAAATTCAATGAAGCGTTATCTGTCTTGAGATCCCCAAGTTGAATTGGGATGACCGGTTCCCCTGGATCTCTATCTGTCTCTGATCCAGCATCCTCAACCAGGCTAACTGTAGCTTTTCTTTCTGCAAAATTGTCAAACTGATTAGTTAGTTGTTCAATTCGCTGGTTAAGTGATTCATTAATATTTTGTTGTTCCTTGAGAGACTGGGTGAGTTCCTCTACATGCTTGAGGAGGGTTTTGAATAACTCTAAAATATTATCTTCCTCAATTGCGTTTCGATTCTGCTCGTCACCGCCTTTATCGGATTGATTGTAATTTTGATATCCTCTGGAGCCATGATCCGGGTGGTAAGAACGTGGACAATCTTGAGCCCAGTGATTGTGACTCCCGCAACATGAGCATGGTTCAACATCATAATTCCATTCCATAGTTGCTGCACAAGTAACAAACTAAAAGTAGTACTGAAAAAAAAAATCAAATAAACGATATGACACTAAGCGCACTAGCTCCCCGGCAACGGCGCCATTTTGATAGACTGTCGTCGGGTCTATGCAAAAACCTAAAATTACCTATAGACAGGGTAAGTCAGGTATCGAATCCAGAGGAGCATGTGGTCAGTGTAATACCGTTTAACTAATCTAAACTTACTTTATGAAATTTGCTAGTTTATCTATTTTTTTTTTATTTATATGAATAAGTATTGTGAAAATGAGAAAACAATGATAGGAACGTGACCACTCCGGGATTCAGATTCTGTAAACACCTAATAATCTAATTATTGTTTATTTGGATGCCACTGATTAAATGGTAAATCTGTCACATAAACCAATTACTTATACAAGATCCTAGCATAATACCAATTGATCAGAGAGATATTAACCGCAAGCATAAATAATTATTCAATCAGCAAAGGCACAATTAGATTCAACATAAATACGTCTCTGGTTATCACCAGGATTTGTCTGTCACACAAATTGTATATATATATATATGTAATGCAATTCGGTCAACACCTAATTACAATCTAATTCTCAAACAAACAGAACTAAATTAAAAGTGAAATACAAGAATCATCACCCGGAGTGTCACAAGAGATTTAGCCGCTCATGATGCTTGTGCGATCCTCAATAGCTTGAAAGAAAGTTGAAGACATGATGACTTGGTGATTTGTAGATGATTAATGATGATGAGTTGATGTGAGTGATAATCCCCTTCAAAAGTCGATGATGATGATGTTATATGGTTTTAGGGCTGCCAAACTTTTGTGATAATGGGCTCCACATCGAGTGTAATGAATTGAATTTTGAGAGCCCAAAAATTATTGCTTATGGCTCTAAATCTTCGATGTGTTGCTGCCAAAATGAAACCGTAAGTCACGGTTTGACTGCCGTAAGCCCCATGCACGATCCCCTGTCTCTTTTTGTGAAGCATGTTACTCCAACCTTTTTTTCTTTTGAACTTGATTATAAAATGCCTCCTTATTCACGTAATTGGCTGCCAAGATGAGGTGATGATTTACTATATATTTTTTTATCCTTATTGAAACCAAAGTACCCAATTAATTCCCTCTTTCACGTGGACATATGCTGCCTTTCTTTCAATGTTCCCCACTAATAACTCCACTTTGTAGATGTGATAATTATTGATATTGTGTCCTCACATTAAAGATAGTTTATGATCCGAAACACATCCCGCACATCACCATTTGCTACATCTATCAACGATGGACACTCCACTTCATCTCAAACCCAGTTAACTTCCCCGAATTACGTGTTTTACCTGTAAAACCACAAACACTCGTAGTAAACATATTTGACGCTTATAGTCATATAAAACTAAACAAAACATGTAAGATAAGCGCTTAAACATCCGTGTCTCACACTGTCTATCAAGTGCCTTCACGTCGTGTCTTCATTCCGAAGCTTATCATCGAACATGTTCTCTTCGCCTTCAGCATCTGCACATGCAAGAAAGCTAGACGCGTAATGAGAACAAACGTTTGGAATATAGTTAACATTTAAACAAATGACACACATGTGACCATTTTTCAATCAACTACCGTCCGACAATTTAGTTTGAAAGTTAACAGATTTTTCAATTTTGATTATTAACTTTCAAAACTTGCAAACTCTGACCGTTTATGAAGATTCAGTCGTTTTGGTTTTCATCAGATGTCAGGCAACGAAGATTTGAGTTCCAACATCGGTTAATCAAAACTAAAGCATAAAGAAAATATTTTTGACTTTTATATAGTTTATATTAAAACACACCTAAAATATTTTTGGCATTTTGAATATTTCAAACTTAAAGACTGAAAGCAGTAAATAAATATATACAGAGTTGCAGAAACTAAGAAAAGTAAATATATACAAACATTCTTTTTGCGAGTTTCGAGGGTAAGAGAATCATATCAGTGTACGGTCATATCAAAACGCTCTTGTTGTTCATTTTGTTAACAATTAGATAAACATCCTATAACGATTATCGGTATTGTTATCCACATAAGCTCAACTTACCAGATGTAATCATGGCGAGGGGATACATTAAGGTATGATTTATACTTACCGACCAGTGTTCATCCACATCACGACACATTCCCGTATCAAGGTATGCATGAGGATTCATCTTACTGGTGAGTATACCATTTATCATCTGTTTTGACGTATATGAAAATGTGAGAAACTCACTTATTATGATGAAAACAAGCCCTATGTGATAGAATCACTTATTGATGAGGAACTTGATTTTCTGATGCATGAAGGGCACAAGAGCAAATCCGTGAACAGGTCAGTACATTCGTACAGCAAAGAGACGAACTTGACTCCCAGATAAATGTGATATATTATCACTTGTTTTGTTTGGACATGTGATTGTTGATCACTTATTGAGGTCGTATGCAGTATGTACACGTATGTATGATATCATGGAAGATCTAGACTTCGTCTCCATTTTCTTTCGGTAAAAGAAACAACCATGATACCCAGATGATAAACAGCATAAAGACCACATATCTCAGAACCTCGGCAATCTCTCAAACGAAATTTCGGTACTAAGACCATATGCCAATGAGTGGTTCCCACCTGGTCTTCAGTCGATTTAAGTTTATATCACCCTACACACTTTAAGATGATTGTGAGCCTACCGATACATCTTATACAGAGCTGCTTATCGTTTTTCATTTTGCATTTCAGTTTAAAAAGGTTTGGACAGACCACTGATGTACTATCATTTTCTCTTTTACTCGCCAGGAAACTCATTTTTGTTTTTCTATTGTTTTTGAGATTTTGAAATTTTTCGATGTTTTTGAATTTTCAAATTTTGGAAATTACTCCCCCTAAAATCAACAAACTTAAAATAATTTTAAAAACACAAAGATATTTACAAAAACGATTTTCCGATGCGGATTACTCTTGCTTGACCTTAATACCGTTTACCAATAATAAAAAGTCAAATATGGATTTATCAAATGCTTTGGTAAAAATGTCTGCACGTTGGTTGTCTGTGTGGACCATGACAACATTGACGAGTTTCATAGTGAAACAATCACGTGTCAAGTGATACTCGAGTTCAACAAGTCAGGTCAAAGAGTGTTGTACGAGAAGATAATAATTCATAAAGCAGCTTAAATATCGACAAGTATAGGAGAGATTAGAAATTTAAAACCGTATCCTGCAACAGCTTCGTGCATTTCCTGGAATCTAAGCGCTCTCCCAAACTGGATATCCACCAGGTGTGGATTTCAAAGTCAATTTTGTAGCTACTGAGAAATCTCTTCACAGCAACAAGATCAAAAACCTCTAACAACCAAAACTTTGGAATGATCTTCATTTTGTCGAAGTGGTAGAATTCTTTCATCATCATTCTTCTTTTCTTTTTCTCTCTCTTTCCATCAATGGCAACAATATTCTCCTAGATGTAACAATATTTCGTAGCCTTATGTCGCCGATCTTGTGCATGGACGCTCCACTATCAACAATCCTAAGACTATCAATAGTTCCTCCTGGAAGATCCTACACACTCATTCATAGATTAGTTGGAGAGGGGGACCCAAGCCTTCACAGACTTGGGTCATCCGTCATCATCGAGAATTGTAACATCCATTTCCCGATGATTCGGAATTGATCTAGCTCCCCCTGAAACAATTTCTGATTTTGGTTTCCAAATCTGTTTTTGTTTTTCATGTTTAACATTTGATTCAACAGATTTTGTTTGGACAACCTTCGGTTTTAAAAGCTTTTCAACATTTTTCCGTTGTTTCTTTATCTGTTTCACTTCTTGTTGTTTAACAAGATGAGGGTCCTGTTTTGGTGAAACAGATCTTTCATGGTATTTGTTACCATAGGGGGCATCAACCTTTGTCTTTCCTTTCGTGAGATAAGGATAGTTTCTGACAATGTGCCCATACTCACCGCATTCAAAACATGATCTCCGCTCAACAAACCTTGGAGTATCATAACTGTAAGGACTTGATGATGAACTTCGTGATCTTGAGGTACTTGGTCCTACATCACAACCGTTTGTGTGTTGTATGTAATTGTTTTGACTGTTTCTTTTCAAAATTTTAACTTGTTTAACAAAATCCGTGTTGGATTTGTTTTCGAAAGTTTCAATTTTATCAGTCCCTCTGGATTTCACGAAGTTCACCTTCTGAATCATCTTCTTGTTTTGGCTTTGTTTGCCTTTTCCCTTTCCTTGCTGAATGTGATTTTGCTTTCGTTGATTGTTTTGTTTTTGCAATTTTTGATTCCCATATTTCTTTCTAACTTCGGATTTTGGGATAGGAGCACACTGAGTTACTACAACTCCTGGGATTAACTTTCCCAAAAACTAGAATCTTCGAAAACTTTATCATTCAAAGATTGATTGACATTCTTGATTGGAAAATCATTGTCTGAGTATATTTTATCAGATCCAATCAACGTGTAAAGCAAGTTCACGCTTTCACAGCTTCCCGATAAGGATTCAACAGACTTAGCTGTAGCAGTCACAAACGGTTTTGCAGGTGGATCACAAAGAATGTGATTTTCGAGAGGTATGTTTTCCTCTTTTTGTTACCGTTTCTGACTGTTCAGAGTTAGTATCCTCGGATTCATCATCTGACGAATCATCATCCTCAACAATGACTGGAGGATCCTGATTTCGTTCAGCTGTTGACACTTTCGCATCTGCTGATTCATCCGAATCTGAGGATACTTCCTTTTTGTAACCTAGCCTAAATGTGAATTCCTCAAGGTTCAATGAAACTGCGGGCTCAAAATGAGGTTTATTTTCCTCATCAGACATCGAAGAATAATCGTGTTTAATAGGTGGTGGACATTTCTTATAACCTATGCACGTCACATCATTTTTCTTTTTCTGTATGTCAATGATGTGATCCAGCACATACCTAGAGTTTGAATAACTATTCAGCTTAAGCTGGATCGCCTCACTTTCACACTTAGCATAGGCCAATTCTTTTTGCATTAACTCGAGCCTATTTATGTAAAGGTTTATTTCAGTTTGTTTTCTTGAAACCATTTTTGTTAGCTCGGTCTTATCTTCTTTTAATGTTTCAATTATCTTCTTAAATTCCTTTTCATAATTTTCACGAAACATGTTGGCCTCTGTGCATTTCGAAAGATCCACGATCAAATGTTGATTGTGTATAAATGTCACATCATATTTGCTTTGCAAATCGTCATATTTGCTTTGCAAATCAGACAATTTAACATTTAATCCAACACACATATCACACCTTTCACAACTATCGGATTTTGATTCATCGACACGTACCTGACTGGAATCACTCTCAGATGTTGACCTATCTGCATCAGAATCAACAACCTCCCTTGATGATTTACATTCAGATCCATCCTCGCTTGAACTTGAACTTGAAGTTGTAACATCTTCAACTGAAGTTGAAACGTCTTCAACTGAACTACTGTCATGTTCAGAACTGTCATCGTTTCGCGATGATTCACCATTGCTGGCATCTTTGACAATTTTAGCATAAAACACCGTTTTTGTTTGACTACAGTTCCTTGGATCAAGAGATGATGGTGCAACAGTAGAATGATGGCGCTGTGCAGCAACTGGTGGTAATGGATATCCATACAAATCGGTGGTTGGGACACAGATTGCTGGTAACTGAGCAACTGGTACTAGATCACCATACAAATTTCTTGCCATTTTTGGTTCACTTTGATGTTGGTTAGTAACCGATGCCCACATTTCTGCCGTAATTTTCGGTGCGGAGGATTTGGACGAAGACCAAACTGAATTCATATTGGATGATTAATAAACTTGAAAACCTGATAAAAAATCTTAAGACAAAGTGTTATCAATGAGATAAAAGTCTTCTCTTATAAATGTTTATCACAATTATGAATGACGAAATTGTAAGATGTTTTCGTCCAAATCAGAAAGGTTTTCGTTCAAATTGTGAGGTGTTTTCGTTCAAATCAGAAGTGTTTTCGTCCAAAATAACAAGTGATTTCGTTCAAAAAAAAAACAAGTGTTTTCGTCCAAAATAACAAGTTTTTTCGTCCAAAATAATAAGTGATTTCGTCCAAAAAAAACAAGTGTTTTCGTCCAAAATAACAAGTGATTTCGTCCAAAAAAAAAAACAAGTGTTTTCGTCGCTGAAATGCTTGACTGACACTTCTGATTTCGTCAGGAAAAGTGATTTCGTCGCTGAAAGGTGATTTCGTCGCTGAAAGGGTGATTTCGTCACTGATGTGCCTTTTATGACGAAATCAGGTGCTGTTTTCGTCGCTGATGTGCCTTTTATGACGAAATCAGGTGCTGTTTTCGTCGCTGATGTGTTTTTGACGAAAATAGGAGTGATTTCATCAAACAACCCTTGATGAAAATGGTGTTTTCGTCTAGCTGGTATGTATGACGAAGTCTTGGGTGATTTCGTTGACTAAAATGACCAGACAAAAAGATATTTTTCAACAATTTAAAACCTTATCCTCTGACAAGAAGCCATCTTTTTCAAACATGCTTTTATCTAAAGAAGCTGTTTTTCAACAATAGCCATCATTTGTATTGGCAAGTTTTTCAAACAATTTATATAATAATACCAATAACAATAATTTGCAAACATCAAACAACCAGATTCAACTTCAAATATCCCAGAAAATATGAACAACCTTAAGAATAATGAAGAACAATATGAGTTTTTGAAGATTCTGGACAATATTTTCACCGGAATAATTTTCCGAACACAAGTTTTTGCACAAAAGTTCACTAAAAATCCTTTCTTAACATGTAAAAATGAAAACTAACAAGATTTTTAAAAGAACAAACAGCAAAAACACAAGATTTTCAAAGATTTAAACCTGGTTTTTCTGAAAATATAAACTTTTTGTTTCAAAAATCAAGAACAAATCTGGAAACACATGAAAAACTACTTGGTTTTAACAAGGAATCGAGCCAAAGCTCTGATACCAATTGTAGGTCCACCCGGAGGATCGAGTAACCTCTATTCCTGTTTTCTGACAAACCCGAAAGTGCGGAATCCAAACGGGTAAGTTAAACCAAGTGACGAACACGTAAAACACAAGATTCACCGATTAACACTCCATTGTATTAATCTAGAAAACGGTTACAAAACAATGTTTACAAGATGCTCTCATAAACTCTCAGTGTGTGTGTGTTTATAGTGTTCACTCCGAAATCTATTCAGACTTCCGTTATTTGTTTCTGTCTGTTGTCTGGGTATTTATACTAACAACATGACGAAATCCAGTCCAAGACAAAAACGGATTGACGAACATACATGGACTCGACGAAATCACATATTTCGTCACCTTATGGGGTCTTCGTCATCATGCATATCGGGTCTTCAAAGAAATCACATGTGATTTCGTCACAAGTATGTTGGGCTTCAACACTTGGTCTTCGTCATGTTGTTGGGCTTCAACAGTTGGCTAAACAACAAACAGATAAAAGGAAGAAAGCATGTATACACGTTCAATCTATGTACACATATGTTATCTTATGACAATGACATCATCATAACATCAACATGGCGATGTGGCGACGGGAAAGGTTCGCGGCTCTTCGTGCTTCGCGTGTCGAACTCTGGGGCGCACGACGGAGGAATGTCGTGACGTCGGGCTTGAGCCGAACCTTAACCGAGTCAAACCGAACTGAGTCGCGTCCACTTAATATGTATCAACAATATGATAAAAAGAAAAGTACTCGGTAAACTATTGTAAACATGTATATAGACAATGATGATAACATCAAACACTAACACCATTCAACCACATATTTAACTAAGTTATTTGTACTATTACAAAACATCTACATAAACTAAACCATAATAAAGTAAGCAAAGTTTTCATGTCCATCAACCCAACCACCAAAATGTACATATCAAAAATACTAACCAACAACTTACCAAACCATAGCTGTTATAAACAAAATGCATACCAGTCTTGCTTAGATCGAGGTTACATCATTCAACACAATCTTCTTCTATGAAGTTACATAAGTGAAGTGCAGCATGTGTCCAAACTCCAACTGGTTATCTGCCATGAATTTCCTCCAACCATCAACGGCGTAACGTTATGTACCACCGTTTAACTCCGTCTTCGTTTCATAAACTTCAACATCCCCAGTCATGTTTTGAACAGATAAATGTTGCAAGTTTTCAGACAGGCCTGCTCTATTTACAACTTCAACAGGAAGACGCTAAATGCGTTGAAAGAAAAACAAATATAAGTCAATAGAAAAAAATGAAATAAATATGATGGTAAATCATGTAAAAAAAACATACCAGCCTATAGTCTCCTTTACGACTAATTTTGAAGAATTCAGGATCCATGCCAACACCGGAAACTTTGCGTGCATTCCTTGTAACCTTCTTTCGATGCTTCACATTTTGAATAGCCTTTAACCGTTTCTTTGCCTTGTTTATGAAAAAAAAATATAGAGGTGGTTAACAGCAAATATAGTATATATTGTACAATTAAACTTATCTTGTACAAAGAGTATTTATGAAATTGGCTAACACACTGCTTTGCCTTAATTTCAATTTTATTGTTAATGTTAATGTATGTATATACTATGATATTAGGGAAACAATTTTATTGTAACTAATAATCTGAAATCTTTTAATAAAAAATTACTTAAAGAAATTTACACATACTATATACACTTTGTACGACTTATAAACCATTTAGACCATTGAATCTAAACCTATTCACCTTTTACTAAATTAAGACTTGTTTCATTCTACTTGAACATGAATCTCAACAGATTCAACTTGACCACAAAAAAATAAAATATGAAAGATTCTCCAATTTGAATTTTAAACATGTTATTCACGAACAATTATAAATTTTCTATCAAACCTTATGAATATGACTAAGCAGACAATCACAATAAAAACGGATGTTAGTGAAATTCATAAAAATACATTAAATATTTAATACCTTGACGCAGCAGATGGACGATACGGAATAGAATCAGATTTTGTAGTACGTTGTCGGCCTTTGCATTCTTTATTCAAATTCTCGACTGTCTCGGATACGTCAGCAAAGACTTTAGTTTTTCTTTTTCCTTTAACCTGTTGTGAAAGAATAATGTTAGCACATCCATTATTTTACATCTTAAATGTTTTTAGAAATTTATAGCAAAAACTATACCGCGTCATATTTCATATACAAAAGGTAATTGATTAAGTAGCATCTATTCATCAATCGCAAATATATTCACATATTAATAGCAAAAAACCAAAGATGTTACAAAACCATTAGATACTCAAACATAGCATTGGACATAATCGGAATACAAATCAAAAGTAAAACAGAAGGAAACATAGGGCAAAGAAACATGAATAAGCAAGGTTTACATAAATAACAACCACCATCATCAAGGGAACATAATCAAGGCAACAATACAAACATCCGGCAGTGATCCAAAAGCCAAAGTTGGTTTAAAAAAAAAGTTTAAAATGGTATAAAAACCTTTTTATTTGGACAAAAAACGGCTAAAAACCAACCCAGACCGACTTTCAATTCGTTCTCATCAAGCTGCAGTTTTATTTTTCTAATATACTAAACTTATTAAATTAATTGTATAATGTCATTAGTTAGTAGATTAAATACTATTTGACTGGTACACCTACGAAATGAACAATCTAGTTGTTAAACCTCTAATACAACTAATATGAGCATTGAACCTATTTCATATACCTTACGTATCTAGCAAATTGATTTAACAATGTGTTTGTACAAACAAACAACCAAAAATAGGCTATAACACTAACGATATAGATGCAACCTCAGGTTTCAAATCAGTACTAATGTTCGTATCGTTTCATTCAAGCTTGAATTTCTAAACATGAGTTTTAATATGCATTAATCATAAATAAATTAATATAAATATATGTTAGTGGTGGTAAACTTACATCTTGCATTGTCTTGAAATGTGAAGCAGCACCTTTCTTCAACGTCTCTTGAACATGAACCTTCTTCGATGTACGTGACCGGACTGTTCCTGCTGGTAGACTTGTTGATGTCTTATACAAAGTAAGAAAATCATTAACAACATGAATTTTAAAAATCAGAAAATTTAAATGAATTTAAAAAGCACTATTGTTTGGATATAATTAATTAACTACCTTACTGAAAGATGGATTTTCGTCAGGAATATAAATGTTATCATCCTCCTCTATGTCCTGGAAAACATCATTTTGAAAACAAATAAAAGACGGGTAAAAATGGATACAAAATATAATAGTTAATAGATACGCACCTTCAAAAGCGTTTCAAAGTAATCAGCCTTAGAGATCTGAAACACATTATCATCATCGGATTCAACCTTCTTGATCAACCTTATTTCTATCTCGTCTCGATAAACAGTTAAGCCAAATAAAACATCATCTAGTTTTTCGAAGACCAGTAAATCATCTTCTTGTATGCCAAGATCATTGCAAAGTTGAGGCCATCCTTGGGAAAATACATTACTTGAATGAAGCTTACTTGTTGACACAGTCCATGAAGAACCTTTATAAGATATTTTTATATGCGCCAGTTGGTGTGTTGTCTCCAAAACATTCTTCAACAAAAGAATCTTCAATGATCTATATAAGATGAAACATAATACATTGACTTTTCCCTTCTAAGTTAGATGATAAAGTGTGAAAAAACTGTTAACGAAAAAATGTAATGAAAATAAAATGAGAATTCGTACCGTAACACCCAATCTTAGATAACGATTAATTGTGAAATAAGATTGACCACACATGCCGTTAACATAACATGAAAGATGGAGACCAAAATGTGATAATGGAAGAAAGGTGAGCAAACAATCCTTTTGAAGATTAAGGTCTGAAACAACTGTTTGCCAGCCATCAGTTAAGACTGGCATAGATTTTACTCGTTTCAGCATTACTACCCATTTTTTCCCACTTGAATGATAGATATGCAGGTTCTTATCTGCCCAATTCTCTCCATAGAATTGATTAACAAAGGTGATAGGTACATCCTGTATATATATTAATATTTAGTATATTTAGTATATTTAGTATTATAACTTTTAAACATAAAAATGCTAAACAATAATACTGAAAAAAATGAATTATACGTAACATAAAAAATGCTTACTATACTCAATGATGTCGGGTTCAGAAGATACTTTACAAACGAAGAATACATTTTCAAACCTGCAACAATAAATATGCTAAGAACATTGATTTCAAAAAACAAAAAATATCACATTCTCGTAGTTTACCGAATACTAATACTTACAATATACATAAAAAACACTACAGACAGAATACTGATTCGACTATACATACTCAAGATTCACATCATGCAAAAACCAAAGTTAAACGGTTCAGAAATATACATTTTCTATAACATTACAGTCAATCTTATAACTAACTTTAATGATTCTGAAATTTAAAGTTCTTATAACCGTATCTATCAAATTTTAAGTGAATGATTAAATATCGAATCATCATTGTCCGTATAGATCTAAATTACGATTGGTATATACACACAACTTGAACAAAGCATAACAAACATAAACAACGAACACTAAATTTCTAACAATTAAAGACTCAATCTTACAAACACAATACTATAACCGGTTTAGATTTCAAATATGTCAATGTAATGGTATACAATCAACGATTGGAACGATTAAATAAGAAAATAATGAAAAAACAGAAGGAAGTTAAATGTTATTACCTTTAAATAAAGATTCTGTCTACGAAACCGGCGGTGGCAAGCTTACGAACGATGATTCTGGCGAATATCCGAGCCCTAGTTCCCGTCGCCGATGAAGTCTCTCCTTGTGATGATATGAGAGATGATATGATGGTATAGCTTTGTATGTAATGATACACTCTCTATAATTACAATCGTCATTTGTAATCTTACATAAACAACCCCTATACTTTGAAAATTGACGAAAATAAAATGGATTTAACAATAACTTACAACAACACCCTTTTACGTTCTAAATGTTTATAAATATTTAAGCAAGTGTGTAATTATTATTAGTACATATATAATAAAATTAGTAAATTGTTTATAAATATTTAAGCAACTGTTGTTTAAATTTTATGTATTAAATTTATCATTTTTTATTAAATTTATATAAATAAGTTTAAGATGTTAATAGTAACACTATATTATACATAACCATTAAGTATAAAATATTTTTTTTTATCACATATGAATACTGAGGGATTGGATATTTCAATTTTAATTATGACATATCTTTATATTACAACTAAAGTAACCTCCAAGATATCAAGCGTGAATACTCACAGGTTGTTAATCTATCTTTATAAACAAAAAATAAATCGATATATATTAATAAACGAACAGGTGGGTTAATAAACGATAAAAACGTCTGTATGAGTAAAAATTGATAAAATGTAATACTTAGGAAAACAAAGTTTTTTTTAATTCATTCTGTATCATAAAACAATTTAAGCAACACCTTCTTCATTAACTTCTTCTTTAACATCTACTTTAACACGTGCAAGACGACGTTCAGGAATACGGACCAAATCTTCTGTGCCTCTAAAAACCATCATATAAAATTTTGACTCCGAAATCATCTCAAATATAATATAGTGTTCGTCTATAATTTTCATGTCTTCTTTAATTTGATTCCATCCAGTAGTGAAATACAAATTTTGACCATGCTTCTCCATAAAAACCAACCATGTACGGTTAGGAAAAGCAGTTATAGTAACATGGTTGGTAGGTATTATGTTCTTCAACTTATGATGAACAAAAAATCTATCGATAAGCTGCAAGTAAAAAAAAAATTCTCTTAAAAATCGTTATATAAACTTAGTCAAAAACTAATATAGTATAAACATAAAAATAATTAAATACGAAATGATCTTTATGTTCATAGAACTGTGATGTTTGGCAGTATAAGAAATCATCTTGAGCAAGTGCCAAATCTTGATAGAAGTATATCAATCGAAAAGTTAGACTACCTTCGTACAGAAATAAAAGCAATGACTTATTTGGTAATAGTAGTGACTGTATCATATTCAACCATCCATGGTGAAAAAAATATGCAGACCCTGCTTTCCTAACCCTGACAGTAAAAACTCTTCAATCAGTCGTAATGATTCTAACAATAGATGTCATGCTTTGGTATGGTGGTTACATTGAAGTATAATTTGGTCAACCACAATATGTTAGAGGTGAATCAAGGCTTGTTAGAATAGATGTAGACCACGTTTCATAACTTGAACTAGTAAAGTATGCAATGGAATCAGGTTTTTACAATTCCAAGGACATTTATATGTATGGGTTGGAGGCTGATGGTGGGGGAATTCATCACTTTGGGAATGATAAAGATGTTTTGGACTTGGCTGTTAAGGTTTTTAAGTGGACTAAACCATTTATGGATGTACTTATCCAACAAGGTCCATTAATGGCACCTGAAGCCCACTCGAGTTCCAGGCCCACTAAACCAGCTGCCCAACCCACTTCCCAGACCACTTCCCAGCCCAATGAACAAAAAGCTCAATACAAAAAGTCTGCAAGGTCAACTGATAGGGTTTTAATTGATATAGACATAGAACATGCTGAAGACAGTGATGATAGTGACTATAATGAAGTAGTTGGGTCACGAGAGTTAACTGATGATATTGATGAACTACTTGAAAGCAGTGATGAACTAGTTGAAAACAGTGATGATGATGATGAGGAGGAGGTTCTGGAGAAGGTAATTGGTTAAGAGTCAGGTAGAGAGGACTTCGAATGGAGACAGTCACAAGATGCATTTAGAAAGGCTAGTAAAATTGATTGTGAAGCCAAAAAAAGTTGCTTGATGACTGCTTACAGGAAAAAAGAAATAGAGGGAAAGTTGTATGAAACTAATGATGCAGAGGGTTCACATATAGAGGGGTATAGTAGTTATGAGGAATCTGATGGTGACATTCTCACACCTAGTGATAATGAGGATGATGATATCAGGGGTAAGAAGTATAAGGAAGCCGCTCATCTGTAACTGAAGACACTAACTGAAAGAAATTTATTTGGAAGGTGGGAACAAGGTTTGCATCACGGGATGCCTTTTAAGAGGCAGTTGTAATGCCTCGCATTTCGCAGCTTTCTGTTTTTGGAAAGTTCATCTTGTAATTCTATTTTCGGAAACTCGTTTCCTTTGTAATCATATTTCGTTTCATGCCATTGTAAATTCGAGACTTTGATCGTAATGAAATGAATATTATCTATGAAATATACATCGTTTATACCTTATTACGCATTGATACATATTTACGTTTGATACACCATACAAGATTCTCATAAACGTGGTTTTAATTCGCAAAAGACAATCGTGTATTCGTAATTTAATCATTGTTTATGTGCAATTACTTCCAACTATACATAATCCACGATTGTATACTTGTTTCAATACCTAAACATAATTCTTGATCAAATCATTTAAACATAATTGCAATCAAGATTATTTATCACATATTTGGTGCCTTAGAACATATTTATTATACAATTTGAACTTTGTTACATGTTGAGCATACCTTATAACTTTATATTATATCATGTAACACATTAATTATTACAATAACCATCTAATATGTTGCAAAATAAAAAAAAAATATGAAGGCTGATAACAGCCTTGCGGCCGGGATTCAACAGCAATCACTAAACGTTTTATTTAATTGATTAAAACCCCATTCACTTGCATCTTTGACTTGTTTCATGATTTAATAAACACTACACATAATATGTGCTAGAAATACATGTTTTAGATTGTAAAAAACAAAAAAGAAAAGAATATAAAGGCTGCCTAACAAGCAGCGATCGGATCTTGGTTGTCCCGATTTAAATCCTTTTCTTTGATTAAACAACCTCCAAACTTCTTGTAATATTATAATACATATTAGGAATGGGATCAAATACAAACACTTAAGTTTGTAAGAAGCGTAAGAACCAACACATAATTGACAAGTGTCCATCAATAAAAAATTAGTTTAGGGGTAATTTAGACCTTTTGACCATATTTATTTATAACTAATTAAAAATAACTACAAAAACTATAATCAGCACAACACTATATAATTAGCATAACATCCTTAATTTTTTTTCATTATCAGCACATCGTCCTCAATCGTTCTCCATTATCAACATAAACGACATTAGCACAACATCCTCGATCGTTCTCCATTATCAGCACACCAGATGTGCTGATTATATCTACTTTTGATGTTTGTTTGTATTATTTTGTAATTAACACATAATCAGCACGTTATCAGCACAATTATAAAACACCTTTTGTTGACTTTTTTAAAAATCACTTTTATAAATACAAAAAAGGTATAGCAATATGGTACTCATATTAAAGATAAAAAAAATACTTGATTTTATGGTATATTTAAAAAAAATAATGAAGTATATAAAAGTTATTTTAGTTTAAAAAACCTTGGTGGAATTTGTATTTAATGGAAAATGGTCAAATGACTAACAATTTTACAAAATTACCCCTAATTTGTTAGTAGTAATTTTTAATTATAAGGGTTTTATTTATAATCAATATCAACCCTTAATTTAAATTATCAATGGTTCAGATCTGTTCTTACAGTTCTTATAATTAGCACTGTTTGTATAGGATCTCAACCCATACATATTATGCTTCACTAGTAAATATATATTATATGTCACACATAAACAAAGGGAAGATATAAGATAGCAACAACTTGTTTTTCTTTTTATTACTTAAACCCTCCAACTAATTATTAAGGCCCTAACTATCTGCACACCCAGATTGCCTATCTGCACACTTAGGGTTTACCTACGCAGCGTATTGGTCAATACGCAGCGTATAGGGTTAACCCTATACGCTGTGTATTGACCTATACTTAGTGTATATAAACCATGGATCTCAGTGCCTAATAACCAATCATTGCACAGAAAACAAGGTTTATATACGCTGTGTATAGCTCTCTACGCAGCGTATATAAACAATTAGACTTTTTTGGGTCATTTTGGTAGGTTTGAGGGATCATTTTTTCACAAAGTTTATATACGCTGCGTATTGACCTATACTCAGTGTATATAAAGGTCTGAAAATGTCATTTATACCCTTGTATTGAGGCTATACGAAGCCAAATACAAGGGTAGTTGTGTCATATTTGTCTTATACGCTGCGTAGTGACCTCTAAGGAGCGTATATAAAGCTTCATTTTTGTATTTTTTTTTGTGTATTCCTTTGTTTATTTATAAAAAAAAAGTAAATTAATTGTGTGTATTTTGGGGTATTTCCATGTTTATTTATAAAAAAACAATATTATTAAAAATAATACAAATATTAGGTCCCGTATTGACCTCGTATAAGCCTATAAGTGTGATATCGTGTCGTATAGCGTCGTATAGGTCACGTATTGACCTCGTATAAGCCTATAAGTGTGATACCGAATCATATAGCGTCGTATATGTCATGTATTGAACTCGTATAAGCCTATAAGTGTGATATCGTATCGTATAACGTAGTATAGGTCACGTATTGACCTCGTATACGCCTATAAGTGTGATATCGTGTCGTATAGCGTCGTAGAGGTCATGTATTGACCTCTTATAAGCCTATAAGTGTGATATCGTATCGTATAGCGTCGTACAGGTCACGTATTGACCTCGTATAAGCCTATAAGTGTGATATCGTGTCGTATAGCGTCGTATAGGTCATGTATTGACCTCGTATAAGCCTATAAGTGTGATATCGTATCGTATAGGTGTGGTTTAGGTCCCGTCTAATCCTATATGCATATACAAGACCTATAGGAAACCTATACGAGACTTATACTACACTATACGATGCGATACGATACGATACTATACAATAACACCTGTATAGGCCTCTATACGAGACTTATATACTATACACTATACGATACGATACGATATGATGCAATACGATACGATACGATGCAATACGATAAGATAATTTAATTTAAACGATAACAATATAATACATTTGTATTATTTACGAATAATATTGTTTTTTTTATAAATAATTTTCTTTTTTTTATGAATAAACAAAGGAATACGATAATTTAATTGAAACGATAACAAACCAATATATTTGCATTATTTACCAATAATATTGTTTTGTTATAAATAATTTTCTTTTTTAATTTTTATAATTCATAATATTTATATAATTTTTTATTTTTATAATTTATATTTGTATTATTTACCAATAATATTGTTTTTTTATAAATAATTTTCTTTTTTTTTATAAATAAGCAAAGGAATACACAATAAAAAAAATACAAAAATGGAGCTATATATACGCTCCTTAGAGGTCCCTACGCAGCGTATGAGACAAAAATGACACAACTACCCTTGTATTTGGCTTCGTATAGCCTCAACACAAGTGTATAAAAGACATTTTCAGACCTTTATATACGCTGCGTATAGGTCAATATGCAACGTATATAAAGGGTAGTTTTTATTTTTAACCCCAAACATGTGGTTAAATTATCTTTTTAACCCTTATTGTATATATACCCTGCGTATAGACCTCTAAGGAGCGTATATAAAGGTCTGAAAATGTCATTCATACCCTTGTATTGAGGCTATACGAAGCCAAATACAAGGGTAGTTGTGTCATTTTTGTCTTATACACTGCGTAGTGACCTCTAAGGAGCGTATATAAAGCTCCATTTTTGTATTTTTTTTTGTGTATTCCTTTATTTATTTATAAAAAAAGTAAATTAATTGTGTGTATTTTGGGGTTTTTCCATGTTTATTTATAAAAAAACAATATTATTAAAAATAATACAAATATTATGAATTATAAGAATTAAAAATAATACAAATATTAGGTCCCGTATTGACCTCGTATAAGCCTATAAGTGTGATATCTTGTCGTATAGCGTCGTATAGGTCACGTATTGACCTCGTATAAGCCTATAAGTGTGATACCGAATCATATAGCGTCATATAGGTCATGTATTGAACTCGTATAAGCCTATAAGTGTGATATCGTATCGTATAACGTAGTATAGGTCACGTATTGACCTCGTATAAGCCTATAAGTGTGACATCGTATCGTATAGCGTTGTATAGGTCACGTATTGACCTCGTATAAGCCTATAAGTGTGATATCGTATCGTATAGCGTCGTATAGCTCACGTATTGACCTCGTATAAGCCTGTAAGTGTGACATCGTGTCGTATAGCGTCGTATAGGTCATGTATTGACCTCGTATAAGCCTATAAGTGTGATATCGTATCGTATAGGTGTGGTTTAGGTCCCGTCTAATCCTATATGCATATACAAGACCTATAGGAAACCTATACGAGACTTATACTAAACTTTACGATACGATACTATACAATAACACCCGTATAGGCCTCTATACGAGACTTATATACTATACACTATACGATACGATATGATGCAATACGATACGATGCAATACGATAAGATAATTTAATTTAAACGATAACAATATAATATATTTGTATTATTTACGAATAATATTGTTTTTTTATAAATAATTTTCTTTTTTTTTATGAATAAACAAAGGAATACGATAATTTAATTTAAACCATAACAAAACAATATATTTATATTATTTACCAATAATATTGTTTTATTATAAATAATTTTCTTTTTTAATTTTTATAATTCATAATATTTATATAATTTTTTATTTTTATAATTTATATTTGTATTATTTACCAATAATATTGTTTTTTTAAAAATAATTTTCTTTTTTTATAAATAAGCAAAGGAATACACAATAAAAAAATACAAAAATGGAGCTTTATATACGCTCCTTAGAGGTCCCTACGCAGCGTATGAGACAAAAATGACACAACTACCCTTGTATTTGGCTTCGTATAGCCTCAACACAAGGGTATAAATGATATTTTCAGACCTTTATATACACTGCGTATAGGTCAATACGCAGCGTATATAAATGGTAGTTTTTAGTTTTAACCCCAAACATGTGGTTAAATTTTCTTTTTAACCCTTATTGTATATATACGTTGCGTATAGACCTCTAAGGAGCGTATATAAAGGTCTGAAAATGTCATTTATACCCTTGTATTGAGGCTATACGAAGCCAAATACAAGGGTAGTTGTGTCATTTTTGTCTTATACGGTGCGTAGTGACCTCTAAGGAGCGTATATAAAGCTCCATTTTTATATTTTTTTTTTTTTGTGTATTCCATTGTTTATTTATAAAAAAAAAGTAAATTAATTGCGTGTATTTTGGGGTATTTCCATGTTTATTTATAAAAAACAATATTATTAAAAATATTACAAATATTATGAATTATAAGAATTAAAAATAATACAAATATTAGGTCCCGTATTGACCTCGTATAAGCCTATAAGTGTGATATCGTGTCGTATAGCGTCGTATAGGTCACGTATTGACCTCGTATAAGCCTATAAGTGTGATACCGAATCATATAGCGTCGTATAGGTCATGTATTGAACTCGTATAAGCCTATAAGTGTGATATCGTATCGTATAACGTAGTATAGGTCACGTATTGACCTCGTATAAGCCTATAAGTGTGATATCGTATCGTATAGCGTCGTATAGGTCACGTATTGACCTCGTATAAGCCTATAAGTGTGATATCGTATCGTATAGCGTCGTATAGGTCACGTATTAACCTCGTATAAACCTATAAGTGTGATATCGTGTCGTATAGCGTCGTATAGGTCATGTATTGACCTCGTATAAGCCTATAAGTGTGATATCGTATCGTATAGGTGTGGTTTAGGTCCCGTCTAATCCTATATGCATATACAAGACCTATAGGAAACCTATACGAGACTTATACTACACTATACGATACGATACGACACGATACTATACAATAACACCCGTATAGGCCTCTATACGAGACTTATATACTATACACTATACGATACGATACGATGCAATACGATACGATGCAATACGATAAGATAATTTAATTTAAACGATAACAATATAATATATTTGTATTATTTACGAATAATATTGTTTTTTATAAATAATTTTCTTTTTTTTTATGAATAAACAAAGGAATACGATAATTTAATTTAAACGATAACAAAACAATATATTTGCATTATTTACCAATAATATTGTTTTTTTATAAATAATTTTCTTTTTTAATATTTATAATTCATAATATTTATATAATTTTTTATTTTTATAATTTATATTTGTATTATTTACCAATAATATTGTTTTTTTATAAATAATTTTCTTTTTTTCTAAATAAGCAAAGGAATACACAATAAAAAATACAAAAATGGAGCTTTGTATACGCTCCTTAGAGGTCCCAACGCAGCGTATGAGACAAAAATGACACAACTACCCTTGTATTTGGCTTCGTATAGCCTCAACACAAGGGTATAAAAGACATTTTCAGACCTTTATATACGCTGCGTATAGGTCAATACGCAGCGTATATAAAGGGTAGTTTTTATTTTTAACCCCAAACATGTGGTTAAATTATCTTTTTAACACTTATTGTATATATACGCTGCGTATAGACCTCTAAGGAGCGTATATAAAGGTCTGAAAATGTCATTTATACCCTTGTATTGAGGCTATACGAAGCCAAATACAAGAGTAGTTGTGTCATTTTTGTCTTATACGCTGCGTAGTGACCTCTAAGGAGCGTATATAAAGCTTCATTTTTGTATTTTTTTTGTGTATTCCTTTGTTTATTTATAAAAAAAAGTAAATTAATTGTGTGTATTTTGGGGTATTTCCATGTTTATTTATAAAAAAAAAATATTATTAAAAATAATACAAATATTATGAATTATAAGAATTAAAAATAATACAAATATTAGGTCTCGTATTGACCTCGTATAAGCCTATAAGTGTGATATCGTGTCGAATAGCGTCGTATAGGTCACGTATTGACCTCGTATAAGCCTATAAGTGTGATAACGAATCATATAGCGTCGTATAGGTCATGTATTGAACTCGTATAAGCCTATAAGTGTGATATCGTATCGTATAACGTAGTATAGGTCACGTATTGTCCTCGTATAAGCCTATAAGTGTGATATCGTATCGTATAGAGTCGTATAGGTCACGTGTTGACCTCGTATAAGCCTATAAGTGTGATATCGTATCGTATAGCATCGTATAGGTCACGTATTGACCTCGTATAAACCTATAAGTGTGATATCGTGTCGTATAGCGTCGTATAGGTCATGTATTGACCTCGTATAAGCCTATAAGTGTGATATGGTATCGTATAGGTGTGGTTTAGGTCCCGTCTAATCCTATATGCATATACAAGACCTATAGGAAACCTATACGAGACTTATACGACACTATACGATACAATACGATACTATACGATAACACCCGTATAGGCCTCTATACGAGACTTATATACTATACACTATACGATACAATATGATGCAATACGATAAGATAATTTAATTTAAACGATAACAATATAATATATTTGTATTATTTACGAATAATATTGTTTTTTTATAAATAATTTTCTTTTTTTTATGAATAAACAAAGGAATACGATAATTTAATTTAAACGATAACAAAACAATATATTTGTATTATTTACCAATAATATTGTTTTTTTATAAATAATTTTCTTTTTTAATTTTTATAATTCATAATATTTTTATAATTTTTTATTTTTATAATTTATATTTGTATTATTTACCAATAATATTGTTTTTTTATAAATAATTTTCTTTTTTTTATAAATAAGCAAAGGAATACACAATAAAAAAAATACAAAAATGGATCTTTATATACGCTCCTTAGAGGTCACTACGCAGCGTATGAGACAAAAATGACACAACTACCCTTGTATTTGGCTTCGTATAGCCTCAACACAAGGGTATAAAAGACATTTTCAGACCTTTATATACGCTGCTTAGAGGTCAATACGCAGCTTATTTAAACTTTGTGAAAAAATGATCCCTCAAACCTCTCAAAATGACCCAAAAAAATTTAATGGTTTATATACGCTACGTATAGACCAATACGCAGCGTATATGACCCTTGTTTTCTGTGCAATGATTGGTTATCAGGCACTGAGATCCATGGTTTATCCATAACCCTTGTATATGATGTGGCACTAAGCGACGAGATTGCTCGAGAGAATCCATAACACTAAAATTGTGACAATAATATTTAATACTGCATAAAAATACTTCTAATGAACACATCAAACAATATAGAACAATCAACTAAACCAATTCCTCATATTTTACCGAAAACTAAAATATTACAATCAACAAACAGGAACATATCATGATAAACTAGATGAGTAAGCTGGATATTCATGTAGTTGGAATTATTTTTACCTTGGTCTTCGTAGCATCTTTGATAGAAGTATCAAGAAGTTCACATGAACTGGTGATGGTAGTAATGTTAAAAGTAGAATCGTTCTCATAATTTGTTGTTTCATCCTCGAAAGCAATTTTAACAGCCATTGCCCTAATGTGCTTATCAAAATCCTGAATGGGAATTTAAATCAATATGAAGAGGAACGAAGTTATGGAAAATTACTCGATTAGTAGAAACCGCATACCTGCAAAATTGTTTTCAACAACTGATCAAGCTACAATGAGCCTGCAATCGATTAAGTGATACAAACCGAGTCATTAACCAAATAGTTTAAAGACATGGAGATAGAAGCTTGAGAGAATCTGGGAGGTTTTTGGAAGAGACTCGATTCATGATTTCATACCTGGCTTAAATATAGCCTTACAATATCATTATAAACCGGCCCACTATTCTACTAACTAAAAAAACTGATCCACTACTATTAGACAATTAGGAATTGCATAAACAAAGAATATGAAGAAAATATGCGCAAGGGACGTGGCATTGTGGCGATGAAAAGAATTAGCACGTAACATTAAGAACCTGGAGATAATAACTGAATTGACGTAAATCAAGAGGCTGAAGTGTTGTTGCTAGTGTGAATAAGATTGAAAGAAATGCTAATGAGCTAGTGGTAAGGGAGATACATGGTGTTCCAAATGACCCAGGTTTGTTTCCTGCCCCAGTATTTAGTTTCGGCGGCACCTGGTGATGATGGGAGACTAGGCGAGTAGGGGACGATCGTTAGTTAAATTGTTGAACTAAGTGGGTTTTATCTCATCGCACTGTGTGTATAAGAGTATCAAAACTTGTTTTTCTCATTGATACAAGATTGACATGTATACAAAAAGAGTGCTAAAGACTAGGAACTAAAGAGTGCTAAAGACTAGGAATTAAAGGGTGCTAAAGAATTGGAATTAAAGAGTGCTAAAGACTAGGAACTAATTACATAGTAAGTTACAACAAGTAATTAATTTTGAAATTCAATTTTCTTTGGTGGGAAATTCTGTTTTGACCGAGGTGGTTCTAATATGCCCCCGAAAGATGGTCGATCGTGAGAGGAGACCAATCTTGGTAGTGAGAAGCTGGAACCGTTGTGGTAGTAAGGGCTTAGTTAAAGCATCCGCAAGTTGATCGTCTCCGGAGATGTGAGTGACGCGGATACTTCCGTCTTGAACCTTTTCACGAACGAAATGAAAATCTAAGGCAAGGTGCTTCGTACGTGAGTGGAAAACCAGATTTGCTGAATAGTGTGTTGCACTTAGATTGTCACAATAAATGGTAGGGGTAACCGTGGATTTGAAGCCGAGTTCAACCATCAAGGAGATGAGCCATTGCACTTCGGTTGTTGTGGAAGTTACAGCTCGAAATTCAACTTCGGTTGATGAACGGGCCAATGTCGGTTGGCGTTTAGAACTCCATGAGATTGGGTTTTGACCCAGGTAAAAAATATAGCCGGTTGTGCTTCGGTAAGATGGTCGATCACCGGCCCAATCCGTATCAGTGAACGCGTGGAGTTGTAGAGGCGAGTGACGTCTGAAAAATATTCCATGATTTAGAGTGCCTTGTAAATAACGGAACAATCTCTTCAAAGCTTCCCAATGTGTAGTAGTTGGCTTATGCATGAACTGTGAAAGCTTATTAACTGTAAAAGAGATATCAGGATGGGTTAAAGATAAATATTGTAATGCTCCAACAAAGGCACGGTATTCGGTCGGGGATGGTAAGGGGTCACCATCCAATACATTGATAGTAGGGGAACTATACATCGGTGTGGGCGACAGTTTGCAATTACTCATGTTGGCTTTTGTGAGAATGTCAAGGATGTATTTGGATTGAGATAGGAATAGACCATGGTTGTGAGGAATGACCTCGATACCAAGGAAGTAGGAGAGGTCGCCCAGA
This sequence comes from Helianthus tuberosus, assembly GCA_030545235.1. Lineage (NCBI taxonomy): Eukaryota > Viridiplantae > Streptophyta > Magnoliopsida > Asterales > Asteraceae > Helianthus > Helianthus tuberosus. The sequence goes on from CM060427.1 coordinate 58,402,989, forward strand.
TCTTTTAGAGAAAATCTAGTGGCAAGTGTTTGGATGAAAGAATTAATGAGAGATGGATTTGCACCAGTGATGATTATATCATCAACGTAAACTAGAATGAAGATAGGAGAAGATGTGACTTTGTTGATGAAGAGAGAGGGATCGGAGATAGAGGGTTTAAAGTGAACCGACAGAAGATAGTGTTTGAGTTCGTTATACCAAGCACGGGAGGCTTGATGAAGACCATAGATAGCTTTGTTAAGTTTGCAAACATGTGTAGGGTAGGAAGGATGCACGAACCCGGGTGGTTGAGACATGTAAACTGATTCGATTAAAGTGCCTGTAGGAAGGAATTGTTGATGTGGAGTTGGCGTAGAGGCTAATTGAAGGAGGTGGCAATGGCAAGAATGAGGCGTAAGGTAGCGGGTTTAACCACAGGACTAAAGGTTTTAGCATAGTCTAAGCCGGGACGTTGGTGAAAACCTTTAGCGACAAGTCTCGCTTTAAGGCGGTCAACCGAGCCATTGGTTTTGAATTTAGTTCGGTAGACCCATTTGCAACCAACAAGGTTAGGAGCTTTATCGGGAGGAACAAGTGTCCAAGTTTTGTTTCGTTTGAGGGCGTCAAACTCGGATTGCATGGCCTCTCGCCATAACGGTTGTTTGAGGGCTTGAGTAATACTAGTGGGCTCGAGGAGAGAGTGAGGTGTAGAGTGATATAAGACGTAGTCGGAGTTGTGGTATTTTGGGTTTGGTTTGGTTTGGTTTGGTTTGGTTTGGTTTGCGAGAAGGTCTAGTTTGATAAGAGGCGGTGGTAGTGGGTTCGGGTTGTTGGGAAGAAATATGGTCAGTGGGTAGTGAAGTAGAAGAGGTGGAGGAGTCGGATGAGATATTTGTGGGGGAGGGCAATGAAGGTGTAGGGTTGGTAGTATTGGAGGGTGGAGGTGGTGGGTTGGTAGGTGGAGGTGGAGGGTCTTTGTTAGGGGTTTGTGTAGGTGGTAGACGTCGTTGATAGGTAAGAATAGGTGGGTTAGAAGGGGATGGTGTAGTGGCGTCGATAGTTGGGGTAGGGGGGATGACGATTGAGAAGTAGGGGGAGGGGATGTTGAAAGAGGAATAGATAGGGTAGTGAGAGGTAACCATGTGTCAGGTGAGGGTATGGATGGGGTAGAGGTTTGAGAAAGAGATTCATAAGGAAAAATGTGATCAAGAAAATGAACATAACGAGATGTGTAGATTCGATTAGTGAGAGGGTCAAGAAGATGGAAAGCACTTTGAGAGGAGTAGTAGCCGATGAAGATACACGGTTTTGACCGAGACTCGAGTTTATGTTTCGAGTATGGGCGTAACCAAGGATAAGATAGGCAACCAAAACCATGAAGTTTTTCATAGTTTGGATGGATGCGAACGAGACTGTCACACCCCTTTCTAAGGCGGAAGCACGAGGTGTGATCCTGAAAGGTTCTCATTGCATACGAGTGGTAAACATACTACATGCTCATAAAATAACTCCAAATGCCATTAATATTACATAACTAAAAACATAAGTTAAGTTTTGAGTTTACATCACAAGACAACATATTGTTTAAAAGATTACAACTTTAATTAAAAGATAGACATCAAGGTTTTGGTTCTTATATCACCACATAGAATGGGACATAACAACCAAACCCAGCAAAACGGGCATAGGAGTCTTGATACATAGTAACTAAAAACACAACATCCAAGAGCAGGAGTGAAACTGCGCGTACATCCACCTTAGTTACCTGGAATACATGTAAGTTTTTGGAAAATCGTCAACATAATGTTGGTGTGAATTCATGCAGTTTTTTAATAGAATTTTATATACTTGAATGAAAACATGGTATGCAATTTGTAAAACATATCTGCACTGTGAATGTAAATGTAAGGAATACGAGATAGCTAATGTTTCGCGAGGACATTAACATATGTCACCACATAGGAAGCCACCAAACCTATGCATTTTTGTCGAGATCGACTGAGACACAAAAGCACTCATTGGTAGAAGTAGGCCAAGAGTGGGGTTGCCTGAAACCCATTAGATCTAACCCTTCTGTTCCGCGGTCTAAATGTATACGTTGACTAATGGTGCTTATGGTACCCTATTCGTCACGTGATCTATGTGTCATTCCTTAGTTTTGTGTGCTACATACCCTTGTACATGTATTTTCCCCAAGTTTAGAAAACAAGTAAAAGTTTAAAAGTGGGGACATGAACTCACAAATGTGCGTTTCCTGCGTCGTAAACTTCACCGGGTTTGCTTAGAGCGCCGTATCACTACCTACACACGTACTATGTCTTATTAGACGCTTAGGTCGTGTAACGACTATTAGTCTTTGTGGTTTATTAAGACTGATTTTGGAATCATTGGTATATTTTGAGTTACATCTTTGATGTATTGTATAATTCCGAAGTACATAATCCCAAGCATAGGAATTCTTGTATTTGTGTATATTCATACTTGTGTAATTTGCCAACAATTTGTGGTGTATTCCGGTATATTATTTTAGAGGACTATAAACCACCAATTTGTATTCTCAAAATATACATATTTTGAGAGGGTTTTTATAGAAAAATATCTATAAGTTTATTTGGCAAAAATAAGTATATTTTCATATAAAACTCAAAAATAATATATTTTTAAGATTAGCGTTAGAAAATATATATATTTCTAGTTTTCACCCAAGATAATATATTTTTAACTTGTATAAAAATATATATTTTCTCCATCAAAATAATACATTTTCTATTTGCCCAAAATATGTTATATTTTGTATTACTTGTAAAAATGCATATCTTGTCAGTTTCAAAATACCGTTCGTTACACTTGTTAAGTTACGGATTTATTTCTGGAATATAATTACTTATAGATCATAAGTCCATTTGTCTGATATTTGGGTATAATTCATATATGTATTTTCTTGTAATTTGGTAGTATTTGTACTCCAAATTTTGGTGTATTTGTGTGTTATATTATTTTCATGTTTCTAGAATAATATAACTACTTCACATAATATACAAGCAACACACATATTGTGACAACTAAATATATTTTCCTAAATATATACTTAGTCACTTTTATTTATCAAAAATCAACCTCCAATGTTTGTAATAAAAATTATGGCAAACTTTTATATGAAGACCATGTTCAAAATTTACTTATAAACACTTGTATAAAAATATTTTTCTAAGTGTTTAATTTCTACAAAATTTTTTCCATAGCTTCCCCTTAAAAATGGAGGTTTACATGCTCTCAAAGCATATCATTTTCTTTTAAAATCAACATCACTCATCAATAATTAAATCAAGTCTTACCATAAACCAAGATCATGTAAATTACACTACATCATGAACTTGAAGTTTTTGTAAAAACTTGTAGTAACTTACCATGTTATTTAGTAGGTTTAGTTACCCTTTAAAACATATTTATTTGTTTCTAAATCACATTATTAAAAGATTTAGTCATTTACAACTTGTAAGATGATTTTTCCAAAAATAATTCTTTGGTATTTTTCTTGTTACAAACATACTTATAGTTTTAATTTAACACTAAAAATATGATTAGTTTACTTAGAAACCATGACATTGTAAATCTTGTAAATAAACTTGGTTTCTTGAGAAAATTATTTTTGTAATCATCTATTTACAAGACTTTCGACATGTATCAACCATCATCATACTCTAAAACATTTTTATTTTCAAGTTCATGTGAGACATAAAGGATGATCATTATGCTTTCTTCAAGATCCATCCTTATACTTGCTAGACCATGTGTTTAATCATCATCTAGCAAGGTTATTATGATGACCAATATCATAAACTCAGGAAATCCACAAACAAGTTCCATACATACACTTAATCATCATACATTTCATGTTATTTAGCTTTATGTTAATGATCATCTTCTTATTTCTTTGTGATCTTTGAGTTTAACCATTTACATAACACTTTAACCATTATGATTAGAAGTAAAAACAAGATCAAGAAGCTTACTACTAGCTCTAATGGCTAGGGAAGAACTCAAGATGATGAAGATGAGAAACTAGGTGGATAAAAGCTTATGGTGAAGGTCCTTCAACTTCCAATGCTACCAAGCTTTTTAATCAAGTTCCTAGCACCCTTGAATCACCTTAGAATGGTTGTTAGTGGGTTGAAAATGGTGGTGGTGTGGTGGTGACTTGAGGCCGAGAGCAAGGAGGGAGGTGGAGAGGAAGATGAAGTTGTTTTGATGTTGTGAATGAAAGAGAATGGTTAACCATGGGTCTTTATAAACTATCTTCCAACACCTCATACTCCATTGGTTAATATGTCCACTTAGTACATAACAAAATCTAATAAACAATTGAAAGAAAACCTTCCAATTAGGCCATGTGGCCGATTACATAGGTGTGGGGGGGGGGGGGGTATTAGCTTAGGTTAAACTAGATTAGTTACCATTTAGTTGAAAATCAAGTGTTTGTTACATGTATTAGTTAGTAGATATTTTTAGTGAGTGTTATGATATTCAGGGATCATAACTAGCTTGGAAACATTAAAACAATGCTTCTAGTGTAATTTTGATGTTTCAGGTAATGTCCGGTTGGTTACCGGTTCATTAAAGTGCTAAATAGCGCAGTTTAGTGTGCTTTATGTTCCCTTTTATGGCAGTTTTGATTCCCGACACCTAGGAAGGTATTCTGGACAATAAAACATGAATTCTGCATGATATTTGAATGTTAAAATGCTGATTAGAGCTGAATTATTGCTGGAATATGTAAAATTCAGCATTTAAAGTGGGGTTCAGGCGCTTTTTAGTGCATAGTTTAGCTTCCGGGGAGTTTGTAAGTTAACCCTTGTATCCATACTTGGGTTTTAATGTGTACTAGGTGTTGGACCTACTCCTAGGCCCTAATTTTATTGTTTAACTATTTTCTGCAGAATGCTGACATAGCGTGTCTTACCGGTGAGTTTACTAGTTTCTCTGACGCAATGCTTACAGTAATGCACAAAGCAATGTTTGAAGTATAAGACATGCATGAATTCATATGTATGGTAAGAAATCAGATAATGTTGACATTTAAGCACATAATTGCAGACAATAAATAATATTAAAATAGTATGGAAATTACCGGTTTTGTGCCGGTTGTCACAGTCTCCCCCCGTTAAAAGAATTTTGTCCCGAAATTCAGGCTGAGTTACCTCTCGCAGGAGTTTTCTCGAACAGGTGGGGGTACTTGTCTTTAAACTTGTCTTTACATTCCCACGTGTACTCGGGTCCGTGCTTAGAGTTCCAACGTACTTTGATAAGTTTGACACTACTTCTCTGGGTCTTGTTGACTTTCCAATCTGTAACCTCAAGGGTTGTTCTGTAAATCAGAGTGTGTCGTTGATATGCACCTCATCCGCAGGGATGATCACTATTTCTTGGGTTGGACTCTTCTTGAGGTTGGACACATGAAATGTATCATGTACTCCGTTAAGTTCTTCCGGTAATTCCAACTTCTATGCCACGGTACCAATTCTTTCCAAGATCTTGAATGGTCCAATGTATCATGGATTCAGCTTTCCGCGCTTTCCGAACCTTGCTACACCTTTCCAAGGTGAGACTTTCAACATAACTTTGTCTCCCGCCTCGAATTCTAAGGGTTTTCGTCTTCGATCAGCGTAGCTCTTTTGTCGATCTCGAGCCGCCTTAATGCGCTCTCGGATCTGAATGATCTTGTCAGTTGTTTCTTGAACAAGTTCAGGACCAACCATACGTTTGTCTCAAGCGTCTGCCAAACATAATGGCGAGCGGCACTTGCGGCCGTATAGAGCTTCGAACGGTGCGGCTTTTATGCTTGTATGGTAGCTGTTATTGTAGGAAAACTCAACTAAAGGTAGGTGAGTATCCCAGCTGCCGCCTAGGTCTATAACACATGCGCGAAGCATATCTTATAGCATTTGTATGGTTCGTTCGCTCTGGCCGTCTGTTTGTGGATGGGAGGCCGTGCTTAGATCTAGTTGAGATCCAAAGGCTTCCTGGAAGGATTGCCAGATCCTTGATACGAAACGTCCATCTCTATCTGAGATAATTGAGATAGGCACTCCATGACGTGCCATGATTTCTTTCAGGTACAGCTCAGCAAGATTTCCAGTGCTATCTTTTCTCGGATAGGTAGGAAATGCGCAGACTTTGTTAACCGATCGACTATCACCCATATCATACCGTGCCCTCTAGGGGTCCTGGGTAATTTTGTTATGAAGTCCATTGATATCTGCTCCCACTTCCACATGGGAATCTCTGGTTGTTGCAGTAGACCGTACGGTTTCTGATATTCAGCCTTAACCTTAGCACAGGTTAGGCACTTTCCAACATAGATAGCAACATCGCTTTTAAGCCTTGGCCACCAATAGTATTCCTTCAAGTCTTGATACATTTTGTCAGATCCTGGGTGGATCGAGTATCTCGACTTGTGAGCTTCATTAAAGATGACTTCTCGAATATCGCCATAGAGCAGAACCCAAATACGCCCCTTAAAGTATAAGGTTCCCTCTTTGTTTGGCACCAAATTCTTCTGCATACCTCGGAGATATTCAGTTCTATGATTCTCCCTCTTAAGGGCTTCTTGTTGTGCATCATGAATGCGTGCAGTGAGGTTTGTCCGAATAGTCATTTCCAATGCTCGAACTCTTAGGGTCTTAACCCTTTCTTTTCGACTTAACGCGTCTGCTACTACGTTTGCCTTTCCAGGATGGTACTTAATCTCACAATCATAATCATTTAGCAGCTCGACCCATCATCGCTGCCGCATGTTTAGTTCCTTCTGACCAAAGATATGCTGTAGACTTTTTTGATCAGTGAAGATAGTACATCGAGTACCATATAAGTAATGTTGCCAGATCTACAAGGCAAACACCACCGCGCCTAGCTCCAGGTTATGCGTGGTGTAGTTCTTCTCATGAACTTTCAACTATCTTGAGGCATAAGCGATGACCTTTTTGCGTTGCATGAGCACGCAACCCAATCCTTGACGCGAAGCGTCGCAGTACACCACGAAGTCTTCGATACCTTCGGGTAAAGATAGTATTGGTGCATCGCATAGCTTGCTCTTGAGAAGTTGGAAGGCTTCTTCCTGCTTGTCTCCCCAATCGTACTTCTTGTTTTTCTGTGTAAGGGACGTCAACGGTTGAGCTATCTTGGAGAAATTTTCGATAAATCTGCGGTAATAGCCTGCTAAGCCCAAAAATTGTCGAACTTCAGTTGGGGTTTTGGGGGCTTCCCAATTCTTTATTGCTTCAATCTTGACTGGGTCTACATGAATGCCCTTCTCGTTCACAATGTGACCAAGGAACTGTACTTCGCGAATCCAGAATTCACACTTTGAGAACTTTGCATAAAGTTTCTCTTTCTTCAGTAGTTCCAAGATAGTCCTGAGGTGTTGCTCATGCTCTTCTCTTGTTCATGAGTAAATCAGGATATCATCGATAAATACAATCACGAATTTATCAAGATATGGTTTGCAAACGCGGTTCATCAGATCCATAAATACCACTGGCACGTTCGTCAGTTTGAATGGCATCACAAGGAACTCGTAATGCCCATAACACGTTCTGAATGCACTCTTTGGTACGCTCTCCTCTTGAATCCTTAACTGATGGTATCCCGATCGAAGGTCGATCTTGGAATAGTAGCTCGATCCTTGCAACTGGTCAAATAAGTCATCAATCCTCGGTAGTGGGTACCGATTCTTGACAGTGAGCTTGTTCAACTCTCTATAGTCGATACACATCCGCAAAGTTCCATCCTTCTTCTTCACGAACAATACTGGAGCTCCCCAAGGCGAGAAGATCGGCCAAATGAATCCTTTATCTAGCAACTCCTTGAGTTGTGTAGATAATTCTTGCATCTCGGATGGCACAAGTCGATAGGGTGCCTTGGCTACAGGAGCGGCTCCTGGAACCAAGTCAATATGGAATTCGACTTGTCTTTGCGGAGGTAGTCCTGGCCGGTCTTCGGAAAAAACATCAGGAAATTCCTTTACCACTGGAATGTCTTCGAGTTTCGGCTCCTCAGTCCTCTTATCTACAACGTGCGCCAAGAATGCAGCACATCCTTTTCACAAGCATTTCTGCGCCTTTATACAATTGATGATCCGCAGAGGCGCGTCTCGTTTTTCTCCATGCACAATGAGAGTTTCATCATTCGCCAGAGGGATGCGAATGATTTTCTCATGACAAACAACTTCAGCCTTATTCTTGGACAGCCAGTCCATTCCAACCACCACATCGAAGCTACCAAATTGAATAGGTAAGAGGTCGATACTAAACCTCTGCTCACCAAGTTCTAACGTACAACCTCTAACAACTTCGCCTGATTCAACAAGTTTACCATCGGCTAGTTCTATGGAATAAGGAATATCTAATCTACTATATTCTATTCCAAGCATAAGTTTAAATTCCACAGATACGAAACTATAATCGGCACCAGTATCAAATAGTATGGATGCAAAGTGATTGTTAACGAGAAACGTACCGGTGACCACATTAGGGTCCTCGCATGCGTTCCTTGCTCCAATCACAAATGCTCGAGCTTGAGCGTTGTTTTCTCTCGGGCAATCTTTCTTGAAATGGTCCTTGCTACCGTAACCAAAGCGTCCTTGGTTCTGCCCAGTTCCGTTACCATTCCGGTTACCATTACCATTTCCATTACCAGCACCGTTTCGGTTTCCATTCCCATTCCTATTACCATTACCATTGCGGCCTCCAATACCTTTTCCCCAACAATCCTCGGTGCGGTGGCCTGACTTCCCGCAGTTCTCGCATCTCCCAACGCGACAGTTTCCTACGTGGTGAAAGTTACAGCGGTTACATTTGGGCAGAGTGCCCTGATATTTCTTAGCTCCAGTATTATTTGCAGCTGCGAAGGTTTTCACCTCCTTAGGTGGGTTGGTATCACGCTTCTTGTTGTCCAAACCCTTGTTGTTGCTACGGGTCGCTTGATTCAGATTTGAGTGTTTCCTTTTCTTGCACCGGACGACTCAGCATGCGTCTCGGTCTTCTCAGTAGGGTTTAGTGATAACTTCTTCATACGAACAGCATCTTCAGTAAGGCTGACAGCCAGAGTTACAGCCTAAGAGATTGTTGTGGGTTTTGCTGCAGTCACCAAGCTGCGAAATTTCGGTGCCAATCCCCGGATGTAGCGCTCAATGCGCTTAAATTCTGGAGTCACCAGATAGGGGATCACTTTTTACAGATCGTGGAAACTTCGAGTATAACCAACAATATCTGCACCTTCCATGGACAGGTTCCAAAACTCAGTCTCTAACCTTTGGAGTTTAGCACGAGAACAATATTTTTCCCTCATTCTTTCCTTCAGCTCATCCCAACATGCCATACGCGGCATCATCACCTAGAGTTTGGACTTGCAAATTCCACCAAGTCAATGCTTCATCAACAAACAACCCAGTAACAAAAGTGACTTGCTGATCCGCTGTACATTTGCTCATGCGGATAGTGGAATCAGTCTTTTCCGTCCAGCGCACAAAAGCCACTACACTTCCAGTGCTTTCGTAGTTCAGTGGCTTGTAGTCGAGAAACTGCTTGAAAGTGCAGCCTTAAATTGGTCCAACCAATTCATGCATGAGCAATCAATGAAATAATGAAACAAGGACCGTCACAAATTTCATTTTAGCAAATCAACTTAAGGTTACCTTGAGTTGTGTTTCCTCCAGATGAGTCTCCATGTCCATTACGTCTAGTACCGCTTGGTCCTCCACTGTGCTCAGTACGGTTCGCCTCGTACTGGGCGATAGCTTCGGAGATTCTTTCTTCCAGCAGGGAGTTCAGTTCCTCAGCAATCCTCGGTAGTAGGAGAGGAGGGGGTTGATCAGAATCACGAGTGTTCACAACTTTCCTGGGTGCCATGTTCTGCTAGAACACAACACAACAGGGTTAGACATTTGTTTGATACAAGATAGTAGTATATACATTTATAAACATGTATACACATAAGCACCATCAAACAATCCGCCAAACACATAAGTCAATTTATACATCAACAAGCATGCATAAACAGATAAAAATACGGATGCGTCATAAGATATTCATCGTGTTTTATACATATTAGGACAACTTGTTACATATTTGTTTATGAAGAAAACAAAATGTATAAGGGTTACATCACCCATTAGTACAAGTTTAATACATATAAAAGTCAAATATCTTTCTTCACATTGGCGTCCTCCAAAACTCAACTGGGATCTTCATCATCATCAGAAGCCATAGCCGTCGGGTCGTTTTCGTCATATATCTCCTCGCTTATGGAGGGAGGCATGATAGCTTGTAGGGAAATGTTACGCCATAAGTTTATATATATATACATATTAATAGATTTTTCTTAATATACACATATATATAGTTACACGCAAATAAGCAAGTAGTTCCTAGTTGAAGTTAAGTGCTACCCCTGTGCACCCTAAGTGTCAAAGTGTCCTTACTTGACTCCTTGAAAAACAAGTTCAGGTAGTGGATGTCGCGGAAAGTTTTTTGCAATGAAAACTTTTGAATATTGTTTTCGTGAGAGGATCCTAAAGATTGTAGACTAGACTCGAGAGAGAATCCTGGTTCACTACAATCGCAGCTCTGATACCAATCTGTCACACCCCTTTCTAAGGCGGAAGCACGAGGTGTGATCCTGAAAGGTTGTCATTGCATACGAGTGGTAAACATACTACATGCTCATAAAATAACTCCAAATGCCATTAATATTACATAACTAAAAACACAAGTTAAGTTTAGAGTTTACATCACAAGACAACATATTGTTTAAAAGATTACAACTTTAATTAAAAGATAGACATCAAGGTTTTGGTTCTTATATTACCACATAGAATGGGACATAACAACCAAACCCAGCAAAACGGGCATAGGAGTCTTGATACATAGTAACTAAAAACACAACCACATCCAAGAGCAGGAGTGAAACTGCGCGTACATCCACCTTAGTTACCTGAAATACATGTAAGTTTTTGGAAAATCGTCAACATAATATTGGTGTGAATTCATTCAGTTTTTTAATAGAATGTTTATATACTTGAATGAAAACATGGTATGTAATTTGTAAAACGTATCTGCACTGTGATTGTAAATGTAAGGAATACGAGATCGCTAATGTTTCGGGAGGACATTAACATATGTCAAGACATAGGAAGCCACCAAACCTAGGCATTTTTGTCGAGATCTACTGAGACACAAAAGCACTCATTGGTAGAAGTAGGCCAAGAGTGGGGTTGCCTGAAACACATTAGATCTAACCCTTCTGTTCCGCGATCTAAATATATACGTTGACTAATGGTGCTTATGGTACTCTATTCGTCATGTGAACTATGTGTCATTCCTTAGTTTTGTGTGCTACATACCCTTGTACATGTATTTTCACCAAGTTTAGAAAACAAGTAAAAGTTTAAAAGTGGGGACATGAACTCACAAATTTGCGTTTCCTGCATCGTAAACTTCACCGGGTTTGCTTAGAGCATCGTATCACTACCTACACACGTACTATGTCTTATTAGACGCTTAGGTCGTGTAACGAATCTTAGTCTTTGTGGTTTATTAAGACTAATTTTGGAATCATTGGTATATTTTGAGTTACATCTTTGATGTATTGTATAATTCTGAAGTACATAATCCCAAGCATAGGGATGCTTGTATTTGTGTATATTCATACTTGTGTAATTTGCCAACAATTTGTGGTGTATTCTGGTATATTATTTTAGAGGACTATAAACCACCAATTTGTATTCTCAAAATATACATATTTTGAGAGGGTTTTTATAGAAAAATATCTATAAGTTTATTTGGCAAAAATAAGTATATTTTCATATAAAACTCAAAAATAATATATTTTTAAGATTAGCTTTAGAAAATATATATATTTCTAGTTTTCACCCAAGATAATATATTTTTAACTTGTATAAAAATATATATTTTCTCCATCAAAATAATACATTTTCTATTTGTCCAAAATATGTTATATTTGTATTACTTGTAAAAATGCATATCTTGTCAGTTTCAAAATACCGTTCGTTACACTTGTTAAGTTACGGATTTATTTCTAGAATATAATTACTTATAGTTCATAAGTCTGTTTGTCTGATATTCGAGTATAATTCATATATGTATTTTCTTGTAATTTGGTAGTATTTGTACTCCAAATTTTGGTGTATTTGTGTGTTATATTATTTTCGAGTTTCTAGAATAATATAACTACTTCACATAATATACAAGCAACACACATATTGTGACAACTAAATATATTTTCCTAAATATATACTTAGTCACTTTTATTTATCAAAAATCAACCTCTAATGTTTGTAATTTTTGTAATAAAAAGAGTTAAATGCTTGGTTGGTCCCTGTGGTTTGCAAAAATTTCATACTTGATCCTAGTGGTTTACTAATTAAACAGGTGGTCCCAAAAGTTGTTAAAAATGAACTCGGTTGGTCCCCTTACTTAACCTCTGTTAAATTTCCATGTTAACTATGTGTAAAATGACTATATTACCCTTAAACAATTAAAATAAATATAAAGAAGAACTATTCATCTTCTTCAACCTCCTGCTCCAAAATCAGAGCACCTCCCTCCTTCTCAAAAGTCAAAACACATCCTTGTCTGTCACACCGCCACCGCCTTGTCTGTCATCACCATCCTTAACATAAACACATCATCGTCATCATCATCATCATCGACACATCGTCATCATTTCTAAAAGAAAAGAAACAGTTGAGACGGAGAGAACCTGGTTTCATGACTGTCGTCTTCATCATCATTGTCAACCACCATCAACACCGCCGTAGCGGCGGTGCCGTCGCCTATCTTCGTTGCTCTCTCTCTCTTCCCGATTTCTCACTTCCCTCTGTCACTTCTCTCTCTTTCGAGACCATACGTGTGCGTGTAAGGGTGGTGCGAGGTGGAAGAAGGTGGGGTGGGTGTGGTCGTCGGTTAACCGCCGGCATCGACGCCGGTGTCCGGCGCGTCTGCTGGAAGAATACAGAGGGAGAGATTATAATGGTGGAGTATTGATTATCCCCAAACTCAACTACCATTCTCTCAATCAAACACACACACCAAAAGATTCAACACAGAAATGGGGTTTGCTTGGGAAAGTCAAAGACCAGACAAAAGTGAGAATTAAATGTGGGAAAAAACATACGTAATAAAAGCTTCAGTTTTGCAGAAGCATAAAAAGACCCCTTAATTTGAAACCCACAGAAACAAAACGCATTAAAATCAAAATCCAAATGGAATTTAATCTTCGTTTTCAAAATGTTAAATGGGGTTGGGTTGCAGTGGGTGGTAGTGATGGTGGAGATCAGAGGTTGAAGAAGAATTGGGTGGGACCCACAAATGTTAAATATATAATTTAGTTTTCTTTTGTAATATATAACTAAGGGTAGTTTGGTAATTTGACATGGACTTAACTGGAGTATTTAACTATGTTAGCTGGTAAGGACCATTCATGTTATGAAAACGCAACCATTGGGCTCACCCGTGTTACAATTTTATAACCACTGGGACCAAGTGTGTAATTATTAAACCACTGGGACCAAGTCTGCAATATTTGCAAACCACAGGGACCAACCAAGCATTTAACTCTGATAAAAATTATGGCAAACTTTTATATGAAGACCATGTTCAAAATTTACTTATAAACACTTGTTTAAAAATATTTTTCTAAGTGTTTAATTTCTACATAAATTTTGCCATAGCTTCCCCTTAAAAATTGAGGTTTCCATGCTCTCAAAGCATATCATTTTCTTTTAAAATCAACATCACTCATCAATAATTAAATCAAGTCTTACCATAAGCTAAGATCATGTAAATTACACTACATCATGAACTTGAAGTTTTTGTAAAAACTTGTAGTAACTTACCATGTTATTTAGTTGAATTAGTTACCCTTTAAAACATATTTATTTGTTTCTAAATCACATTATTAAAAGATTTAGTCATTTACAACTTGTAAGATGATTTTTCCAAAAATAATTCTTTGGTATTTTTCTTGTTACAAACATGCTTCTAGTTTTAATTTAACACTAAAAATATGATTAGTTTACTTAGAAACCATGACTTTGTAAATCTTGTAAATAAACTTGGTTTCTTGAGAAAATTATTTTTGTAATCATCTATTTACAAGACTTTTGACATGTATCAACCATCATCATACTCTAAAACATTTTTATTTTCAAGTTCATATGAGACATAAAGGATGATCATTATGCTTTCTTCAAGATCCATCCTTATACTTGCTAGACCATGTGTTTAATCATCATCTAGCAAGGTTATTATGATGATCAACATCATAAACTCAGGAAATCCACAAACAAGTTCCATACATACACTTAATCATCATACATTTCATGTTATTTAGCTTTATGTTAATGATCATCTTCTTATTTCTTTGTGATCTTTGAGTTTAACCATTTACATAACACTTTAACCATTATGATTAGAATTAAAAACAAGATCAAGAAGCTTACTACTAGTTCTAATGGCTAGGGAAGAACTCAAGATGATGAAGATGAGAAACTAGGTGGATAAAAGCTTATGGTGAAGGTCCTTCAAGTTCCAATGCTACCAAGCTTTTTAATCAAGTTCCTAGCACCCTTGAATCACCTTAGAATGGTTGTTAGTGGGTTGAAAATGGTGGTGGTGTGGTGGTGACTTGAGGCCGAGAGCAAGGAGGGAGGTGGAGAGGAAGATGAAGTTGTTTTGATGTTGTGAATGAAAGAGAATGGTTAACCATGGGTCTTTATAAACTATCTTCCAACACCTCATACTCCATTGGTTAATATGTCCACTTAGTACATAACAAAATCTAATAAACAATTGAAAGAAAACCTTCCAATTAGGCCATGTGGCCGATTACATAGGTGGGGGGGGGGGGGGGTATTAGCTTAGGTTAAACTAGATTAGTTACCATTTAGTTGAAAATCAAGTGTTTGTTACATGTATTAGTTAGTAGATATTTTTAGTGAGTGTTATGATATTCAGGGATCATAACTAGCTTGGAAACATTAAAACAATGTTTCTAGTGTAATTTTGATGTTTCGGGTAATGTCCGGTTGTTCGGTTGGTTACCAGTTCATTAAAGTGCTAAATAGCGCAGTTTAGTGTGCTTTATGTTCCCTTTTATGGCAGTTTTGATTCCCGACACCTAGGAAGGTATTATGGACAATAAAACATGAATTCTGCATGATATTTCACTGTTAAAATGCTGATTAGAGCTGAATTATTGCTGAAATGTGTAAAATTCAGCATTTAAAGTGGGTTTCGGGTGCTTTTTAGTGCATAGTTTAGCTTCTGGGGAGTTTGTAAGTTAACCCTTGTATCCATACTTGGGTTTTAATGTGTACTAGGTGTTGGACCTACTCCTAGGCCCTAATTCTATTGTCTAACTGTTTTCTGCAGAATGCTAACACAGCGTGTCTTACCGGTGAGTTTACTAGTTTCTCTGACGCAATGCTTACAATAATGCACAAAGCAATGTTTGAAGTATAAAACATGCATGAATTCATATGTATGGTAAGAAATCAGATAATGTTTACATTTAAGCACATAATTGCAGACAATAAATAATATTAAAATAGTATGGAAATTACCGGTTTTGTGCCGGTTGTCACAGAGACGAAAGTAAGGAGAATCAATTTTTAGGGTGCCGGTAGGTAGTCTATTTATGAGATAAGTAGCGGTAGTGAAGGCAAATGGCCAAAATTTTAGGGGCATCTTGGCATGAGAAACTAGGGATAGACCGGTTTCGACAATGTGACGATGGCGCCGTTCAGCGTAGCTATTATGTTCAGGTGTGTGAGGAGGAGAGGTGAGATGAGAAATGCCACAAGAAAATAGGTGAGAGGATAGTTTGATGTATTCTCCACCATTGTCTGAAAATAATTGCTTAATTTTGGTTTTGAATAAATTCTCAACAAGTTTTTGAAATCGAATGAAAGTATTAAGAGAGTCCGATTTATGTTTTAATGGATAAATCCAAATATATTTTGTGAAATGGTCAACAAAAATTAAGTAATATTTGTAACCATCAAAAGATGTAATTGGAGATGACCAAACATCGGAAAATATTAATTCTAGAGGTGTATTAGAAGTTAAAGAAGATGAATAAAATGGGAGTTTGTGACTTTTATTAATGCAACAAGAATTGCATGATTCATGCTTGCTAGAAATAAAGGGAACAAAGGAAGCTAAATGTTGTAAAACACGCAAATGTGGATGTCCTAGGCGGTGATGCCATGAAGACTTCTTGGTGGTTTGCAAGTGAAAAGCTTGAGGAGACTTAGTTTATGAGAGCTCGTAGAGACCATGACTAGTGATTCCCCGAAGAATGGTTCGGCGAGTGCGAAAGTCTTTGATGACAAAATAAGAAGAGAAAAATAAGATTAGTATGTTGTTATCAAGGCATAAGCGAGAGATAGATATAATGTTACGGGAGATAGAAGGAACACAAAGAACATTTTTAAGAACAATAGGAGAACATTAGAAAAATAAAGAGTCATGGTGCCAATGTGAGTAATTTTAAGAGACGAACCATCATCGATGATAAGTTCCTCGGTACCATGGTATGGGTTATGCATAGAGAGTGCACTAAGATAATTGGTAATGTGATGAGAAGCACCACTATCCTTCAACCAAGATAAATCGGAGTCCACGGTGGGGTGTGTTGCCATCATGTGTACTTGGGGTTTTGGTTGGTTATTGGATCGGTTGTAGGTTGGAGGTGTGATTGAGGGATGAGCTTTCTTAAATAATGGGCATGAGGTTAATGAATGTCCTTTGGTAAAACACCATTGGCATTTACCAAGGAAGGGTCGTTGGCTAGGGGCGGAAGTGGGTGTGGGAAGCAGGCCATGGGCGTTGGTAGAAGTAAGTTTTAGAGATGAAGGGAAATTGATTATGGTGACCGATTGTGTGGCTGTTGTGCCGGCGGTCACAGTGGTGGTGGTGGTAACAGTATTATTGGCCATGGAAGAAAGGGTGGTTGTGTTTAGCTTTTGCAAAACCTGGCTGATACCATATAAGAGTATCAAAACTTGTTTTTCTCATTGATACAAGATTGACATTTATACAAAAAGAGTGCTAAAGATTAGGAACTAAAGAGTGCTAAAGACTAGGAATTAAAGGGTGCTAAAGACTAGGAACTAATTACATAGTAAGTTACAATAAGTAATTAATTTTGAAATTCAATTTTCTTAGGTGGGAAATTCTGTTTTGACCGAGGTGGTTCTAATAGTGTGCACGGGATTAAGCCGTAGATGAGGATTTTCCCTGGTTCAAAGGCGAGTGTATCCCGATATTATGAATGTCGCTAGTAACCCCTTTGGAGGATTCGTTGGCCAGTAACAAAAAGATTAAAGGAAATATAAAGGCTATTACTAGTAAATGCTAATGAGGATAGGAGTGACCCCTCAACTAGTAGAATAACTGCTATTTGGTTAAAACAATAACATGGGCTATTATGGTAACCGTTCACGTTCCAAATGCAACATTTAGGTTTTAAGATCCATGCATGCACGCATACAACTATCTATTGTTAATTTATTATGATCAAATTTTTAAGTATTGTTAAAAGATGAAAAAAAGTTTGAGCTTACTTTGTTATTTTGTTTCGAGAAAAATGCCCGGATAGTCCCTGTCGTTTCGCCTTTTTTCACCTATAGTCCCCAACTTTCTAAAATTACCTCAATAGTCCCCAAGTTTTCATTTTTTGTTCCCGGATAGTCCCTGGGTCTAACTTCAGTTTGTTTTCTCTGTTAACTGACCCCACGTGCATATCACGTGAGGGGTATTTTGGTCAGCTTCTGTTTTTATTCTCTCTGCCTATTAAATAAGTGCCTTTTTCCCACAAACCTAACCACCAACATTTCTCCTCATCAATGGTCTTCATCTTCTCCACTGTTCATCTTCCTCAGCGATCGATTCCATCATCCTCATGGTTCTCTGCAATTGTGGCCAAGATGCAATCATAGTTACGTCATGGACTGATCTCAATCCTGGTCGCCGATTCTACTCTTGTCCAACCATGGTAATGTATAATATTACCGATTTTAATAGTCTAGGGCTTAAAAAGTTTGATCCTTTCTTCTTTCTTTGTAGAATCCCAACTGTGGAAGATTCATAGGGTGGGTGGACCCACCAATGTGCAGTCGTGCAGTGGCAATTATTCCAGGGCTTCTAAGACACAGAAACCAAGTTGATGCTGAGTGCTGACTTAGCCAAGATGCGGGAAAAGAATCGGCTGAAGAACAAGTTCTTTACGGTTCTTTTGATAGTTTTAGGGTTTGTGTTTTGGATGTATGTTAAGGCTTGAATGTATTGGATATTGAAATGTGTTAAATGTGAAGGATGTTGTAATGTTTTTGAAAAATCTGATGTTCCCAATGTTTTTGAAAATCTGATGTATGGATAACATTCAATGAAGTTGGTTGTTTTGAAGTAATTATGTCTTAAATGTTGGAAAAATGTGGTTGGTGAAATATGGTTAGCATTCAATGAGCAGCAGGTTGTTTGGAAGTAATTATGTATTATGCAAAGTGTATTATGCAAAGTGTATTGTGCAAAACATATTGGTCGAATCTTGTGCGAAATGAAATTGTGCATGACCTGTTCCTACAAATGAACACAATAACCTGTTCCTACAAAATGTACATTGCACAAACGAAATTGTGCATGACCTGTTCCTACAAATGAACACAATAACCTGTACATGACCTGTCCAAACTTTAAACAACAAACATGAAAGTAAAACAGAAAATACTAAACCACAAACTTTAAACGACTGAACATTAAACATCCAACCATACATGATAACCTACCTTAACATCATCAAGATAACAAGTCCAAAATATGATGATAATTGTCATAGTGTTTTAATAAGCAAAATAGACACAAAAGACTACATGGTTGTTTTAAGACAACCCAAAAACCATAACCCGACAACCCGAAAACCATAACACTTAAACACTTGGACCTGCCTGACCAGCCTCAGTAGCTTGATTACCATCTTTCTTCTTCTTACCTTTCCTCCCTTTCTTCGACTGGGCAAATTTTTTGGTCCTTCCACAAGTTCTTTGGTTGTGGCCCTTTACACCACACTTCTGGCACTTCACGGACTTCCATTTTCTTGTGAATTTGCCACCAACCACAGCCTGCTCATTATCAGCTTCAGCAGCCCTGTTTCTCTTGTTTCTTGCTTGTGAATCCCTTTTAAGTTCATCCTGCAACTCCACAGCATCCTTAATTCTTTTCTTCTTAGGTCTGCCGATAGGTGTGTGGTGCAGAGGTGGGGTTAGGTTGGTTGGAACCTGTGATTTTGGCCACAATTCTCTACCATTAATGGGACCAATGGTATGACTGTAAACCCTCTTCCATGTTTCAAGATAATAACATTCATTAACCCATGATTACGGGGGTCCAACCTCTTGGCCATTCATTGCCATGTCCCAATTGACAGCCACAGCATGCCTACAAGGGATTCCTGAAACTTCCCATTCTCTACAAGTGCAAACCCTATCCACAACATCCACAACATACTGTTTATGTGTTGCAGTACCATCCACTGTGACCTTACCACTGACCTGATACTTTGTCCCACCACTCCACCTAACATTATAATTTGCAGCTAATTTCTTTGTGTTTTAAAAAATCTTTGCAACTCTAGGAGTAAGTGGACCATTTGTCTGCCGAATCTTCCTGAGAACATTCACAATCCTCTGCATTAGATACTCTCTGACAAACTCCAAAGCAGAAATTATAGGCTTGTCTCGACCATTGATTGTCCTTGCATTCAAGACTTCACACATATTGTTCAACACCACATCAGATTGTGCCCTACCTGTATATCAAATTGCCAAACTCAATGATCAACATATGAACAAGACAGCAATAAACGACAGTTTTGGTATGAATAATAAACAGCAGTAAACAACAGTTATAAGCTTGGTATGAACAATAAACAACAATAAATAGCAGTAAACAGCAGTTATAAACTTGGTATGAACAATAAACAGCAGTAAACAGCAGTTATAAGCTTGGCATGAACAATAAACAGCAATAAACAACAGTTTTGGTATGAACACAACAGTTTTGATATGCATATACCTGTAAAATGAGACCTGCTCCAGTGAATGGGTGGAATACTTGCCAACCAGTTATAAGCTTCAATGTTGTACAACCTCAACTCCTCCATTTTTGCTTCAAAATATGGAACTGTATAAGCTTTGGATGCATTTTGAAGACAATCCTTGAAGGCATCTCCTCTCCATTGAAGTTTCATGTTCTGCCATATATGCCTTGCACAAAATCTATGCTCAGCTGCTGGAAATACCTGAGTTATGGCTGGTATTATTCCCTGTTTGATCACATTTCAAACATTAATCATACAAAACAGACTTAGGATAATTGCTGAATGTAATACCATACCTTTTGCCTGTCAGAAATGAAGGTGAAATTTGCATTATCTGGAAGATCCAAGTCATCTTTAATACACTGTAGGAACCAGATCCAGGAGTCTTTGTTCTCAGCCTCAACAATTCCATAAGCTAAAGGATAAATGCCATTGTTGGGATCTAAACCAACTGCGGTTAGCATCTGAACAGGGTAGGGGCCTTTCACAAATGCCCCATCTAACCCCAACAGTTCCCTCCTACACTCTTTAAACCCTTCTTTCAGTGGTCCCAGACAAACATAAATCCTCTTGAAGATCCTTGTGGGTGCATGTGGGTTACACTCAGGCTCAACAACAAATTTAACTGTTGTACCTTGATTGGTCCTGTGCAGTTCCATGACATAGTCCCTCAGGCTTGCATACTGATCTTTGAAGTCCCCTTGAATCTTCTTTGTAGCCTTGAGCTTTATCCTGAAAGCCTGTAATCAGTTTAAACTTAGTTAATGGTCTGTAATTAAAGAAAATAAACACAAGCAGAAATTAGGGTTTATATCTTCATTTTTGTCACAGACAGCTCATACTTCCTCCCAAGCTCTTCTTGTAGCCTTCTTACTGAATTATTAGGGTTGACTGCAATCTGATTCATCACAAACTCTTGTTTAGCTAAGAAGGTAGAAGTGAAAGGTTGTATTTTTCTGGATGTGAGACACTTGTGATCTGGTTGGTAAGTCTTTAGCACCCAAGTCTCATCTTCATCGCTCAATCTAGACAAGTACAAAACCCAAGGACAATCTACACTATTTAACGTACCCTTCCTTTTGTCATTGCATTCTACCAATCCCTTTTTAACCCCCTTTTTTGTCCCACTTGCAGAAGATTCCTTGCTTTTTATGCCACTTGCAGATTGTATATGGATACCTGGCCCACTTTCGCTGGGCGCAGTTTGATTCGGCCCACATGTGGAAATTGGACATCTACCCTCACAAACCACCCTAATTCTTTTTTTTTTTTTATCATTTCTCAGAAAAGACAGTGCCCTCCTTGTTTCTATTGCATGTTTGTTTATCTTGTCTTTTGCCACTTTGGCTGTTGGAAACCTCTGACCAACATAAAAGGTCACTTGGGATGTTGATTGTCCACCCCTCTTTTTCCTCCTCAACTCTCTTAATTTCATACTTCTCCTAGTTTCGAAATCTTCCATTTCCTCATCAGTCAAGCTGTCAAAGACTCATAACTTAGATTTTCATCATCTAGTAAGTCATCACTAGTATCCACATCATGGTTGCCAACAGACTCTACTTGAGCTCCCATAAACTCCACACCCCTGTCAACATTTGCATGGTAGTCCATCATGTCATACTCAGCCTCATCCATACTCTCTAACCTCTCTCCAAAGTCACTATCATCTAAATCATCACCCTCAGATGATTCATCATCATCAGCCTCAGCACCATCAGTTACCTCACCACCCTGATCATGCTCAGCCTCACCACCCTCATCATGCTCAGACTCACCACCCTGATCATGCTCAGCCTCACCACCCTCATCATGCTCAGACTCACCACCCTCAGCTTGCTTAGACTGACCAACCTCAGACTCATCACCCTCCGCTTGCTTAGACTCACCATCTATTGGAAAATCAGTTGAGAAATTTGCATTGTCAAAATCATAGCTAAAACTGTTAGTGAATGATGCATTCTCCACAACTACATTAGCCTCTACACCACCTACATTAGCCTCTACATCTTCATTAGTTACATTAACATCCTCTGCATTACCGGCATTACCCTCTACAACTTCATTGGTTATATTAACATCCTCTGCATTACCTGCATTACCTTCTACATTACCTGCATTACCCTCTACATCATCATTCACAATGGTTATATTAACATCCTCTGCATTACCTGCATTACCCTCTACATTACCTGCATTATCAGCAGCCTCTAAACCATCTACATCAATTACATATTTCCATTGAAGTAAGAGATTTTTTGATACCCTAAGTTTCTTTCTTCTAGGCCTTTGAATGGTATTAACAGCACCCCCCTCATTTTCTAATTCTTGAATAACCACCTTCGACGATTGTGTAGGACTAAAGTAATTTTTAACCTTAGTTTCACCATGTTCTATAAAGACCTTAATGACTTTGTTTTTTGCAACATATTTGGCCAAAAGCCTAACATCACCATCATTACCTAAAGGACATAATCCAACGTCTAAATCTAACTCAGATCTTAAAATGGTAATACAACTTCACATCAGGAACATATAGTTGAAGATCTCTCACCATCCAGTCGATTTCATGCACTGAAAATTCATCAATGCTGTAGTAGTCAACATAAGCAGCTTTGCCAAAGGCGTATTTTCTTCCTGGTGACGGAGTAAACACACCACCATAAAGAAGTTTTATGCTGAAAAAGTTCTCAAAACCATCTGCACATACATTAAACTCACATTAGGGTATAAAATTAGAGATATTGTTAGGGTTTTAACAGTTTATTTGTCTATATTGCATGTTCTTGAACCTGTACCATTCTTGCACAATGAAGCTAGGGTTTTAACGATACATACCGTAAACACTCTCCGATACAAAGGGCTTCACATACTCAGAATTGGACCGGAAATTCCACTGACGGTTGTTGTTTGGATGTTGAGGATTGTCGTCCTTCATTTTCGTGGGAAGATTATGATGATCAATCGATCAGATTTAGGGTTTAGATTGTGAAGAGATTAGGGGAAGATGATGAGCCGGTTTCGCCTTTGGGAGGGAGGGAAAACAACTGACAATGAGGGAGTAGGGGTGCATGCATACTTTTATATGTTAGGCACAAAGAAACTGACCAAAATACCCCTCACGTGATATGAACGTGGGGTCACTTAATAGAGAAAACAAACTAAAGTTAGACCCAGGGACTATCCGGGAACAAAATGAAAACTTGGGGACTATTGAGGTAATTTTAGAAAGTTGGGGACTATAGGTGAAAAAAGGCGAAACCACAGGGACTATCCGGGCATTTTTCTCTTTTGTTTCTTTAAAATTCAAGAACCACTGACCGTTTCTAAATCCTCTCTCCAAAAACAACAAAAATTAAAATAACATAAGAATGATAACCATACTGTGAAGAATATATACTAAAATGTTCCAGTACATCTCATTCAATTTATCTGCACAAAAAAGAAAACATTAACCACAACAAAATAAAATTAATCAACATCAGGAATGAGATGAGAGTAGAGATCGGTGTCCGTCCTCATGTGAGTCAACGGAATCTTCCCTACAGATGCAACCTTTCTTTTTGCAGCGCACGGTTTCGGTTTTGCTTTTACTTTTTCTTTCCCTTTCGTTGCTTTGCATGAGTTTGTGCAGAAGCAACAGAGCTCTTATTTGACATCTGCAACCACGGGTGCACTTTTTACCTCAGATGACCCATTTTTCTTTCCCTCTTGCTCCTCCAAATCCAAATCTGCTGATGTTTGGCTAGACGATAATAATCCATGTAGCTGCAGCAGGGGTAGGTCAAGACGCTCTATAAACAAGTTAATATCTTGATGTTTATCAGATGCTTCTGCACTGCATAAATCAAGTAATATTGTGTACAAGGTCAAGTCCAGAGTCCGTGATAGTATAGTTTATGTGGATACTACAACTTACTGTAACATATTAAGGACTGATTCACGATCTTTGAACAAATCCTGCAACTGTAACAAAATAGAGAAAACAAATAATAATGTTGGTTAAAATCAATAGAATTATATAATTATTTTGTTACATTAATACCTTGGACGTCTTCACTGCTTCTTGTTTGAGTCTGTCTGACTCATTTTCCAGTTTTAACATTTGGCTTTCTTCAAACGCGAGTGCTTCCAGAGCCAAATTCTCCTTTTCTAGCTTTTCTTTATCTGCTAACTCCTTTTCTCTTACAGCTATAGTCAATCTCATCTTTAATACCTTACGCATCTAATAGGAATTTTCTTTTTGATAGAAATTAGCACCAAACAGTTCACAGCAATTCTTAATCAAAACACAAAAGTATTTAACAAAGCTATACCACATCATAAGCTCCAAGAGATCTTCTTCCTTCGTTAAAAGCACCAGACATACGGAGCTGAAGTTCTTTTAGATCTTTAGCTAAAACCGTCTTCTGTGCATGCAGTTCCCTAGCATGCTACATCGTTAACCAAAATTAAGTAAATTCACCAGTATGTCTGATAGTCCGATAACAACAAAAATAAGACAAATGTTGTGTTATATATCCTTCTAAGAACTAAAAAAATATACATCTACAGAACTAACAGAAGTCATAAGCAACTACTCGTTTGCCACTATCAGAAATATTACTTAACATACAATTGTAAGAATCCATATGCCTACTCATATGATCATCAATTAACCGATCAAAAGATCTAAAAGTTTAGTTCTAATGGTTTAAAGCTTGTACTGTCTACGTGAAATGAGCATAATGGATATTTATCATATAAATTAATTGAGCAAAAGCCAAAAGGTAAGACATATCAAAAACAAAATATAATTTTTCTTGAAGAAGTTAATTTACAACAATGTCATTTGTTTCCTTTATGGGCTGCTGTGCCTGTTTAAGTGCCTCCACCATTGCAAGAATATCTAAACTACTCTTAGCCGCTTCCGCTTTTGCATCTTCTGCAGCTTTCTCGTTCAGTTCCCCTTTTCTCTTTAAACTGATAGCACGATCCAACCTTGAAGCCAAAATTTTCTGCACAAACTCGAGTATTATAGAACAATAACATATATGCTAATTTAGATGACTAATAGAGTTGTAAAATAATGTAGTTGGAATGAGTTTCACCTTGTTGTTTGTAGCATCTTCGATTAAATTATTAAGAAGTTCCAATTCACTGGCAATATTGTCAATGTCGAATGTGCAGACGTCCTCATGATTTGCCATTTCAACCTCACAATCTTTTTAATCAGTAATTGCCCTAAATGCTTACAAAATTCGCGATCACTGAATAATCTTTCTATTCAATGAAATTTTTTTATATAAAACATAGTTATGGAAATTTATTCGACTAACGTAAGCCGCATACCTGCAATGCAAACTGTTTTTTTACAAATGATCAAGCCTTCATGAAGACATGAACCTGCAATCGATTACGAGCCAACAAAAACGATAAAATTTAGGTAGATCAAAAGTTTAAAATGATTATGTACTAGTGTAAATCAACAACTCGATAACGTAATTCGATTGGAAATATGCAAAATCTAATCAACAGTTGCCCGATGATAATTTTAAATTCAAATTTGGCGCCAACTTTAGTGTAATCTTGTAATCTTTTTTTATTACGTGTTAGAAATCATAATTGAAAACGTTCTATTCAAATATAATAACGATTTACATATCTTACAAGAACTTAAACACAAAACTTATAGAAAAAGGAACAATCGTTTTAACAACTGGAACGAAGCAACTGAATCTATATATAAAGAAACGAATTAAGCTATTATAAATTGTTTACCAGATTAAAACGTTTACCAGATGACAAAATGAGGACCGGTCGTTTTAGGGTTTCTGAGTTTTTGACGCTTCAGAGAGAGTATTGACTTGTGTGTCATGTGACCCTTTTTTATATAAACACAAGAATATAACTTCATTACTTCAACCCTCCAAATTCCATACTTAAGTTTAATAGCTTTTTAGTCCCAGCCACCAACTTATCACTTACTTCATATTTGTCCTCTAACACACTAACACAGATATTACAATTTAAATTTAGGTTATAGATCATTTTGTTACTTACCCATCGGTTTTTTATTTGGTTCGGTTTTTTCGGTTCAGTTTTATCGGTTAATTCGGTTTTTTGCACATCCCTAATGTACACTTTGCACTCTTTACTTTCTAAGTATGGATGAGGTTATAAGTTTATGTTAAATTGATGTAAAATGATCATTTACCCTTTAACAATTAATATAAACAAAAGGGTACAACGAATAAGTGGGGCATGAGGCCCTTAACACCCCTCTCAAATGGAAAACGAACAATCGTTTTAACAACTAATATAAACAAAACTTATAGAAAAACGAACAATCGTTTTAACAACTGGAACAAAGCAACCGAATCTATATATTTTCTTTGAACGGAATCTATATATAAAGAAAAGAATTTAGCTATTATAGATTGTTTACCGGATGACAAAATGAAGACCGGTCGTTCTAGGGTTCTAAGTTTTAGACCCTTCAAAGAGAGTATTGACTTGTGTGTCATGCGACCCTTTTTTATATAAACATAAGACCCTCCAAATTCCGTACTTAAGTTTAACTATGTAAGATTAAATATATTATTAATGTAATATTTAATCTTTTAGCCTTTATAATCATTTATATTATATTAGATCAAAATATATTAATAACCTATTAATAATTAGTTGGTAATTGTTGATGGACCATATTACCCTTATTAACTAATTGGGTTTCCTCTTGGGTGTATAAATAAGGAGCTTATTAGAGAGTTAAAGGGTTAGACAATTATACAATACACACAACCCTCATAACATCAATTTTCGTCTCTCTCTCTCTCCATAACCGAAATCAACCCTACTTTCGGTTTCATCACCATCATCACCTTACACCCTAAGGAGGAACCGGATCATCCTACAAGTATGTCGAACTCAATGGCTGGATCTCTGACTGGATTCTCCACTGCTTTGAATGCTATAACAGGTATGTTATTCATGTTTTCCATTAAGTTTAAACAGAACTGATCAACATGTGGTATCAGAGCATATGTTGATAAATCAGTTCTGTTTTCGTATCCATCATTCTGGGATCATAATCTGGAAAACGGAATTTTTTGAAAGTTTATAAAAATCAAAACTGTTTTCGAGTTCCTTGTTGCCGAAATCCCTGTTTTCGGAAAATGTTATTTGATAAATTGACTCGAAATCATAAAGGGTTAAACTTGTTGTCACGAAATCCATTACAAAAACCATTAAAATTCAGGTTTCGGATTTCCAGAATTATGTTTTAAATTTTTAGGGTTCATCATTTTGTTCTAAATAAAACTCGAAAATTCCATAAATTTTGGAATATAATTTGGATTAGTGGGTGTTTTTATTATTTTGATCTTAATTTTATCTATTAAAATTTTCGAAAACTGTTAATGGATTTTCAGTTATTATTTTCGAAATCTTTTGATAAGATTAGATCAAAAATAAAATAGGAAATACTATCCCAAAATCCCTTAAATTTCGAGTTTTAGTTATTATCACAAGAAACAGCTATTAACAGTGGGTTTCGAAATTATCAACATGTCGCACAAGGCCTTTTTCAGTCGCACAAGATCAGATCAGATATGATCTGATCGCACAAGACATTCGCACAAGATCAGATCACATATGTGATCTGATCGCACAAGGGAAATCGCACAAGAACTTATGGATGGCACAAGACCTGTGGATCGCACAAGATAGTGCTAATCGCACAAAACTTGGGCCTGACTAATCGCACAAGTTTTGGGCCTCACTGATCGCACAAATTTTGGGCCTCACTGATCGCACAAGACTTGGGCTTTATTTACATCACACA
Organism: Helianthus tuberosus; assembly: GCA_030545235.1. Taxonomy (NCBI): domain Eukaryota; kingdom Viridiplantae; phylum Streptophyta; class Magnoliopsida; order Asterales; family Asteraceae; genus Helianthus; species Helianthus tuberosus. The sequence goes on from CM060427.1 coordinate 58,430,965, forward strand.
AGTTTTGGGCCTTATCGATCGCACAAGGCATTACTGATCGCACAAGGCATTACTGATCGCACAAGTTCGATCCGCGCTAACAGGTGGTTTGCTATTAAATACTTGGTTTTGTTAATACTAAATTAATCAGAATCAGATTTCGATCAGAATCAGATTTCGATCCGCGCTAACATGTGGTTTGCTTTTGATAAGTTTAGATCAGAAATAAAATAGGAAATACTATCCCAAAATCCCTTAAATTTCGAGTTTTAGTTATTATCACAAGAAACAACTATTAACAGTGGGTTTCGAAATCATAAATGTACTAATCGCACAAGTCCCTTAACAGTCGCACAAGATCAGATCAGATATGATCCGATCGCACAAGACATTCGCACAAGATCAGATCACATAAGATGTGATCTGATCGCACAAGGGAAATCGCACAAGAACTTATGGATCGCACAAGACTTGTGGATCGCAAAAGATAGTGCTGATCGCACAAGACTTGGGCCTTACATACATCGCACAAGTTATTGGGCCTTACTGATCGCACAAGTTATTGGGCCTTACTGATCGCACAAGTTATTGGGCATTACTGATCGCACAAGTTCGATCCGCGCTAACAGGTGGTTTGCTATTAAATACTTAGTTTTGTTAATACTAAATTAATCAGAATCAGATAATTTTTACAAAACCAAAATAGCTTAACTTGAATGAGCTTCTTATGTATTAATTCTGGCCAAAGCTGATTTAATACATCTATTTATTGTTCAAGTATTATAAAAGCTATGTTAAGTATGCATTACAAACGTGAAATGTCTTAATTCTGGCCAAAGCTGATTTAATTCATTTATGTTTAGCATGCTTGACAAGTGCATAACTAAAGTGATTGTCTCATTTCTGGCCAAAGCTGATTGGTCACAATTACTTTGCACACATATTTAAATGATTACACTTCTGGCCAAAGCTGATTTGTCTTCGTTTAAATAGAATTTTACTAAGTCTATTATTTTGATGTTAGTAATAGACAATATCACAACTTCATAATTAAAATGGTCATTACTTATGCCTGCCTTAGTATAACATGCCCTTAGATCACATTAAGACTTCTTTCTTAGTATCATAACTTGCTCACCTTATTTCCACTATCAGCACCCAATCAGGGGATTCCACCTTTGACTGGTGATAACTTTGCTGCATGGAAGGATGCCCTCATGCTTACACTTTGATTATCGCACAAGATAGTGCTGATCGCACAAGACTTGGGCCTTACATACATCGCACAAGTTATTGGGCCTTACTGATCGCACAAGTTATTGGGCCTTACTGATCGCACAAGTTATTGGGCATTACTGATCGCACAAGTTCGATCCGCGCTAACAGGTGGTTTGCTATTAAATACTTAGTTTTGTTAATACTAAATTAATCAGAATCAGATAATTTTTACAAAACCAAAATAGCTTAACTTGAATGAGCTTCTTATGTATTAATTCTGGCCAAAGCTGATTTAATACATCTATTTATTGTTCAAGTATTATAAAAGCTATGTTAAGTATGCATTACAAACGTGAAATGTCTTAATTCTGGCCAAAGCTGATTTAATTCATTTATGTTTAGCATGCTTGACAAGTGCATAACTAAAGTGATTGTCTCATTTCTGGCCAAAGCTGATTGGTCACAATTACTTTGCACACATATTTAAATGATTACACTTCTGGCCAAAGCTGATTTGTCTTCGTTTAAATAGAATTTTACTAAGTCTATTATTTTGATGTTAGTAATAGACAATATCACAACTTCATAATTAAAATGGTCATTACTTATGCCTGCCTTAGTATAGCATGCCCTTAGATCACATTAAGACTTCTTTCTTAGTATCATAACTTGCTCACCTTATTTCCACTATCAGCACCCAATCAGGGGATTCCACCTTTGACTGGTGATAACTTTGCTGCATGGAAGGATGCCCTCATGCTTACACTTGGGCTGCTGGACTTTGATTATGCTCTAAGAGAGAATAAGCCAGCGGACCTTACTGCTACAAGTACTGCTGCTGAGCAGTTACTTCATGATAAGTGGACTAGGTGTAACCGCATGTCTCTCATGTTCATGAAGCAGTCCATTCATAACTCAATCAGAGGGGCCATTCCTGATTCTGAAGATGCTAAAACCTACTTGGCTTCTGTGGAGGATCAATTCAAGGGAACATCAAAAGCACACGCTAGCACTCTTATCCTCAAGCTGGTGACGACTAAGTATGATGGGAGGAGCGGCATTCGCGAACACATCATGATGATGCATGACATGGCCAATAAGTTGAAGGGCCTAGAAATGGAGATCAGTGATGGTTTTCTGGTTCACTTCATCATCACTTCGCTTCCTTCGTCCTATGAAGCATTCAAGATCAATTACAACACTCAGAAGGACAAATGGACGATGAGTGAGCTGATTGCTATGTGCGTGCAGGAGGAAGAGCGTATGAAGATGGATCGCACTACTTATGTTGCTAACTTCACCACCTCCAATTCTAAGAAGAGGAAGCACAATTATCAAAGAAAGGATGCTTCTAAGGTCCAAAAGCCAAATCCAAATCCTCATACAAGTGCACCTTCCAGCTCTAAGAACTCCTTAGGCAAACCCTACTGCAAGTTCTGTAAGAAAACAGGACATAAGCAAAAGGAATGCCCTGACTTCAAGGAGTGGCTGGCTAAGAAAGGTAACGATTTTTTCATGATACTTGAGTCCTTTAATTTAAATGTTCCTGCTAATTCTTGGTGGTTTGATTTTGGTTCTATGGTTCATGTTACCAATTCACTTCAGGGATTCCTTACAATCCGGAAGCTGGGAAGAAACCAAAGAACACTTAAAGTTGGAGATGATCGAGAATTAGAAGTGAAGGCCATAGGAACATTACAATTATTTTTGAAAACTGGTTTATGTATTAAACTTTATGATACCTTATATGTTCCTGAGGTAACTCGGAACCTTGTATCAGGACCAAAGTTAGACATGGACGGTTTTGTCGTTTCTCATGGTCATCGCAAACTCTCTATTCTCTATGATTCCATTGTTTATGGTACTGGCATTCTGGATGGTGGTCTCTATAGATTAGAACTAGATGATAATTTTTCCAAATCTTTGTTGTCATATAATAGTAATGAATCACTCACAAAGATGAAACAGGTTCGAGACTTAGAGACTTCATCTATGTTATGGCATCAACATTTAGGCTACATCTCAAGAGAACGATTAAATCGTCTCGTAAAGGATGAAGTCTTACCTCCTCTCGATTTTACTGATTTTGGAACATGTGTCAAATGTCTTAAAGGCAAAATGACATTAGCGAATAAGAAAGGTGCCACTAGGAGCTCTAATTTATTAGAACTCATTCACACTGACATTAGTGGTCCTTATCAAATCGCTGGTATAACAGGACATACTTCATTTATCACTTTCATTGATGATTATTCTCGTTACATGTACTTGTATCTTATAAAGGAAAAATCTAAATCTCTTACAACTTTTAAAGATTATAAAGCTGAAGTTGAAAAGCAATTAGATCGTCAGATTAAAGTTGTGAGATCAGATAGAGGCGGTGAATATTATGGAAGACATACTGATGTGGGTAAAGCTCCTGGTCCATTTCATGAGTTTTGTAAAGGCCAGGGGATTGTGAACCAATACACCATGCCTGGTACACCTCAGCAGAATGGTGTCGCTGAACGAAGAAATCGTACCCTTATGAACATGGTGCGCAGTATGTTAGCCAACACTAATTTACCATTATTCCTCTGGACTGAAGCGTTAAAAGCAGCTGTTCATATACTCAATAGAGTTCCTTCTAAGTCTGTCCCTAAAACTCCTTATGAACTTTGGACAGGAAGGAAACCGAGTCTTAAATATATAAAAGTATGGGGCTGCATTGCTGAAGCAAAACTCTATAATCCTTTCCTAAGGAAACTTGACCCTAAAACAGTTACCTGCTTCTTTATCGGGTATCCTGATCATTCAAAGGGTTATCGTTTCTATTGTCCTTCCCATGTCACCCGTATTGTTGAAACCAAGCGTGCTGCGTTCCTAGAGGATTTCAAGGTCAGTGGGAGCAGTACTAACCCTTACGAAGAATTGCAAGAAGTACAAGACGCGGGGGGAGAGACTCGTCGCTTATCATTACTCCGTTTACTCCTCTTGTACCCCATGCAACAACTGTACCTGAAGCCACTGCACAAAATCCATCTCCACAATCAGAACCCATTATACCTCATAACGAAGGCACATCAAACGCTCAAAACCAAGACAACGCTGAACCCGATAATCAACTCAGGAGGTCATCTAGGCAAAGAAGGCCTACAAATTGGGATGATTATGTTACCTACCTGACTGAAATGGATGCTGGAAAGCTCAGTGATCCGATCTCTTATAATGAAGCCATTAGCAGTGATCAGTCTTCTGAATGGAATAAAGCAATGATTGATGAGCTTGAATCCATGAAGAAAAATGACGTTTGGGATTTAGTCGAATTACCCAATGGTGCCAAACCTGTAGGTTGTAAATGGGTGTTCAAAAACAAAACTGGATCCGAATGGGAACGTTGAACGCTACAAAGCGAGATTGGTTGCAAAGGGCTACACTCAGAAAGAGGGAATTGATTATCCAGAGACGTTTTCACCTGTCTCTCGTAAAGATTCATTAAGGATCGTTATGGCCCTAGTAGCTCATTTTGATTTAGAGATGCATCAGATGGACGTCAAAACTGCTTTCCTTAACGGAGACTTAGACGAAGATGTTTACATGAAACAACCTGAAGGCTTTAAACCTGAAGGTCAGGAGCATCTAGTCTGTAAGTTGAAGAAATCCATTTATGGGTTAAAACAAGCATCACGTCAATGGTACCTCAAGTTTGATGAAGTCATGAAGAGGCAACGTTTTATGAAGAATCAAGTGGATCAATGCACCTACCTCAAGATGAGTGGGAGTAACTTTACTATACTTGTCCTTTATGTAGACGATATTCTATTGGCAAGTAATAGTTTAGACATGTTGCATGAGTCGAAGCGGTTACTCTCGCATAACTTCGACATGAAGGATCTCAGAGATGCTTCTTACGTCATTGGCATCGAAATTCACCGAGATAGACACAAAGGGATCTTAGGATTTGTTAGGGGAGGATTTCTTAATGACCCGTGATCCTCAATTGTTATCCTGTTTGGTGATCCTTACTTCTGTGTCAGTTAGTGATCCTCAGAAGTGCTTCAGGATCAGGATCATGGATCATCCTAAGGATCCTTATACTAATGATTGTCTGCTTTGAATTCGATATTGTTTTGCAGGAATACCAGCTTGGACTTAGTCTTGGTAACGTTCCTGGAGAATATTCAACGCTTATTCCGCACGTGCTTGACCATGGTGAACGTTATGGAGATCGTGGGGAGAAGGCATGAATTGCGGATAGTTAGTTATTTAGATATTTTACTAAATTTAAAAGGGGTAGTGATGGAGAGGGTGAAACCCGAGCTATAAAGTGTCTAATTTGTGTGTTTCGTTACGTTTTAAGTGATTATACGTGTCGAATAAGATAACTATGAGAAATTGTGGTTGTGCAGGTTAATTGCTTGAATTCGAGGAATTTAACACATTTAGAGTCCATGTGGAATGTTCGATGTTGGCGAACGCAGCAAATGGAAGGGTTCAGATGCGTTTCGGGTCGAATGGATGGTTTGGTTGCGCGAGGAAATAAAGTCAAGGGGCTGAAGTGTCATTACATGGAAGTTAATTACGAGTGGTAGTTGGTGTTTTGGTCAAAAAATCTGATGAGGATAATGCAACCAAACTCTTTGTTACGGGGAATGATGCTTTAAATGTAGAACAATGATAAGGATCACTTCAATGTAAATTGCACAAACGACACAAGGATTTATACGGGGAAAAAACCCTTGATCAAGAGTTGATCTCCGGCACAAAAAACCCCGGGTGATGGAAACTACCGATCACCAAGCTTAAATAAATCAATAAATGTTTACAACTTCGGATAGTAACGAGCTAGGTACAAGGATCACTAGGGTGAAATGTGTGAAAGTCAGTGAAAACTGTTAAGTGTTTGTCGAGAGCTTCAAGAGTGCAATTGTACGAGAGTGTGTGTAGCTGAAAATGGCTAAGTGTTCTAATTACTAGCTCGTCACCCCTTTAAAAAAAGAAGTTAACTACGCTAACAAACTTTCCGACTTTTGTGCTATGCTCCCACGTTCTCCACAACGTCCATTTCCAGTCAAACGTGTGCGAAATACCCGTGGAATATTCCATAGTAACGTTGCCAAGACCAAGTCAAGCTTGTTACTCCTGCAAAATAATACGGAACACAAACAAACAATCGTTAGTATGAGGATCCTTAAGGTGATCCATGATCCTTATCCTGAAGCTCTTCTGAGGATCACTATCTATCACAGAAGTAAGGATCATTAGTTAGGATAACAAGTAAGGATCACTAATTGTTAGAAAATCCTCCTCTAACAATTGCCCCCAAAATATAAGGAGTAATATGTAAAATGAACGAATTATATTTTCTTGATCTTATCCGCAACTAACTATCGCAAATATAGCCGTTGTTGTAGAACTATCCGTTGCAACTATGACGTCACAGAAGTGACAACCTTGCACAATCATCATTATAAATAGGAGTTATAGATAGGATCGTTTGCATTTAAATTTCAGAGATACTCCCTTTATAACTGCATCCGAAGATAAACAGGTATTCTCTCTTCATCTTCTTCCTTCTTTTGCTCTGTTTTCCGTCTCTTCCCATCATTCTATCAAAGATGTTGCTCCGGAACTCCCCAGCTAAGGATCACCCGAAAAACAGCCCACTGAAAAGCCAGGGGATCATCGAAGATTCCATAAAAGAACGCTGCTGTTTCAACGATGCACAGATTGATAGGATCCGCCACTGCTTCCCGGCGAACACCGTGTTTAAGTCTTTTGATCCCAATGCCCTGAGTGATCATATTTCCGACAACTGGGTTGCTTTTCCTGTCACTCCGTTCACCATAGGCTATACATATCCTTTTCCAGCCTTCACCCAATCTTTCTTTTCCCTAACCGGCATCTCTTACATCCAAGCCATGCCGATGATCTGGAGGGTTTTGTATACCCTTGAAAGGATCATCGAGCAGGAAGGGATAGACCTAGGAATGTCAGAGCTGGGAGAGCTGTATGATCTTACTACCTTTGGTTCTCATCGCTATTTGTTTAAACGTAAACCTGGTGAGGAACACCCGATCTTCAAAGCTACCAAGAATGATGCTAACTGGAAGCGGCGTTTCTTTTTCGTCAAGAGAGATTCTATTGATGACGGAAAGGATCTACCCAAGAAATGGGCTACCCATGGTAGGGTGGAGGATCCTGAGAAGGATCACCAGAGAACTTTCTTTTGATATAAGGATCACTTATATACTTTTTCTTTCTTGTTATGCAGCTATCACTGTTTCACACCTCAGACTGTCTCCTGCTGCCAAAGAGAGACTCATCGCTTTCAAGAAACTTGATCCTGAAACAAGATCTTTCATGACAACCACCCAGGATTCTCAGGAGGTATCCTCAGGCTCTATCACGATGTCAAGTAAGTATCTTTGTTTAAAAATTTAAATAAATAGTGAAATATAAGTGAAGTAAAGATACTTATCTTGTTTTGGTTGTGAAGGTGCTGGAAAATCCACCAAGTCTGCTTCAAAGTTCAATGTCACCGATCTCACCACCGTCAGATCCTCCAAAAGAAAGGCTCCTACCAGCCCTACAGCTTCAGTCCCCAAGGCGCCCCTCAAAGGAAAGGGAATCAAGAAGAGAAAGGCCTCTGAAGCTGAGGATCTGCAGGGTCTGCCTCTGATCCGCCACCAATTCCTCGAGTACTTCAACGATGTAAGGATCACTGTCCCTGCTCGTATATCCTGCTGATTTGAGGATCACTTGGTCCTGACCTTATCTTTTATCCCCTTTGCAGAAATTCACTGAGATTGAGGACTATGTTGGCCACGTTGAGGATCAGGATAGGAAGATTGCCGACCTTCAGCAGGTTGCATTGCTAAAGGACCTCAAAATTGCTGATCTTCAGAAGGAGCTCCAGGATGCCAAGACTAAGACGGCTAAACTTCTGATCGACCTTGACTATGAAAAACATGATCTCATAGAAGGTGCAAAGGTCTTTGCTGCCATCACAATGTATCAGACAAAACTAAAGATGGCCCAGGAAGCTCAAGATCCTAACTTCGACAGAAGCAGCTGGGATGTTGAGGACTGGAAAGCAAGGTTGGCTGATCTTGAAGATGATGAAGAGGTTGAGGAGGTTTTGGCGATCGAGGCTGGAGGCAAGGGTGAAGGTGGTGAAGCAAGTGGAGCCGGAGGTGGTGATGCAGGGAAGGTTTAGGCTGCATGATTGGGCGATGATGGAAACTTCTAGACATAGCCGGAGCCCAATTTTTTAGTTTGATGGTTGTTTTGTTGAACAATTTGATGGTTTGTACTGAACAATAGTTTTTAGGATTAAGGATCATGTATGATCCTTTGGACAATAGGCAGGATTGCAAATGGTGGAGGGATCCTCTGTTTGGGGGATGAAGCCATTGTGATCCTGCCGCCTTTATATTCCTGCACTACTTTTGAACCTATTATCATGGACACCCTTTACCTACCCCAGCGGACGGGCCACGTATTGCTGGTAGATGCTCGGGGTAGGTAATTTTGACAACCTTTTAAGGGTTAATCTTTTGTTAATAAATAAAACCTTAATCTTTTTGTCGCTTATCTTGTATTGTTATCCTTTTTGTTTCTTTAATTCTCAATTGTTTTGATGTACACTTATTGAATAAGCAATTTTGAATAAGTCAGATTGAAAATATTTAGGACATGATCCATGATCAAATATCCTATAGTTAAAGAATCCCAAAAAGTAATATATTTTAAGGATCACAAGTTTAGTTGTCAAATTTTAAGGGTTATTCAAATAAACAATGAATAGAATTAAAAATAGTTAAGGATCATACCTGAGGATCTAAGTTAGGATCCTAACCATAATCAGGATAACTATAAGATAAACCTTAGAGAGAAGTAAGGATCAAGGATCCCTAGTTGCTTATCTTCAAGGACCTGAAATAGAGCATAACTTGGGACTAAGCCAATATAAGATAAGAGTTAGCAACTGGGGACAAGCCCAAGGATAACTGGGGACAAGCCCAAGGATAACTGGGGACAAGCCCAAGGATAAATGGGGACAAGCCCAAGGATAACTGGGGACAAGCCCAAGGATCGTATGTAAACTGGAGTATGGCCCTAACTGGCGGCTATCCAAACTTAGTGACATGAAAATGTCAAAACCTTAGCTAACGCGAAAACGTTAGAAACCTTAGGAACGGATGTATGGTACGTCTACCATTATACGTAGGATCCTAGGTACAGCCAGTACAATGGAATTATCAGCCCCTAAAGCGAGTACTGGTCCCACTGCCTTGAACTATACCAGGATCATCATGCGCTACAGGCGGAACTGGGGTCAAGCCCAAATAACTGGGGTTAAACCCAAGGAACGGATTGCTTCTGCAGATAACCAATATTTTGCTAAGGATACCTGAACTTTCAAAACTTAAAATCATGTGAGAGATGGATAAAGGACACATGATCCTTATCCTTATGAGAAAATAAAGAAATGAAATAGTTCAAGATTAGGATATTACCAAAGTAAGGATCACCGATACTTTAAGGATCCTTCAAGGATAACTCCAATGTAAGGATCATCTGTGCGATGAGGATCCTGCTCACATGAAATATTTATTCAAGTGGACAGCATTCCAAGCTCTTGGTAGCAAATCACCTTCCATGGTTAGCAATCTATATGCCCCCTTTCCTGCTTCAGCTTCAATCAAATAAGGGCCTTCCCATTTTGGAGCCAATTTTCCATCAGCAGGATTGGTGGTATTCTGAAATGCTTTCCTTAATACCATATCTCCAACTTGAAACTTCCTGATCCTGACATTTTTGTTGTAAGCACCAGCCATTCTTTGTTGATAACTGGCCATCCTTATCCTAGCCAGATCCCTGATTTCTTCAATAGTTTCCAGGTCTTGAGCCAAGTTCTCATCATTTTCCTCAGGATCACGGGTACTTGTTCTAGCAGTTGAAATCACCATTTCTGTTGGGATCACTGATTCTGCCCCAAATACCAAAGAAAATGGCGTTTGACCAGTAGCATTCTTAGGGGTTGTCCTATCAGCCCAAAGCACATAAGGTAGTTCTTCTGCCCATTTCCCCTTCTTGGATCCAAGCTTCTTCTTCAAATTGTTGATGATGATCTTGTTGGATGATTCTGCTTGACCATTAGCTTGTGGGTGGACTGGTGTTGATGTTATCATCTTAATCCCCCAGCTGTCACAAAAGTTAGTAGTTCTGCCCCCAATGAATTGGGAACCATTATCACATATAATTTTAGAAGGAATACCGAATCTAGTTATAATATTTCTTTTAATGAAGGATATAACTTCCTTTTCTCTGACTTGGGCAAAAGCTTCAGCCTCTATCCACTTGGAGAAGTAATCAGTCATTGCAAGCATGAATACTTTTCCACCAGGTGCCTTAGGGAACTTACCAACTATATCCATACCCCATCTCATAAATGGCCAATAGGAGGATATAGGATGCAAAAATTCAGCTGGTTGATGAAGGATATTGCTGTGTCTCTGACAAGGATCACATCTCTTAGCATACTCCACAGCATCTCTCTTCATAGTTGGCCAATAGTATCCTGTCCTCAGGATCCTTGAGAATAATGCCCTGCCCCCAGTGTGGTTTCCACAATCTCCTTCATGGAAGTCTTTTAAAACTTCTTGGATTTCAGGATCCTCAATGCATCTCAAGTATGGTCCTGCAAGAGATCGTCTATACAACATATTATTTAAAATTGAGAATTGAGATACCTTAATTTTGAAAGCCCTAGGGTTTTCTCCTGTAGGAATCTCTCCATGTTGTAAGTATCTCATGATTGGTGAGATCCATGATCCTGATCCTGAATGGGATTGAGTATCCTCACTAGGGATAATTGCAGAATTCTTTCCTATCTCCATAGCCACATGATCCTCGATAGCCGGGGTCAGGATATGGATAATAGGGATCTTGATATCCTCCGGGATCTTCAAAGATGATCCTAAGTTAGCCAATGCATCAGCTTCTGTATTTTCTTCCCTTGGTACCTGTGTCAAACTAAAGGAAACAAAGGAGAGTGCCAATTCTTTGACTATCTCTAAATATTTGGTTAGCTTTTCACCTTTAACAGCATAGGATCCATTAAAGTAGTTTGTAATTAACAATGAATCTACATGTACCTCAAGATACCTGATCCCCATATGCTTAGCAATTTGCAAACCAGCAATTAAGGCTTCATATTCAGCCTCATTGTTAGTGGTTTGGAACTCACAAGCTATAGAGTGGGGTATTATGTCCCCCTGTGGCGATTTTAGTAGTATTCCAAGCCCTGTGCCTTTGACATTTGAGGATCCGTCAGTATAGAGTATCCAAGGATCCTTGGTCTCCTCTAGCTGCTGGACTTCTAACTCAGCTTCTTTTTGTAAATCACTACTGAAATCAGCCACAAAGTCAGCTAATGCTTGGGATTTGATGGCTGTCCTAGGCTCATATCTTATATCATAGGCACTAAGCTTCACTGCCCACTTAGCCATCCTTCCTGACATCTCTGGTTTCCTGAGGACATTCTTAATTGGAAAATTAGTTTTAACAACAATAACATGAGTTTCAAAATAATGTCTCAACTTAGTAGATGCCATAATTAATGCAAGAATAAGCTTTTCGAGGTGTGAATACCTGGATTCGGCATCAAGTAAACTTTTACTTACATAATAGACAGGATGTTGTGTACCTTCATGATCCTTAACAAGGACCGCACTTACTGCTTTTGAGGATACTACAAGATACAAGGATAGCACATCGCCTTTTTCTGGTTTTATCAAGGACGGGGCTGAGGATAGGTAATTTTTTAGAGCTCTTAAGGCATTTTCATGCTTCTCAGTCCACTCAAATTTCTTGTTCTTCCTTTGGATATCATAGAATTCTTTGCACTTCTCTGAGGATTTGAATATAAATCTGTTCAAAGCTGCTATCCTGCCTGTTAGCCTTTGGATATCCTTAGCATTGGCCGGAGATTTGATATTCACTAAGGCTTTGATTTGATCTGGACTGGCTTCAATGCCTCTCTTGGTCACCATGTATCCTAAGAATTTGCCTGCTTTAACACCAAAGTTACATTTTGAAGGATTAAGTTTCATGTTATATTTATCAAGGATATTGAATGCTTCCTCCAAGTCTCTTAGGTGATCCTCAGCCTTTATTGATTTTACCACCATATCGTCTATGTAAACCTCCATAGTTTGTCCAATCTGATCCTTGAACATCATATTCACCAGCCTTTGATAAGTTGCACCTGCATTTCTTAGTCCGAACGGCATAGCAATATAGCAGTATATACCAGTTGGAGTCATGAAGGTTGTATCCTCTTGATCAGATGGTTCCATTTGGATTTGTTGAAATCCAGATGAAGCATCCATAAAAGTTAACAGTTCATGACCCGCAGTTGCATCCACCATGGAGTCAATGTGGGGTAATGGGAAAGGATCCTTGGGACATGCCTTATTTAAATCGGTAAAATTGACACATACCCTCCACTTTCCGTTTTTCTTTTGAACAACAACCACATTGGACAACCATCTTGGATATTTGACCTCTCTAATAATACCTGCCCGAAGCAATTTCTCTACCTCTTCCTGGATAATGGCATTTCTTTCTGGTGCAAACTTTCTTCTCCTTTGATGGATTGGTTTGAAGGACCTATCAATGCCAAGTTTGTGAGTGATTACATCTTTAGATATGCCTGTCATGTCTTCGTGTTTCCATGCAAAGGTAGTCTTTCTCCTTTTGAGGAAGGATATGAGGTATTCCTTCATATCGCCAAGGATCCCTGATCCGATATAGATTTTGGATTCAGGATCATGAGGATCCATGAGGATTTCTACCACATCCTGCTCTCTGGCCTTCAAGACATCCCTTGGAGGATACTTTGATTGCTATTGCTCCCTTGACTTCGAGGCTGGTTTCATCGATGAAGTATAGCAATTCTTAGCCTCCTGCTGATCACTATCAATCTTGACTATTCCCCAAGGACTAGGGAGCTTCACACATTGATGGTAAGTAGATGGGACTGCCTTCATATCGTGGCCTGCCAAGGATAACATTACAACAAGATAAACAGTCAATAACACAAATTTTTTTATAAGAATGTAGGCCTTCGATGTATATTGGGAGCTTAATGTCCCCCAGGGTATTCTTAGTTTCGCCACTAAATCCCACGAGCACGGAGGATCTTGGTATGATATCAGATTCAGAGATACCCATCTTCTTTAGAACATCAAGCTGGATAATGTTCACTGAGCTTCCTCCGTCTATAAGGATCCTGCAGACAAAATGGTTAGAAATGAAAAGAGTAATAACTAAACCATCGTGATGAGGATCCTGGATATCAACACGATCATCCTCATCAAACGTTATGACTTTTCCTTCGGAGACACTTGATGTTCGAACGGGTCTTTCTCCACTATCCATTTTAGTTTCCTTTGCATGCCTTTTAGCTGTTGAGAAGGATGTGCCACAAATGTCTGATCCTCCAGAAATAAAGTTTATTACTTGTGCATCTGCTGGAGGGGCTGGAGCCTTCTCAGGGATCCTTTCAGGATCCTGAGTCCTTGACTTTTTTCTACCCAACAATTCTTTTAGATGCCCCTTGCTCAACAAGTATCCAATTTCCTTTCTTAGTGCAATGCATTCTTCTGTAAGATGCCCAAAATCTTCATGGTATGCACACCACTTTGATTTATCTTTGGTTGCAGCTGGTCTGTCATTTTTTCTGGGCCATCTGGCTTTATCACCTAGATTCTGCATTGCAAGGATTAGTTCATTGTTATCAACAGAAAAACAATATTCAGAGATTGGAGGATAATCCTCATCATCCTCCTCCTGATCAACAGCATGCACGTTCTGGTTATCAGATCTGTTATAGGATATGAACTTGTTGTTCTTGAACGAGGATCCTTGTTTCTCTTGTTTTGAGGATCCTGCTAATCTTTCCTGGATCCTCTTATCATCCTCTAGCCGGATGAACCTGAGGGCCCGGGTTCTTACCTCATCTAGGTTCCTGCATGGTGTCATAACAAGATCATCATAGAACAATGAATCCCTAAGCAATCCCATTTTGAAGGCCTCAACAGCCGTGGCTATATCCAAGTTGGGAATGTCTAAGGATTCTTTACTGAATTTGGTAATGTAATCCCTTAATGATTCATTATGACCCTGGGTTATCCTATATAGATCACTAGTTAATCGTTCAAATTTTCTACTACAAGAAAACTGATTATTAAATAGGTTAACTAGATTAGCAAATGAGGTAATAGAGTAGGGGGAGACTTAGCAGCCATTTGAGAGCTGATCCAGTAAGAGTGGATCCGAATCCCTTGCACATGCATGCTTCCTTCAACCTTTCTGGGATTGGATTGATCTCCATCCTCTCCCTGTATTGTGCTATGTGTTCTTCAGGATCCGTCGAACCATCATACAGCTTCATGGTTGGCACATGGAACCTCTTGGGTATCTCAGCATCACAGATTGGTGGTGCAAAACGAGATATCCTGTGGCTCCCGTCTGCAAATCTCTGGGATAGGTTTGACCACTCCTGGAACACTTGATATCATATCCTTCAACTTTTGCAACTCTCTGGCCATGGCATGGTTGATACCTGGATCCTGCATAAGGCCATGGTTAGTAGTATAAGAATTATTAAAAGTGTTACCTCCCATTGGATTCAAATTAGGAAGAATGGATGTTAATCCATATTGTTGGGGCTCTGGAATGATCGAAGGACCAGTAGAAGCAATGGTCTGCATCGGAATAAAATCTCCCTGATGGACATCTGAACTTCCTGTTTGCAAACTCCTCAAGGATCCTGGCATCTGGAAGGATCCCTGAAACTGGTACGATCCTGGAACAAAGGAGGATCCTTGAACCTGGGATGATCCTGGAACAAAGGAGGATCCTTGAACCTGGGATGATCCTAGAACAAAGGAGGATCCTTGAACCTGGGATGATCCTGGAACAAAGGAGGATCCTTGAACCTGGGATGATCCTGGAACAAAGGAGGATCCTTGAATCTGCTGCGCTCCTGAGTATCCTCCTGAATTCATGAAGGATCCCATATGCTGAGGATAGGATCCTGCTGGCTGGAAATATGAACCTGATGCCTGGGTCACTGTTGTTGTTCCGTAGTGCACTCCTTTCGGTCCACCCACATATTGAACATCTGGAACCACTGATGAATGAGAAGTAATCACCGGAGTATCAAAATTCAAAGATCTGGGCATCAGTGGGGAATGATCCTCTGGCGTTTTCTTTTGTTTCTTGAGATCTCCGATTTCTTTGAGAATCCTTTCATTGGTCTTATCCTGTTGCTGTATATGATCCTTCATCTGCAAAATCAAAGTAAACATGTCACTAGTAGTGGGAGTGTAAGAAGCAGAAGAAGTTGGAGGTTTGGAGAAAATGGGAGTTGGTTTCTTCTCGGCATTTTTCTGAGGTCCAGAAGGTGGTGGAGGCAAAGGTGGAATGCCCTGAGATGAATTGACCGCAGACATTGCAGTAGAGGTATTCTTCAATGATGAAGCCATGTATTCGTATGCAATGAACCGGAATGATCACCAACAGAAAAACTTCTTAGGAATGAAGCACCAATTGCCCCACGGTGGGCGCCAAACTGTTTTGGTTAAAAAATCTGATGAGGATAATGCAACCAAACTCTCTGTTACGGGGAATGATGCTTTAAATGTAGAACAATGATAAGGATCACTTCAATGTAAATTGCACAAACGACACAAGGATTTATACGGGGAAAAAGCCCTTGATCAAGAGTTGATCTCCGGCACAAAAAACCCCGGGTGATGGAAACTACCGATCACCAAGCTTAAATAAATCAATAAATGTTTACAACTTCGGATAGTAACGAGCTAGGTACAAGGATCACTAGGGTGAAATGTGTGAAAGTCAGTGAAAACTGTTAAGTGTTTGTCGAGAGCTTCAAGAGTGCAATTGTACGAGAGTGTGTGTAGCTGAAAATGGCTAAGTGTTCTAATTACTAGCTCGTCACCCCTTTAAAAATAGAAGTTAACTACGCTAACAAACTTTCCGACTTTTGTGCTATGCTCCCATGTTCTCCACAACGTCCATTTCCAGTCAAACGTGTGCGAAATACCCGTGGAATATTCCATAGTAACGTTGCCAAGACCAAGTCAAGCTTGTTACTCCTGCAAAATAATACGGAACACAAACAAACAATCGTTAGTATGAGGATCCTTAAGGTGATCCATGATCCTTATCCTGAAGCTCTTCTGAGGATCACTATCTGTCACAGAAGTAAGGATCATTAGTTAGGATAACAAGTAAGGATCACTAATTGTTAGAAAATCCTCCCCTAACAGTTGGTTACAAGTTTGCAAGTAGTGAAAGATTAAAGTTGAGGGGGCCATTGTGCAATTAAGTGAAAGATTATATGTGAAAAGAAACAGCAAGTTCTAATTGTGGCTTATGGATGATCAAGGCATTGGCAGCATACTTCCATTCATACGATTTTTGGGAGGAACATCACATGGGATTTTGTTGACTTTTCATAAAACATCATCATTGTTTGTTGGCTGAAATTGGTAGCATTGGGGGACGATAATCAAAAGGAAAAGACTTTATTATATGCAGCCATGTGGGATTATTATTTTTAATAATAATATAAAAGAAATCAAGTCAATAATATTGTCTTGTGGGATGTTGTCAACGAAAAAGAAGCAGCAACATGCACATGCAGTTTACGGCTCCTAGATGTGACTTACGGATTCCAAGATTTAGAGGTGCATGTGCTTTGTGTGTAGGGGATTTAAGGTTAAAAAAAAACCCTCTTAATGGGCTTGATGACTCACGAAAGGTAAGCAATCATCATCATCGAAGTTAGGCAGCATCATTATGCCAAAGGTGGGCCGGTGGACTTTTGGAGATCAATCATCGATTTGGAGGCAGCCCATTATCTCGAAAATTAGGAGCAAAACTTCATTATTTTCGGTGGGCTTTTGAATCACATATCATCATCAATCATCTATCGGGGAGGAGGCAGCCGGACATTATTTTTTTAAGCTCTCAAAGTCACGAACAACATCATTCATCAATCATCCACCAACAGCCGAATCATCATGTCTTCAACTCTCTTTCAAGCTATTGAAGATCGCACGCGCGTCATGAGCGGCTAGTCGTCCCGTGACCGTCTCCGGGAATAGGGTTTATGCATGAAACTTTTGGTTTACGTATGTTTACGACTTTTTGGATTGAAAACTGATTAATCATTCGGTTAGTCGTTTTTATCGTTCTTGTTTAGATTAAACAATATTTGATTATCGTAATCGTTTTAGTTCATCAATTATTTGGTTTGTTCATCAACGATCGGGATTAAATTCTAGATTGTCATTGTTTTAAATCTTTAATCATTGAACTTATTATGTTTATGAAATCTAAAATTGGTAATTAATTTGATTACTATTCATTTGCATCAATCTTTCGGTTTCGATCGTGGATCATTGCAATCAAATATATTGTCCGTTAATTATTTATCAAAACAAGTTTTCAAATCATGTCTATGTGATTTCCAACTAGTCGTAACTAAGTAACCCGATTTTCTGCATAACCTGAAACCCGGAGATTGGTCCCTTTTCTCATAATTGTTTGCAACTCTAATTTATATTTGTTTTCACAATCATTCTCAAAACTGCAAAAAGCAATTAGTTTTAATTTAGATAATTGTCACAAACAATGAGCTTTCATATTTTCCACTGATTCCCCGTGGATTCGACACCCTACTTACCCTTTACTAGTAAAAGGTGAATAGGACATTTTCACTTATATTTTTGACCGACCTTACGACATCGATCAGGTAGCGAGCTAATTAGACAACACTTGGCTATTTTTTGGCTACACACACTCGTACAACAGCACTCACCAGCTCTCGGCAAAACACTTAGCATTTTTCATACGTTTCTACACGATACACTATAGTGATCCTTGTACTTAGCTCGCTAGCATCTGAAGTTGTAAAAGGATTATTGTTTAATTTGAGTTGGTGATCGGTAGTTTCCATCACCTGAGGTTTTTTATGCCGGAGATCATACATTGATCAAGGGCTTTTTCCTCGTATAAATCTTTGTGTCCCTTGTGCAATTCATTTCATAGTGATCCTCATTGTTGTATACCAATTCAAGCATCATACCCCGTAACAGAGAGTTTGGTTGCATTATCCTCGTCTGATTTTTTGACCAAAACAGTTTGGCGCCCACCGTGGGGCAATTGGTGCTTCGTTCCTAAGAAATTCTCATTTTTGTGATCATTTCGATTCGTTACATCCAAGCAGATGGCTTCATCATCAAAGAACACATCCAGTGCGATGTCTGCAGTCAATTCATCCCAGGGCATTCCACCTTTGCCTCCACCACCTTCTGGACCTCAGAAAAATGCCGAGAAGAAACCAACTCCCATTTTCTCAAAACCTCCAACTTCTTCTGCTTCTTATACTCCTACTACTAGTGACTTGTTTACTCTAATTTTGCAGATGAAAGAGCATATACAGCAGCAGGATAAGACCAATGAAAGGATTCTTAGAGAAATTGGAGACATCAAGAAACAGAAGAGATTGGCAGAGGATCATTCCCCACTGATGCCCAGATCTTTGAATTTCGATACTCCGGTTATAACTTCTCAGCCTTCAGCGGTTCCAGACGTTCAATATGTGGGAGGGCCAAAAGGAGTGCATTACGGATCATCAGCAATGACTCAGGCTTCAGGGTCATACTTCCAACCAGCAGGATCCCATCCTCAGCATATAGGATCCTTCGTAAGCTCAGGAGGATACTCAGGAGCGCAACAGATTCAAGGATTCTGGCCGTTTCAAGGATCCTCCCAGGTTCAAGGATCCTCCTATGTTCCAGGATCCTCACAGGTTCAATGATCCTCTCAGTTTCAAGGATCCTCCCAGGTTCAAGGATCCTCCTATGTTCAAGGATCCTCCCAGGTTCAAGGATCTTCCTACGTCCCAGGATCCTCCCAGGTCCAAGGATCCTCTCAGTTTCAGGGATCCTTCCAGATTCCGGGATACTTAAGGAGTTTGCAATCAGGGAGTTTCGATATCCATCAGGGAGATTTTATTCCAATGCAGACCATTGCTTCTATTGGTCCATCGGTCATTCCAGAGCCCCAACAATATGGATTCACATCCGCTCTTCCTAATTTGAATCCAATGGGAGGTAACACTTTCAATAATTCTTATACCACTAACCATGGCCTTATGCAGGATACAGGTATCAATCATGCCATGGCCAGAGAATTGCAAAAGTTAAAGGATATGATATCAAGTGTCCCAGGAGTGGTCAAGCCTATCCCGGAGATTGTAGATGGGAGCCACAAGATATCTCGTTTTGCACCACCAATCTGTGATGCTGAGATACCCAAGAGGTTCCATGTGCCTACCATGAAGTTGTATGATGGTTCAACAGATCCTGAAGAACACATAGCACAGTACAGGGAAAGGATGGAGATTAATCCCATCCCAGAAAGGTTAAAGGAAGCATGTCTGTGCAAGGGATTTGGATCCACTCTTACTGGATCGGCTCTTAAATGGCTGCTAAGTCTTCCCCCTTACTCTATTACTTCGTTTGCTAATCTAGTTAACCTATTTAATAACCAGTTTTCTTGTAGTAGAAAATTTGAGCGTTTAACTAGTGATCTGTATAGGATAACCCAAGGTCATAATGAATCATTAAGGGATTATATCACTAAATTTAGTAAAGAATCCTTAGATATCCCTAACCTGGATATAGCTACGGCTGTTGAAGCCTTTAAAATGGGATTGCTTAGGGATTCATTATTCTATGATGATCTTGTTGAGCAAGGGGCACTTGAAAGAATTATTGGGGAGAAAGAAGTCAAGGACTCAGGATACTGAAAGGATCCCAGAGAAAGCTCCAGCCCCTCCAGCAGATGCACAAGTTATAAACTTTATTTCTGGAGGATGAGACATTTGTGGAACATCCTTCTCTACAGCTAAAAGACATGCAAAGGAAACCAAGATGGATAATGGAGATAGACCCATTCGAACATCCAGTGTCTCCGAAGGAAAAGTTATAACTTTTGATGAGGATGATCGTGTTGACATTCAGGATCCTCATCATGATGGTTTGGTTATCACTCTTTTTATTTCTAACCATTTTGTTCGCAGGATCCTTATAGACGGAGGAAGCTCTGTGAACATTATCCAGCTTGATGTCCTCAAGAAGATGAATATTCCTGAATCCGATATCATACCAAGATCCTCTGTGCTCGTGGGATTCAGTGGCGAGACTAAGAATACTCTGGGGGACATTAAACTCCCAATCTATATCGAAGGCCTACATTCTTACCAAAAGTTTTGTGTTATTGACTGTTTATCTTGTTGTAATGTTATCCTTGGCAGGCCTTGGATACATGACATGAAGGCAGTCCCATCCACTTATCATCAATGTGTGAAGCTTCCTAGTCCTTGGGGAATAGTGAAGATTGATAGTGATCAGCAAGAGGCTAAGAACTGCTACACCACATCAATGAAACCAACATCAAAGTCAAGGGAGCAATAGCAATTAAAGCGTCCTCCAAGGGATGTCTTGGAGGCAAGAGAACAGGATGTAGTAGAAATCCTTATGGATCCTGATGATCCTGAATCTAAAGTTTATATAGGATCAGGGATCCTTGGCGAAATAAAGGAAGACCTCATATCCTTCCTCAAAAGGAGAAAGACTACCCTTGCATGGAAACACGAAGACATGACAGGTATATCTAAAGATATAATCACTCACAAACTTGGCATTGATAGGTCCTTCAAACCAATCCATCAAAAGAGGAGGAAATTTGCACCAGAAAGAAATGCCATTATCCAAGAGGAGGTAGAGAAATTACTCCGAGCAGGTATGATTAGAGAGGTCAAGTATCCAAGATGGTTGGCCAATGTGGTTGTTGTTCAAAAGAAAAACGGAAAGTGGAGGGTATGTGTCGATTTCACCGATTTAAATAAGGCATGTCCCAAGGATCCTTTCCCATTACCCCACATTGACTCCATGGTGGATGCAACTGCGGGTCATGAACTGTTAGCTCTTATGGATGCTTCATCTGGATTTCAACAAATTCAGATGGAACCATCCGATCAAGAGGATACAACCTTTATGACTCCAAATGGTATATACTGTTATATTGCTATGCCATTCGGACTAAGAAATGCAGGTGCAACTTATCAAAGGCTAGTGAATATGATGTTCAAAGATCAGATTGGACAAACTATGGAGGTTTACATAGACGATATGGTGGTAAAATCAAAAAAGGCTGAGGATCACCTAAGAGACTTGGAGGAAGCATTCAATATCCTTGACAAATATAACATGAAACTTAATCCTTCAAAATGTCACTTTGGTGTTAAAGCAGGAAAATTCTTAGGATATATGGTGACAAAGAGAGGCATTGAAGCCAGTCCAGAACAAATCAAAGCTATAGTGAACATCAAGTCCCCTGCCAATGCTAAGGATGTTCAGAGGTTAACAGGCAGGATTGCAGCTTTAAACAGATTCATATCCAAATCCTTAGAAAAGTGCAAGGAATTCTATGATATCCTAAGGAAGAACAAGAATTTCAAGTGGACTGAGAAGCATGAAAGTGCCTTAAGAGCTCTTAAGGATTACCTATCCTCGGCCCCGGCCTTGATGAAACCAGAAAAAGGAGATGTGTTATCCTTATATCTCGCGGTATCCTCAAAAGCAGTAAGTGCCGTCCTTGTTAAGGATCACGAAGGTACACAACATCCTGTCTATTATGTAAGTAAGAGTTTACTTGATGCTGAATCCAGGTATTCACACTTAGAAAAACTTATCCTTACATTAATTATGGCATCTACTAAATTGAGACATTATTTTGAAACTCATGCCATTATCATCAAAACTAATTTTCCAATTAAGAATGTCCTCAGGAAACCTGAAATGTCAGGAAGGATGGCTAAGTGGGCAGTGAAGCTTAGTGCATATGATATAAGATATGAGCCCAGGACAGCCATTAAATCCCAAGAATTAGCCGACTTTGTGGCAGATTTCAGTAGTGATTTGCAAAAGGAAGCTGAGTTAGAAGTTCAGCAGCTAGAGGAGACCAAGGATCCTTGGATACTCTATACTGATGGATCCTCAAATGTCAAAGGAACAGGGCTTGGAATACTACTAAAATCGCCACAGGGGGACATAATACCCCACTCTATAGCTTGTGAGTTCCAAACCACTAACAATGAGGCTAAATATGAAGCCTTGATAGCTGGCTTGCAAATTGCTAAGCATATGAGGATCAGGTATCTTGAGGTACATGTAGATTCTTTGTTAATCACTAATCACTTTAATGGATCCTATGCTGTTAAAGGTGAAAAGCTAATCAAATATTTGGAGATAGTCAAAGAATTGGCACTCTCTTTTGTATCCTTTAGTTTGACACAGGTACCAAGGGAAGAGAATGCAGAGGCAGATGCATTAGCCAATTTGGGATCATCCTTGAAGATCCCGGAGGATATCAAGATCCCTATTATCCATATCCTGACCCCGGCTATCGAGGATCATGTGGCTATGGAGATAGGAGAGGATTCTGCAATCATCCCTAGTGATGATAATCAATCTCATTCTGGATCATGGATCCTTCCAATCATGAGATACATACAACATGGAGAGATTCCTACAGGAGAAAACCCTAGGGCTTTCAAAATTAAGGTATCTCAATTCACAATTTTAAATAATATGTTGTATTAACGATCTCTTGCAGGACCATATTTAAGATGCATTGAGGATCCTGAAATCCAAGAAGTTTTAAAAGACTTCCATGAAGGAGATTGTGGAAACCACACTGGGGACAGGGCATTATTCTCAAGGATCCTGAGGACAAGATACTATTGGCCAACTATGAAGAGAGATGCTGTGGAGTATGCTAAGAAGTGTGATCCTTGTCAGAGACACAGCAATATCCTTCATCAACCAGCTGAATTATTGCATCCTATATCCTCCACTTGGCCATTCATGAGATGGGGCATGGATATAGTTGGTAAGCTCCCTAAGGCACCTGGTGGAAAAGTGTTCATGCTTGCTATGACTGATTACTTCTCCAAGTGGATAGAGGCTGAAGCTTTTGCCCAAGTCAGAGAAAAGGAAGTTATATCCTTCATTAAAAGAAATATTATAACTAGATTTGGTATTCCTTCTGAAATTATATGTGATAATGGTTCCCAATTCATTGGGGGCAGAACTACTAACTTTTGTGACAGCTGGGGGATTAAGATGATAACATCAACACTAGTCCACCCACAAGCTAATGGTCAGGCAGAATCCTCCAATAAGATCATCATCAACAATTTGAAGAAGAAGCTTGGATCCAAGAAAGGGAAATGGGCAGAAGAACTACCTTATGTGCTTTGGGCTGATAGGACAACTCCTAAGAATGCTACAGGCCAAACTCCATTCTCTTTGGTATTTGGGGCAGAATCAGTGATCCCTACAGAAATGGTGGTTCCAACTGCTAGAACAAGTATTCGTGATCCTGAGGAAAATGATGAGAACTTGGTTCAAGACCTGGATACTATAGAAGAAATCAGAGATTTGGCAAGGATAAGGATGGCCAGTTATCAGCAAAGAATGGCTGGAGCCTACAACAAAAATGTCAGGATCAGGAAATTCCAAGTTGGTGATATGGTACTAAGGAAAGCATTTCAGAATACCACCAATCCTGCTGATGGAAAGTTGGCACCAAAATGGGAAGGACCTTACTTGATTGAAGCTGAGGCAGGAAAGGGGGCATATTGATTGCTAACAATGGAAGGTGATTTGCTACCTAGAGCCTAGAATGCTGTCCATTTGAAGAAATACTTCATGTGATAAGGATCCATGATCCTCACATGATAAATATCCTTAAAGGATCCTTAAAGCACAGATGATCCTCATTTTGGTAACATTCTAATCTTAAACTATTTCATTTCCTTACTTTCTCACACAAGGATAAGGATCCTGCATCCTTTATCCCCCTTTCACGTGATTTTGAGTTTTGAAGGTTCAGGTACTCTTAGCAAAAGGATGATTATCCACAAAAGCAACCAGTTACTTGGGTTTGACCCCAGTTATTTGGGCTTGACCCCAGTTCCGCCAGTAGCGCACGATGATCCTGGTATAGTTCATGGCAATGGGACCAGTACTCGTTTTAGGGGCTGATAATTCCATTGTACTGGCTATACCTAGGATCCTACGTATAATGGTAGACATACCATACATCCGTTCTTAAGGTTTCTAACGTTTTCACGTTAGCTAAGGTTTTGCCATTTTCATGCCACTAAGTTTGGATAGTCGCCAGTTAGGGCCATACTCCAGTTCACACACGATCCTTGGGCTTGTCCCCAGTTATCCTTCGGCTTGTCCCCAGTTATCCTTGGGCTTGTCCCCAGTTATCCTTTGGGCTTGTCCCCAGTTGCTAACTTTTATCTTATAATGGCTTAGTCCCAAGTTATGTTCTATTTCAGGTCTTCGAAGTTAAACAACCAAGGATCCTTGATCCTTACCTCTTACTAAGGTTTGTCCTATGGTTATCCTGGTTATAGTATTAAGGGTTAGGATCCTAACTTGGATCCTCAGGTATGATCCTTAACTATTTTGATTTTATTCATTGATTATTTGAATAACCCTAATACTTTGACAACTAAACTCATGATCCTTAAAATATACCACTTTTTGGAATTTTTCAACTATAGGATATTTGATCCTGGATCATATCCTAAATTTTTTATCTAATTTATTCAACTTTTCTTACTCAGACAAGTGTACATCAAAACAATTAAAAATTAAAAGGACAAACAAGGATAACAACATAAGATAAGCCAAAAAAGATTAAAGTTATTTTATTAACAAAGGTTTAACTGTCGAAGGTTGTCAAAATTGCCAACCCACGTTTCTACCAGCAAAACGTGGCCCGTCCACGTGGGTTGGCAACGGGTGTCCATTCTTTATGCGGTTATAGCAAGTGCAGGAAATCAAAAGGCGGCAGGATCACAATGGCTTCATCCCCTAAACAGAGGATCCCTCCACCATTTGTAATCCTACCTATTATCCAAAGGATCCTAGATCCTTAATCCTAAAACTATTGTTCAAATACAGACCATCATTGTTTTAAAACAGCACAACCACAAAACAACTACTACCGAATTTAAAAAATTGGGCTCCAGCTACGTCTAGGAATGTCCATCATTGCCCAATCATGCAGACTACACCTTCGCTGCATCTTCATCCCCTCCAGCTTCGGTATCCTTCACCTGATCCTTCGCACTGCCTCCAGCCTCGATCGCCAAAACCTCCTCAGCCTCCTCATCATCTTCCAGATCAGCTAACCTCGCCTTCCAGCCCTCAACATCCCAGCTGCTTATGTCGAAGTCAGGATCTTGAGCCTCCTGGGCCATCTTCAGTTTTGTCTTGTACATTGTGATGGCAGCGGAGACCTTTGCACCTTCTATGAGATCATGCTTCTCGTAGTCGATGTCGATCAAGATTTTAGCTGTCTTAGTCTTGGCGTCTTGAAGGGCTTTTTCGAGATCAGCAATCTTAAGATCCTTGAGCACTGCAACTTGTTGGAGGTCAGCAATCTTCTTATCCAGCTCCTCAACGCTCCCCACGTAGTCTTCAATCTCAGCAAATTTCTGCAAAAAAAGACAAAGCAGTTCAAGATCAGGTGATCCTCAAATAAGTAGGATACCTAGGCAGAATTGGTGATCCTCACGTCATTGAAGTATTCAAGGAACTGGTGGCGGATCAGTGGCAGGCCTTGTAGGTCCTCTATCTCATAGTTTTTCCTCTTCTTGCCACCCCTTACTTTAGTGGGTGCCTTGGGGATGGAGACACTAGGGCTGGCAATGGCCTTCTTCTTTCTGGATCGAACAGTGTCAAGGTCGGCCATGTTGAACTGGGAGGCAGGCTTGGAAGCTTTTCCGGCACCTACACATTCAAAGCAAGATAAGTATCCTTATCCTATTTCTATTTAACTATTTATTTAAATCTTTAACTATATAAAAAGCAGGATACTTACTTGACATGGTGACTGAGCCTGAGGATACCTCTTGAGAATCCTGGGTGATTGTCTTGAATGATCTTGTTTCAGGACCGAGTCTTCTAAAAACAACAAGCCTTTCCTTAGTATCAGGAGACGGTATGAGGTGTGAAACAGTGACAGCTGCATAACATAAAACAAAAGGGGGTTAGTGATCCTATCACAAGAGCAAGATTACCTGGTGATCCTTCTCAGGATCCTCTGTCCTACCATGGGTGGACCACTTCCTTGGTAGATCCTTTCCGTTTGGAATGGTATCCCTTCTGACAAAGAAAAAACGTCGTTTCCAGTTTGTATCGTTCTTGGTGGCTTTAAAAATGGGATGTTCTTCGCCGGGTTTTCGCTTAAACAGATATCGGTGGGATCCAAACGTCGTGAGATCGTACATCTCTGCCAGTTCCGACATTCCTAAATCAATCCCTTCCTGCTCTATGATCCTTTCAAGGGTATATAAGACCCTCCAGATCATCGGCATAGCTTGGATGTAGGAGATGCCGGTAAGGGAGAAAAAGGATTGGGTGAAAGCTGGAAAAGGATAGGTGTATCCTATGGTGAATGGGGTAACCGGAAAGGCAACCCATGTCTCAGAAATGTAGTCGCTCAGAACAGTGGGATCGAAGGGTTTGAAAAAGGTGTTCGCCGGAAAGCAGTACCAGATCTTATCTACTTGTGGATCAGTAAAGCAACACCTCTCATTCGCTGAGTCTTTGATGATCCCTTGACTCTTCAAGGGGCTATCCTTCTGGTGATCCTTGGTGGGGGAGGACCGGAGCATCATTCTTAACGTGATGTTGGTAAAGAAAGAAAAACAGAGTAAGAGAAGGAGAAATAGGAAAAGAGATACCTGATTGATCTTCGGCTGAGAATTTAAAGGGAGTTTCTCTTGAATTTAAATGCAAATTGATCCTATCTCTAACTCCTATTTATAATGATGATTTGCAGGATTATCACTTCATTGATGTCAGATTTGCAACGGCTAGTCCGTCTTCAACGGCTAGTTATCCGTTAGTCTGTTGCGAATAAGATCAACAAAATACAACTCGTTTATTTACAATATTACTCCTTATATTTTAGGGGCAATTGTTAGGGGAGGATTTCTTAATGACCCGTGATCCTCAATTGTTATCCTGTTTGGTGATCCTTACTTCTGTGTTAGTTAGTGATCCTCAGAAGTGCTTCAGGATCATGGATCATCCTAAGGATCCTTATACTAATGATTGTCTGCTTTGAATTCGATATTGTTTTGCAGGAATACCAGCTTGGACTTAGTCTTGGTAACGTTCCTGGAGAATATTCCACGATTATTCCGCACGTGCTTGACCATGGTGAACGTTATGGAGATCGTGGGGAGAAGGCATGAATTGCGGATAGTTAGTTATTTAGATATTTTACTAAATTTAAAAGGGGTAGCGAGCTAATTAGACAACACTTGGCTATTTTTTGGCTACACACACTCGTACAACCGCACTCACCAGCTCTCGGCAAAACACTTAGCATTTTTCATACGTTTCTACACGATACACTATAGTGATCCTTGTACTTAGCTCGCTATCATCCGAAGTTGTAAAAGGATTATTGTTTAATTTGAGTTGGTGATCGGTAGTTTCCATCACCCGAGGTTTTTTATGTCGGATATCATACATTGATCAAGGGCTTTTTCCTCGTATAAATCTTTGTGTCCCTTGTGCAATTCATTTCATAGTGATCCTCATTGTTGTATACCAATTCAAGCATCATACCCCGTAACAGAGAGTTTGGTTGCATTATCCTCGTCTGATTTTTTGACCAAAACAGTTTGTCTCAAAAGACTTACATAGATCGTGTCCTTACACGTTACAACATGCAATAGTGCAAACCCTCCGTCGCTCCAGTAGTTAAGGGAGATGTTTTCGGTTCATTCGAGTGTTCGACAACAGAGGTTGAAAAGGAGCAAATGAGCCAGATACCTTACGCGTCAGTAGTCGGGAGCCTGATGTATGCTCAAGTCTGTACTCGCCCAGATATCGCTTACATTGCTGGAATGTTAGGCCGTTATCAGACTAATCCTGGCCTATATCACTGGAAAGCAGCTAAGAAGGTCCTTAGATATATGCAAGGGACGAAAGACTATAAAATGACTTATAGAAGAAGTGATCATTTAGAAGTGGTAGGTTATTCTGATTCTGACTTTGCCAAATGCAAAGATGACAAGAAATCCACTTCGGGCTACATCTTTATGTTAGCAGGCGGACCTATCTCATGGAAGAGTCATAAACAACAGTTAACTACAACTTCCACAATGATGGCAGAGTACATTGTTGTTTACAACGCAACCTGTCATGGAATGTTGCTTAGAAATCTGATCACTGGACTCAAAATTGTTAATTCCATTTCTAGACCATTGAAGCTTTAATGCGATAACTCAGCTGTCGTTAGTTTCTCGAACAGTAACAGTTCGACTGGAGCTGGTTTATATCTCGATACAAAATATTTGTTCGTACGTGAACGAGTTGAGGAAAATAATCTTTGTATTGAGTATATTAGTACTAAAGATATGCTTGCGGATCCGATGACTAAAGGTCTCCCACCTAAAGTTTTCGAAGAACATGTATAGAATATGGGACTTACTAAAGACCTTGTTTAATGGCATATTGTACTAGCTTATGTTTTAATTAATAAAATTTCCTCAGTTTGATTTTGTATGTCTCTAACATATGTTCTGCCGGTGTAATGACATATAGACAAATATAAATACAAATCAGACGCTAAAAGGCTTATACATATTTTGATCGTAACTATTAGGTTTTAAATTGAGGCTATAGTATGACTAATGGGGGTCCTGAGTCGAATGATGATTCAACGGCTGTATTTCTCTGCTATAGTTCTTGGTTTAAGGCTAAAATGGGTGTTAACTCCTGGCCAGGCTTACCTAATACTCATGATAAATGATTACTCGGCTAAGTGGGAGAATGTAAGATTAAATATATTATTAATGTAATATTTAATCTTTTAGCCTTTATAATCATTTATATTATATTAGATCAAAATATATTAATAACCTATTAATAATTAGTTGGCAATTGTTGATGGACCATATTACCCTTATTAACTAATTGGGTTTCCTCTTGGGTGTATAAATAAGGAGCTTATTAGAAAGTTAAAGGGTTAGACAATTATACAATACACACAACCCTCATAACATCAATTTTCGTCTCTCTCTCTCTCTCCATAACCGAAATCAACCCTACTTTCGGTTTCATCACCTTACACCCTAAGGAGGAACCGGATCATCCTGACAAGTATGTCAAACTCAATGGCTGGATCTCTGACTGGATTCTCCACTGCTTTGAATGCTATAACAGGTATGTTATTAATGTTTTCCATTAAGTTTAAACAGAACTGATCAACATAACTAGTGATATTCCCTCACGCTTCGCGGCGGGGATTAAGTCGGTATCAATTTGGTTTGTTACAGTACCTGCAATCGATATAGTAATTGAAAGAGAAAACACTACATTGATCGAAAACAAAAAAAAACACATATTGATATGGTACCTATATATATTGTTCAGTTGATATATGTTCGGTTCGCTTGCATTTTACGTTTATTTTATTTCAACATTACGATATTTTTTTCATAACGGATATTCAACCACTATCGTACCAAGCCCAATCGAAACCAATTGAACAACATTTGTATCGGAACCAATATTTTTTTTATTTTTAGTTTTTTTTTGCTTTCAATAAACTGATAATGTATCGCTACCATATTGTACCGAACATCATCGGTACTGGTATACATTCCGTTTCATTATTTCCTGTTTGATAACGGTTACTTTGATCGTATCTTAAAAGCTATATGAGAGAAAAAATATACTTAAATCAATTAAAGTAATAAACCAATAAAATAATAAAAACTTAGAAAAAACAATATTGAAAAAAATAAAAAACAATTGTCCCCCTCTTTTTATTTCAACATTACGATATATATTTTTTAAACGGATATTGGGTCGCTATCATACCAAATACAATCAAAACCGATTGAATAACATCTGTATCCGTATCAATATTTATTTTTAGTGTTTTTTTGCTTTTGATGAATTAATATCATATCGTTATCATACCGTACTGAACAACATCAGTACCAATATACATTCATTTTTATGATTTCTTGTTTGATAACTGATACTTTGATCATATCTTAAAAGTTATATAAAAATACGTGTTTAAATCAGTTAAACAAATAAAATAATATAATAGTAAAAAGCTAGGAAAAAAACAATATTAAAAAAATAAAAAAAACACTGTTCGTGATCGTTCTCTTTTAATATGTATAATTTTTGCTTTTGATGAATTAATATCATATTGCTATCATACCGTACAGAACAACATCAGTACCAATATACATTCATTTTTATGATTTCTTGTTTGATAACTGATACTTTAATCATATCTTAAAAGTTATTTAAAAATATGTGTTTAAATCAATTAAACTAATAAAATAACATAATAGTAAAAAGTTAGGAAAAAAACAATATTAAAAAAATCAAAAAAACACTGTTCATGATCATTCTCTTTTAATATGTATAATAATAGGTTTTAGTTCGAGCCACCAACTTATCACTTACTTTATATTTGTCCTCTAGGGACAGGGAGAGTATCAAATAGAAAGTTTATTTTGCATAGAAATGATAGAAAAAAAATAGAATTATGACATGTGGCAAAAATTAAAATCAGATAAAAGGGTATTTTAGTCATTTTCTTATTTTCTCAAAACCTCACGTCTGAGTTCTTTCCTCCTCCCCTAAACCCTATACTACAGCCACATGTCCTCCACTTCCACACCACCAACTCCACCGCCACCTCCTAAACCAGCGCCACCGCTACCGTACACCACAATTCCGGGTCCTGCCGCCCGCTGCCAGAATAGTTCAGGTCGTTTCTGCGGTAGAAATGTTGAATTTGTTCATTGCGTTTTTGATGCCTGAGATATCTACCTCTTGAAAATGGCCCTAAGTTTATATTCAGTCACAACAGACTAATGATGTACATCAATATATTAGATTTTCCTAAAAGAAAATGTTGGTAATGAAAGATCTCAATGAGCAAATGACATGGTTATTGCGAAAGCATAATGTTCCGTTCTGAGAAAGCATAAGTTTACCTGAGGTATGTCTTCTTTAATGCTTTTTTGAATGTTTTTGCTTTTTATCCTGGTATATCACTGTATTTCTATTTCTATCAGGCTTTTGTCACCATGTTTGGTGAAAGGCAAAATGGGTTTTTTATGATTAAAATATTATATTTATAATATTATTAGATTCCAATACTTTCTTGATTTGTGTAAGAAGTAATAAAGGGTATTACAGTTTCTTTGATGACAATTTCTTTGAATGCATGATTACTGTTGTGAAAGATATTTGTAAAACACAATGATTTTCTAAAACGCAATTTCATTTTTCATCTAAATATTTTGCCTTTTTCATCTTAATTTTCCTGTGCTCATGTGAACTCGTAAAACACAATGAACTGGGTATGCTAAAATACATCTTTTTGTATTTTTATACCATTGCGTTTTAGAATATAATGGAAAACACATTTTTATGTGTTTTTTAGTCTATTGCGTTTTAGAAAAACACATTTTGAAGTGTTTTTAGTCCATTGCGTTTTAGGTAGAACACATTTTATGTGTTTTCAGTCTATTGCGTTTTAGAAAGAAAAGTTTCTTTTGTGTTTTTAAGCCATTACGTTTTAGAAATAAGACATTTTTATGTGTTTTCTGGCCGTTGCATTTAAAAAAACACATTTTTGAAGTGTTTTTAGTCCATTGCGTTTTAGGTAAAACACATTTTTATGTGTTTTCAGTCCATTGCGTTTTAGAAAGAACACTTTCTTTTATGTTTTTAAGCTATTGCATTTTAGAAAAAATGACATTTTTAAGTGTTTTTTTTTTGTTCCAGTGCGTATTAGAAAAAAGACATTTTGAAGTGTTTTTAGTCAATTGCGTTTTAGGTAAAACACATTTTTATGTGTTTTCAGTCTATTATGTTTTAGAAAGCACACTTTCTTTTGTGTTTTTAGGTCATTGCGTTTTAGAAATAAGACATTTCTTTGTGTTTTTTGTGCATTACGTTTTAGAAAAAAAAAATCATTTTTTTTTCTTTTTTGTCCATTGCGTTTTACGCAACTGGGTTTTAAATTTTTTTTTTTTCAAAAATATAGCAATAGTATACTCGTTTTAAAGATAAAAACGCTCGTTTTTTTGTGCAGTTTTTATAAAAAAATAATGTCGTATGAAAAAGTTATTAACGTTTAAAAAATGGGGGACAATTGGAGGAAAGAGAAACTATTGTCCTTGATTGACTAGAATGCCGTTACACAAACCCACGCGTCTCGTTTTTTATCTTCAATTTCACTCATTTAATCTTAGCCCTTTATTAAATCAATTGATGGTCAAGATTACTTCCTAGCCTTCCTAGCCAAAAAAACTTCATATTATATCCTAACCCTTATACTCTAACACATTAACACATATATTACAATTTAAATTTAGGTTATAGATCATTTTGTTACTCCAAAATTCCACATGTACACTTTGCACTCTTTACTTTCTAAATATGGTTGACGTTATAAATTTCTGTTAAATTCATGTAAAATGATCATTTACCCTTTCACAATTAATATAAACAAAAGGGTACAACGAAGAAGGGGAGCATGAGGCCCTTGACACCCCTCTCAAATGGGTTAGTAATGGTTTAATGGTGCAATGGCGGTGACGTGAAAGGTGGTTAACGCTCACTGCGGGCAGTCTAAGGTTTACTACAAGAAATATGCGCATTAGCGACGACCTTTTTAGCGGCGACACCAAGCATGAGATCGGCGAGGCACAAATCACAGGTCCCGAGCTAATACAAGAGACGACGAATAAAATCTTGCAAATCCGTGACAACTTACTCAAGTCAAGAATTCGTCAAAAGAGTTATGCAGACAAATGCCGCAAGCCCTTGGAATTCGACTTTTGTGACCTCGTATTCCTCAAGGTATCTCCTTGGAAAGGAGTAGTCCGTTTTGGTAGAAAGGAAAACTTTCTCCTCGTTTTGTGGGTCCTTTCAAGATTCTCGAGAGAATTGGCAAGGTGGCCTATCGACTCGACTTGCCTCTAGAGCTCAACAACGTTTATCCAACGTTCCATGTCTCCAATCTTAAGAAGTGCCTAGCCGATGAAGGAATTCATATTCCACTCGACGACATTCGCATATGCACTTCAGCGAGAAACTAGTGGAAATCATGGATCATGAAGTCAAGAAACACAGATGTAGTCATACTCCTATAGTGAAGGTACATTGGGAGGGAAAACATGGTGCCGAATTTAATTGGGAACACGAGGATGAAATGAGGACCAAGTACCCACACCCTTTCCTCGAGTCTTCCTCTTGGATAAATTTTGGGATGAAATTTCCTAAAGTAGGGGAGACTGTAACGGGTTCCGTGTTTTTTTCGTACTTTCATTTTTAAAAAGTTTGTATTCGTATTCAATTTCAATCCTTGTAATCCGAGACAGTTGATTATAATGGAAATACATTTTATATCACACTTATTCGATCATACTTATACAATACTAAACAACTAACGAGAAACATGATCATGCGACTTACATACATGATTATACGCTATACATACTTGTGCACACCTTGAAACATCTAAAACATTTCATTCACTGGATAACATAACCAAACAATCAAACTCGGGACAAACTGGCATACACGAGTGTACACTATCCTTGGAGTAGTATGGATGCACGATCATATGTCACACACACTTGCATATACCTTAAACACCTTAAATTGTGCTTAATTATAAAGTTTCAACTTGAAATAACAATTAAATCAAGTTCAAGGGTGTAAATTGAATAAAACTCAAAAACAGGGAAAACCTCGTCGTCGCGTCACATTAAATGAAGTTCAGGTGTTTTGACAGCATGTTCGTGAAAAATCCAGGTTTAGCTAGTTTTAACCATTTTCTAACTTCTAACTTTCAACTACTTCATTAAAAAACCTAACCCTAATCCTCACCTATAAAACCAAGCATCCCACACCTCCATTTCACTTTCCACACTCTCTAATCACTCTCAAACATCTCAAAACTTCCATATTTTACAATTTGGGCAGAAAAGTTCCAAGTGCAAAAGTGAGCTTTGATCGAACTCACTTTCTTCATCTCTTCTTCATGTTTTCTTGTTTCTCCTTCTTTGGTTAACCTCAAGGAGTGTTACAACAAGTTTACCATGGTAAACCAAGTAGGTACATCACCATTTTGAGGTTCAAAGTTAGGATTATTTTTTGTTTTAGTTTAAAATTTTCAAACATGAAACCCCCAAGTAGTACGGTGCGACCCGAAATTTGAAAAGTAGACTAAATTAGCAACAGGGCCCTCTAAAACTCAACGGGGGGGGATCCCCTAATTGATTTTATCCTCTTGAATATGAGTTAGAACACGTGATTTTGAATTTTGCCAACTCACCCAGGCTATACCCGACACTAGGCTACCCTGGACCCTGGCGCGTGTCGCGGCTTGTTCATCATACTTCATTTCTTGGAACATCTTCGAGTTGCCAACAAATCTCTTTGTGGGATAGGTTTGGATTGATGTTTGTTCCGAAAATATACTATCTAAGTCACCAATCAACTTTCAAGTAAACAAAGTGAACCAACTACACCAATCACCAAAGCATAATCATATTTGGAATGCACTCATCTAGTTAAAATCACTTGGTTTCTTGGTGAATTAGAAGAGTTATTTACATTCTTGTACTAGTAATCATGACTATCCGGATCATCCAAGTGATGATTTTATGCAATGGTGAACTAAAGGGTTAAAGGATTCATCCTACCCATGCATGACAATACATGACCATATACATACTAATATACATACAATATACAAGACCAAGCCATGATGTTAACTAACTCATGGTTAAATGTTGTGGTAAGGTGAGACTTATCTTAGTTTTAGACTCATGAGGAACACTAACAAAAATGGTGTCCAAATGAGTATTTAAACAATATATATTTTATGTATTTTCATATTTAAAGTCTCGAATGCATTCCTATCATTAAACTCCCATAAACTCACACACCTTTGTTTATCCTTTTAGGATAACTTGGTGAATTTCATCCTCCCGAAATCAACTCACGCTTTTATGGAAATTACCTACGCAAACCGTGAGTGTACTTGACCCATTTTTACGCTTTAAATCACTTTTGGGTTGTAACATGTATGATTATTAAACACACAAACACATACAACCAATCCTATGCAAACACTCAATCCACTAAACATGCTACTTGTCATACTATATATTTACACATGCTAGAATACTTTTGTTGGGATTGAACCCTACCAAAGGAACAGTTGATAAAGCCAAAACTGGATCATATCAGTGGGTTCACATAAGCAGTTGATTGCAACAGTTCTTTCCCCTTGAAAGTGGCCTAACAACTGATGACCTCTATCTACTGTCCGTCTACAACAACTGTTGATCACTCAACATCTGATGAAGACCTAAAGATTGTTGAAGACAAACATTGATGCTCAATCTACTGTCATGGTTCAAGTACTGCTGAAGACACAAAGCACTGCTAGGAGTATAACAGTGGAATGAGAAGCAGTAGTTTAGCTTGTCTTTGTATTTATTGTTAATCAGTAGTTTGTAATAGCAGTAGTTGTATAGGTCAGTGGTTACAGGTTGTTAGGAGGTTAGATGTCACTTTCATGGTGACGTCAGCAAAGATGCCACAGTGGTTTGTTCTGTACTATAAATAGAACAGTACCCTATACTGTTCTATTAGCTCTCTTCATCACAAGTCATTCTGTACGAACATTCTCTGTGAGCTCAGGCTGAGGGGGAGATTGTATGCATTCATGCAAGTGTAATTGAAGATTGTAATAAATAGAATCATTCGATTCTCTGTTAAACATGTTTGTTGAAAACAATTCTCTCATTTGATTGTGTGTTGAAAGTTTGTTTCATTTGATTCTGCTGCAATTGTTCTTGTTAATTTTCATTATTATAAAACAAAGCACAATCATAAGAAACACAAATCCTAACAACTGGTATCAGAGCAAGGACAGTCAAATTTGATTTAACAATCATTTTGACGTAAAAGTTCAGCTCAAAATCGTTGATACTTTTAATTGTTCGTTTTGTTGAAAAACAGAGTAAGGATTAATCACAAGCAAAGTTGATTAATCAGTACCTGTAAAACAACCAGGATGACGTCACAATCACAGGATGTTAATAATAACATCGGTTCACTTTTCAAACCACCTATCTTGAAGAGATCTGAATACAACATCTGGCAGCGAAGGATGGGTCACATCCTAGCTCAACAGAACACCGGATGTTGGAAATCGGTTATCTATGGACCACATGTTCCAATGGTGCAGAGTGCTGAGGATCTAAAGGTTTTTATTCCTAAGAAATTAGAGAACTACACTGAACAGGATTTTCAAAAACTTGAACTAGATGCCAAGGCATTCAGCATAGTTCCATCTGCACTACCTAATGAAATTTATGCTGGACTGTTACACTGTAACAGTGCCAAGGAATTATGGGATGCACTTAAGGAACAATTTGGGGGAAGTGAAGAAGTTATTGAAAATAACAGGGAAATTTTGAATCAACAGTATGAAACCTTTTGTCACATTAAGGGTGAATCATTAACACAACGGTTTGAGCGATTTAGTTGTCTCATAAGTGAACTAAAACTTGTTAATGTTGAATTTGCTAATGCAACACAAAATAGTAGGTTTCTTAGGTCACTTCCTGATAAATGGGATACAATTGCTTTTGTAACCAGGAATTCTGTTGGGTTCAAAGATCTGACACTGACCCAGCTTCATGGTAGACTCCTGACCTATCAAAGGGAGTTGAACTAGAAAAAGAAGCTACAAGAGTCTGGGAAAGTTGCAGATGACTATTCATTTAGCAACACAGCTCTTTTGGGTCAGGAAGAATCTGGCAGCAGTAAGGATCAGAGTTATGATCACTTTATTGACATAACAGCTGGTGGAAATTTAAACTCTGATCCTCAGTCATCTAATTTTGCTTTTACAGCAAATGGAGAAAGCCAGAATTCTGATAATCTATGCTTTGAACTCAATGATCTCCAGCATTTTGATCCAACTGATTTAGAGGAAATGGACATATTACACCAACTTGCACTGCTGAGTGTTAGAACCAGCAAGTTTTACAAAATGATAGGGAGAAAATTCCCAGGGTTGCATGGGAATCTAAAAGTAGGGTTGGATAAGTTAAAAATCAAATGCTACAAGTGCAACAGGTTATGTCACTTTGCTAGGGAATGTAGGTGTCAAAACAGTGGACCAATTATCACACACCCTAGTCCAAGATCACAAAATAACCAAAACACTGTGCAGTATTCCCATTATACCCCTACTGCCCATGTAAACACTGCTCACTATGCAAATCCTGGAACCCCTGTTCCTGTGGAGTATGTCCAAGCCACTGTTCCTCAAATTCAATATGTCCAAGCCCCTATCCCTCAGGTTCAAGTGCAACCAGTTGCACATCAACAAGCTACACCAACAGTGGTTCAACCAGATCAGCAAAGCTTCTTCACCCAAGGCTTTGTTGACTGGAGTAGCTTACCTGATGAGCTAGGTGATGAAAATTTTGCACTCTATGCTACCAATGATGCTTTTAATGATGATTACTATTTTGTAACATTAGAGTCTATACCAGAAGGACTGGAAGCTGAAGAAGGACAGTCAAATGAAGAAACAGTGGATGAAATTGCTGAAGCAGTGGTTACTGCTGTTGTTGGTGAAATACTGTTGGGAGAAAATTCAGAACCCCTGTTGGAACCACTGTCTGACCCCTGGTCTGAAGAGGAAGAGAAGAAACAAGGTGAAAAGGAAAAGAAAGAGCCAGATGAGAAAGAACATGTCTGTGATTGTGCCATGATGGCTGCAGCTAAGGTATCATCTCAGGTTTTTAAAAACCTTTGTTCAGAAAAATGCATCATAGCATTTGCTAACATCAAAGAGGTGAATGAAAACCTTAAGGATAGAGTGTTAAATGATGAAATTCAATTTGAAAAATCTTTAAAAGAGTTAAAAATCAAATTGGCTGAAAAAGATAATGAAATCTGTAGTCTCAAACAAGAGCATAGCATAACCAAGGACCAACTTCAGACTATGATAGAAAAATATCAAGCCTGCAAAAAGGAGTTGGAATCCACCCAAATCACTTGTGAAAAATGGGTGGAATCCTGCAAAGGTTATGAAGTTATGCTTGAAAAACAGATCAAAAGCAATGTAAATTTTGGTGTAGTTTTTAGAAAACATGATCAATTTGAAAACAATGCTGCAAATAAATCTGTTCAAACCTCTGTTGAAATCATACCTACCAACAAGGATGGCCAAGAGGTTAAAATAACTGATAAACTTGGTAACAAGATCACTTTGGAAAGATCTGTGGGGTCCTCAACCTTTGAGAAGATTAAGAAATACCAATTCAAACCCACATGGTCTGATGAGAGTGACATCCTTGAAAACTTTAAACCCATGGACTTCACAACTATTGATGGTGTCAAAGCTCCAAAGGCCAAGGTGTGACAACCCGAGATTTCAAGGTCTTTCTTCTACGCATCACTTGTTTCTCAATCCTGATTTCGTAAATCGTTTTATGATGTATCATGTGCATTGTGTATGAATGATTAGAGTAATATTTAAATAACCAGCCAGTTGGGCAGAGTAGAACGCCAGTGACAGAAATTAAAATTGTTGTTATTTTTCATGATTGTGTCGAGCCCACTTATCTCTATAACACTAATTTGAACGAAAGTAGTGGGCCTTTATAGACAAGGAAATTACTGCAAAAAGAATAGTGGGCCGCCCAAAAAGAACACTGCCAACCATATTATTTTCTTCGAACATCAGTTGATGATTTCCATTATTTAATTTTGACAACATAGTGGGGAATGAGGCTAATCATTCTTGACAACAGTGGGGCCGTAGAAGACATAATGTGTCATATGAATTCGTTTAGAAATTATATTGGTGGGCCGATTAGTTGGATTTTGTACATCCACACACCGAAATCATGTTGGGCCGGGTGAAGCCCAAGTGAATCAATTGTTTTTATTTAGGGTCCGGTTATTGTAGGATATATGCATACACAAGGAATTACGTAACTCATTAGCACAACACACATTCAAACCCTAGACTCCCTTATAGTGCGACGGCAGAGGTAGACCCCCCCCCCCCCCTTCCGAGATAGCATCTTGTTCGGTCAGATTATTGGTTAGTGATTCTTACCTGCGGCATTCATAATTGTATGGTATTGTTCATATGTGATATTGAAGGTGTGACATTCATATGTGATTAATTATTTGTGATAATGTGTGAGATTGTTATACGATTATGTGAATTGGTGATGGTTATTATTAATTGATATAGAGTCGAATAGTTCATATTAATATGTATGTATGGAACGAAGGTGATCACAGAATGTTCGAAAATTATTACGGACGGATTGCATAGGTGGACTAGTTTATGATAATATCGTGCATGAATTGGATGTATACACAAAGGAAAAAAATTGTTAATACGGGTGAGTTCACGGATTGGCGTTGCATGGTCACATTGTTTGTTTTGTTTATCATGTTAGTGGCTAATATCGTGTTAATGTGCTGATCCATTGCTACTGATTACATTTACTTAGTTGTTACTAGGATTGTATGACAACTTATAATGGAGTAGTTATAAAACAAAGTAAAATTGTTCGATGATTGAATACCTGGAACTGCTTGGCAAATTAATAACTTATACAGGTTGACTTTAGTTGTTAAATTGAATTGATATAATCTAGTAATGTATTCTGATGGATTTCACTAATGGGTCGCCCACGTTTAGATAAGTATTGGGCCACACAGTTGAAAGGGGGGTTATGTGTTGGATCTAGGAAGCAAGTGGGTTACACAATTGATATGGGCCGCAGGATTTGTGCGCTAATTGCACGGGCTGCAAATATTCTAACGCGACTAGATTGGGGGCTGTTGGACCTCGGGCCGGTTTAATCACATAGGTCTGGGCCTATTTGGGCCGCGGGGCCTGCTGGATATCCGCAGGGTCTCGAGCCAGCTGGGTTGCACATGGTTGGGCCATGTGACCGGTTGGGCCCGAGCGGCTTCATCTAAATAGTTGCATGTTGTTTAAGTATTGTTTGATAAAGAGTGTTGTTCGTTTAAGTGTTGTTTGCTAAACTGTTGTTGATTGCTACATAAGTTACCAAAATGCATGGTGAATGTTATGTGCTAAACGTTGAACGTGGTCCTAACTGTTGTCAATAATTGGAATAGGACACACTTGATTAAGTACGAACAAGAAATTAAACCTACCGAGCATTCTAAGGTGGGTTCATCTCTCTTAAGCATGAGTCCCGGTGGTTGGGACAGTCTTTGGGCATCCCTGAGAGGGATGGGTTTGGGTAAATCAATCGGGTATTCCTGAGCGGAATACATCTTGTGGTAAATCTGGAATGTTGGATAATATACTCGTCCT
This sequence comes from Helianthus tuberosus, assembly GCA_030545235.1. NCBI lineage: Eukaryota > Viridiplantae > Streptophyta > Magnoliopsida > Asterales > Asteraceae > Helianthus > Helianthus tuberosus. The sequence continues at coordinate 58,471,807 of CM060427.1, forward strand.
ATCACCTTTAAAGTCCCTCCTTGTTGTTTGGTTACTTGAGAGGTAACAAGGTATTAGTTGGTAGCGCTACTTAGGTTTGGCACCCTCACCCCGTACCGAAGAGGACGGGTGTGAACTAATGACCTAGTCATGACCAATGCTTTGATAGGAGCATTGGGAAAAGGGCAAAATAAATCTGGAGTCGTCTTGTATCCGAGGTATTATCAACATTGTAAACAATGAACGTAACTAAACACTTGGTAACCAACATTTTCGTAAAACTATGAACTCACCAGCGTTGTCTGATACACGTGTGTGCATGCTCTCAGGTTATAGGTATGTGCTGATATGGGACTTGATGTCTGGGATGCTGGAGTGGTCATGGGTCGAGATACATGGAATCGCGAGACGAGTTTAATGGTTATCATACATATGGATTAAGAAACACTTAACTTATGAATTATGCTTCCGCTGAATACGATGATTTGTAATTACTCTTATGTAACACTTTATATTAATGAATGAAAGTTTTGCTTAAAGTCTTGTATGAGTTCAATGTGATTGGTGGCTAGATCCTGGTACGTCACACGCCTCACGGGGGTTTCCGCTTGGGGTATTTCTCGGGGTGTAACACAAGGTGATTCCTCTTAAGGACATCCCAACAGTAGTTCAAAACTCTGTTGCAAAGGAGTCTGAAAAGAAGAAGAAAAGAGAAAAGATTAAAAACCTGTTTTGTGACTTTTGTGAAAAGAAAAATCACCTAACCAAAGATTGTTTTCACTTAAAAGCTTATGATCTTAACAAAACAAGTACTATTGTGCCTTCACAGAGCTGCACCATCTGTGGTAAAACAAACCATTCTACTCAGCAGTGTGTGTACCTGAAATCTTTTGAGTTCAAAAAGGAAGAGTACATGTCAAAAACACCAATGAGTTCATCAAAACCACAAGTCAAACAACAACCACTGTTTGTGCCAGTTCAAACAGCTGTTACAAAACAGTTGAACCAAACCCCTGTTAAAAGAGAAGTTCAGGTTACTGGTTCACCCCCTGCTAACCAATACCGAAGAGGTAAAGGTCAACCACCATACCCAAGGGTCCCACATGTTTATGAGGTTTACAAAAAGCCTTCTAAACCAAGAGTGAACAGGCATCCCTTTGGGAATCAACACCTGATAGGACAGTACCCCCAACAGTGGTTAGAGAAAACAAGTTCTAAAATTGTCCAAACCCCTGAGCTAACCACTGTCCATCCACCTGAACTTAACACATACACTGTTGAGACCCCATCCAAAGCCTTATTGGCTTTGGAGAGCCTCATGAACTAACCTTTTACTTGATGTGCAGGGAGCTTCTGCATGCTTAGATAGTCTTTGGTATGTAGATAGTGGAGGCTCCAGGCACATGACTGGATGTAGAGCCCTACTCAAAGATTTCAAAACTCATGGAGGGGTGATATATCCTTTGGTAATAATAGTAAAGAGAAGGTGATGGGGTCTGGTACAGTTCTGTCTGGTAATGTTAAGTTTGAAAATGTCAATCTAATAGACAGTCTAAAATTCAACCTCCTTAGTGTCTCACAAATGAGTGATAAGGGTTATGGCTCATTCTTTACTAAGGATTGTTGGACCAGAAATGGTTAAAAAGATTGAAGAAATAATAAAAAATGGAAAAACACAACTTGTTGCTCATAGGAGTGGCAATGTTTATGTAGTTGATCTGTCAAAAGAGAGCCCCAGGACTGATGCATGTCTGTTCTCAGCTGCCTCTAACAAAGAGACAGAACTTTGGCACAGGAGATTGGGGCACACAAATCTCAAGACAATCACTGCTTTGTCAAAACAGGGCTTAGTAAGAGGTCTACCTCAAAAACTGTTCACATGTCCTGAGCATTGTGTTTCTTGCTTAAAAGAAAAACAACATAAAAGCTCATTTAAGTCCATTGAAGAGTCCAAAACAACCAAGTTCCTGCAAATGCTGCACATGGATTTGTTTGGCCCAGTAAAAGTCATGAGTCTTAAAAAGAAAATATATTATTTGGTAATTGTAGATGACTTTTCTAGGTTTACATGAACTTATTTCTTACATTCCAAAGATGAGACTGCAGGCATTCTGCAAGACTTTGTTAAGCAGGTTGAAAAGCAGTTTGACTTGCCAGTAAAAGTCTTCAGGAGTGACAATAGCACAGAGTTCAGAAATAGGGAGTTGGATGAGTTTTGTGTGTCAAAAGGAATTGTAAGGCAGTACAGCATTTCAAGGACACCAGAGCAAAATGGGGTTGTTGAGAGAAAGAACAGGACACTGATTGAGGCTGCCAGAACCATGCTTGCTGATTCAGGTTTGCCATTAACTTTCTGGGCAGAGGCAGTAAACACTGCTTGCTATGTCCAGAACAGAGTTTTAATCAACCCCAGGCATCAAAAGACTGCCTATGAACTTCTGTATAAAATCAAACCACTGATCTCATACTTTAAAGTATTTGGCTGCCCATGCTTTATTCCGAATTTAAAAGACTCAATTTCAAAATTTGCAGCCAAAGTAGACAGTGGATATCATTTGAGATACTCAACCACTGCTAAGGCCTACAAAGTGTTTAACACAAGGACCAAAACAGTGGAAGAGACTTTAAATGTGAAGTTCAATGAACTTTCTTCAATGAAAATCCCTACAAACCCTGCAGAATTGTTTGATCTTGATAAATTTACTTTTGAAAATGTTTCTGTCAAGACTAACAGTGCAGGTCCATCTCAAAATCCTCCATCAGACAATGGGTATGGAGTGATTCTTCCACTACAAACCTTCAAATCCATTGCAAGAGCAGCAGATGTTCAAACAGCTGTCAAAGCTCAACCACTGCTATCTCAATAGTTATTGACCAAAGTAGCCCTTTAACCCCTGCTTCCACATCATCAAACACTGTTGATAAAGTCCTGAAACAGTGGATAAAAGTCAACATGCTTCCACACCAATTCCACCTATTCCTCCACCTCCTTTTCAAGACACTGTTGGATCATCAAAGTCAGCAACAGTTGTTAGCTCAGATGATTCACATCTGCAGCCTTCACCATTAAATGCCATTGTTCCATACAAAGGAGATTTAATCTTCTTGAAGCCTCATCCACTAGACCAAATCATTGGCAACATCAGTGAAGGGGTGCTCACAAGAATTCAATCCCAAAACATCTGTCTTTTTGCTGGTTTTCTATCTCTCCATCAGCCAGTCAAGTACCAAGAGGCACTAAAAGACAACAGCTGGGTAGAGGCCATGCAAGAGGAGCTCCAATAATTTAAAAGATAAAAAGTATGGGAGCTTGTACCACTGCCAGAGAATGTGAGTCCTATTGGCACAAAGTGGGTCTTCAAAAATAAAACTGATGAAAGGGGCATTGTTGTCAAGAATAAAGCAAGGCTAGTGGTTCAAGGGTTCAGACAGGAAGAGGGCATTGATTATGATGAAACTTTTTCCCCTGTAGCAAGATTGGAAGCTATTAGACTGTTCCTGGCCTTTGCTGTCAACCACAACATAAAGGTGTTTCAAATGGATATCAAATGTGCATTCCTCTATGGTAAGATTCAAGAAGAGGTATATGTTTGTCAACCTCCTGGCTTTGAGGATCCGTTTTATCCAAATCATGTCTGCAAGCTAAACAAAGCTTTGTATGGCTTGAAACAAGCACCTAGAGCCTGGTATGAAACTCTTTCCAACTTTCTTCTTTCCATTGGTTTCACAAGAAGTAAAATAGACAAAACACTCTTTTTAAAATGGAGAGGGAAAGACTTGATGATTGTCCAAATTTATGTGGATGACATCATTTTTGGAAGCACAAGTTCTAAAATGTGTGAAGAGTTTAGACAACTCATGACAGCTGGGTTTGAGATGAGTGCAATGGGTGAACTACAGTGCTTTCTTGGTCTCCAAGTAAGGCAACTGCAAAATGGTACATTCATCCATCAAGGCAAATATGCCAAAGAACTTTTAAAGAAATTTGAGATGGATGATTGCAAACCATGTAGTACACCCATAGCAACCACCAAGTTAGTCATGTCTGATGAAAAGGATGATTTGGTTGATCAAACTCTTTATAGAAGCATGATTGGGTCTTTATTGTACCTAACTGCATCTAGGCCAGACATCATGTTTGCAACATGTGTTTGTGCAAGATCCCAATCAACACCTAGAAAGTTAAACCTTATTGTTGTAAAAAGGATATTCAGATACCTCAAAGGTGCTCCCACACTTGGTATCTGGTATTCAGCTGATGGAAATATCAAGCTTTCAGGTTTCTCAGACAGTGACTTTGCTGGATGTAATATAACAAGGAAGTCCACTTCAGGAGGGTGCCAATTCCTAGGCAATTGTTTAGTGTCTTGGCAAAGCAAAAATCAAGCAGCTGTTTCAACATCCACTGCTGAGGCAGAGTATATAGCTGCTACAAGTTGTACAGCCTAACTGCTTTGGCTTCAAAATCAACTTCTGGATTTTGGTATCACTGCCTTAAAGATACCTCTCATGTTGGACAGTCAGGCAGCAGAAAATATCATCAAAAATCCAGTCTCTCATTCAACCACCAAGCACAATGATATCAGACATCACTTTGTGAGGGATTGCTATGAAAAAGGTTTGATTTCTCTGCACCATGTTCCAACTAAAGATCAGCTGGCAGATGTGCTAACAAAAGCTTTAGACACATCCACCTTTGAAAGGTTGATCTCTAGGATTGGCATGCTGAACATTGAATAACAGGCAAAATCCTGGTTTTCTATGAATAAAAGCATTAAAATGTTTTCAGAAAATCAAAAATTCATCCTTAAAAATAGCTAAAAAAGAAAATTTGCATTAATCCTTAAAAGTCTGCCATAAGTACTGTCTTTGGTTCAAACATCTATTCTGTTAAATGTTGTCCACTGCTGAAAGTTAACCTCTGTTCTTTCATTTCCTTGTTAATCACTGTTGATCAAACATCAGTGTTTTAATCCACTGATAGTTTAAAATCAGCCACTGTTTTCATTGTAACCGTTGTAAACCACTGATATTGCTCCATCAGTGGTTTCCTAAAACAACTGTCATCCATTATTCATCAGGGGTTGTCACGTGGACAATACTTAGCCGTCAGATCTTTTCTAACCGCTGCCACGTCAGCATACACTTTTTCCACCTATAAAACCCTGATCAAAACCCCAAACATGGTTTTCACTGTCGAATCGAATTCAAAATTCCCTTCACAAAGCAGTTTCTCCCAAATTCTCTCTCAAATCACTCATCTTCTTCATTCGTTCTTAATCATCTTCGATTAAATCATGGCTCTTCTATTCAAAACTCCTCATAATTACTTGGGTTTACTTGAAAAACCAAGTCATACCACAACCTTCAACTCTATAATTGATACTCTGTCGTCTTCAAAGTACAAAACTTTTTTGACCTGTGATGCTCCAATTTACCTGGATACCCAACAAGAATTCTGGAAAAATGCCCCACTTGAAACTAAGGACAAAAAGCCCTTAGCCATTACTTCATCAATAAAGGGTATTTCAGTCACCATCACACCTCAAACCATATCGGAGGTCCTTGAACTCGATGAACTTACAGGTAAAACCTCTTTTCCAAAAACAGATTATCAAACCGATTTCATTGAGAGAGGGTATGAAGAAGAAATGAAAAAAGATACTTTACAAAAGGGCAGTTTTCCACCTGCCACAAGGTTTTTATTTCATACCCTCCTAATGTGTGTGTCAAACAAAACCACTGCTTTCAATGAAATTCCATTGAAGATCCAATACCTATTTTAACTATTCCCAGGAGATCTTCAATAATCTTCTCAAAAATGTTAATAAAAAATCATTTTTATTATTTCCAAGGTTTTTAAGTTACTATTTTCAAAAGAAATTTTCGAAGGATAATGCTCATGTACTTATTCAAGGAAATCCTTTTCAAATAAACAGCCTAACCTCTGAAACATTCACAAGGCTGTCAAAACCTTCCAAAACACAAACAGAGGTTCCTGAGCAGACTTTAGCAGCAACCACTGCTCCTCAGGATCCTGCTGTTGAGCCCACTGCTCAAGGTGATCACAGCAACACAACCACTGCTGTGAAACCCACACCTAATGTCACGGCCCCCGACCCACCCTGGACGGAATCGGGAGTCGTGAACAGCCCAGTGGTACCGGTGATTATTTTTTTTAAAACGTTGCAGCGGAAATTTCATCAGGACCGTGAGTTAGGAAAAATATCAGAATTTAGAAACACCGGATTTTATTTATTAAATAGATGGAATAAATCCATGTTTTACAAAGGTAGCTTTAATAAGGATAAATTTGATTACATAAAACAATATTTCTTAATTTGATTTAATTAATAAAATAAGCCACTTCTTGATGCCTTTCAGTGTCGTATCCATCTCTTACTCCAATCTACTGTAATTACCTGAAACGCGTTTTAAAAAGGTTTAGTCAGTGGGAAATACTGAGTGAATCATTCTATTTATTAAAACGACTCGTTTGTTATAATTTACAGTATTAAGAGCGATTACAATGTTTCTGATATCAAACCAACTACCCACGGTATTTGTCACTCGACCGGATCTGTGACTATGGTCATATCCCCCATTGGCTGCCCCAATGGTGACGATTATCAAGTAATGTATACAAAACCCCACATACCGGCTGTAACTTGGTGATTACAAAGACTTAGGTGGTGTTTGTTTTTTGGAAGAAGAGCTTCCTGGCCTCTTCTGTCTGCACCGTGCAGACGCGGGAAGAGGTTTAGGTGCTGTAGAGTGTTTGTTTTTTTTTTCGAGAAGTGCTTTTTACCTCTCCCCAACCTCTTCTTGGGGAAGAGATGAGACCTTATCTTCTCCAAGCAGAGGTTTACCTCTTCTTGGCACCACCTCCACCTCCACCCCTACTCCGCCACCACCACCACCCCTGCTCCACCACCACCACCCCTGCTCCGCCACCACCACCTCTGCTCCGCCACCACCACCACCCCTGCTCCGCCACCACCACCCCTGCTCCGCCACCACCACCTCTGCTCCGCCACCTCCACCTCCACCTCTTCAAACCCTAATCGACCACCACCTCCACCTCTGCAAACCCTAATCGACCTCTGCAAACCCTAATCGACCACCACCTCCACCTCTGTAAACCCTAATCGACCTCTGCAAACCCTAATCGACCTCCACCTCCGAAACAAACCCCCCAAATCGACCTCTGCAAACCCTAATCGACCTCCACCTCCGAAACAAACCCCCCAAATCGATGGCGGTGATGATGATGGCGGTGGTGAAGTGGTGGTGATGATGGCGGTGGTGATGATGACGGTGGTGAAGTGGTGGTGATGATGGCGGTGATGATGATGACGGTGGTGAAGTGGTGGCGGTGGTGAAGATGGCGGTGGTAGAGAGAGAGTAGAGAGAGATCTGTGTGTGTGTGTTTGTGTGTGAAGAGGTTTTATATAAAAAAAACAAACCCTCTTCTCCTTGCAGATTGAAGACATTTGGTCCACCTCTTCTCCTGCAGATGCCTGCAGATGCCTGCAGATGTGGCCTGCAGCAGAAGATGTTTTCCAGCAGAAAAAACAAACAGCACCTTAATCCCCGTAATTATAACTTTGAAATAAACATGCTTTTGTAAATAGATTTGATAAAAAGAGAATGACTCACTTTATAATCATGCAGATTCATACGACCAAAGTTTAGTCTACAGATAAGCCTTGATATATTGCAGATTTATACAGGCAGAGCTTAGCCTATTGATTTAGCCTTGTAACCTAGTGCACACGAACTAGGTAGGTAACTTAATACAGCAATTACGATAACTCACGAGATTAAAACCCTCACAACGAATGACAAAGTGCAATCACTTAAACATCCATCGGATTCACAACGAATGACAGAGTATTCCCCGAATTCGGGTGGTACTCAAAAATCCTGTCGGAATCACGACAAATGACAAAGGATAGTACTAAAACATCCATCGGATAGTTTCCATCGATCGGACATTGAATCGTAGCAGCGATCAAGTTAATACCCTGTATCGTAGTAGCACTTCGTGAATCGTGTGTGTTTTAGAATTGTTTCTACTATAACTCACAGTACGAATTGAATTTGAACGTCGAACAAACGCACAATTGCAAGTCCCACTGCCCTCTATTTATATCTGAAAAATGGTCCCTCCCGCGTGTCGCGACAGGGACACATGCACCTGTCGCGTGGCGCGGGGCATACACTTTTAACATAAGGTTGCCGCGTGTCCAACTAGCTTGTATGAGTTGACGGAATATTAAATTTCGATTTCTACAGCGAGATATATGGATAATCGTCGAGTAGGGAATACCCCCCCCCCTGAGTTTTTGGGGCCCTGATCCTGATTCTGATTGTTCTGAAAAATTTAGGGTTTATGTAGAATTACTTGAGTGTCTCAATTAGAGTTTCTTAGTGAATAAAAAAATAATAATAATAATAATAAAAATATAATAGTTTTGGTGAGAGTTGTTATGGTTTGAGACATTTTTTAATATAATTATATTATAAAGAAAAAGGGAATAAAATAGTGAGAAAAGAGAATGGACCCACTTTGTAACTTTAGGGTTCAACTAGAAAGCCTCCTGGTATAAATTTTGGGTATAACTTCTGAGCTATTTAAAAATATATATTGCACTCGTGGTAAATATAATACCCCTAATTCAACCTTATCCCGATGTCCGAGACCGAATCCCAACAACTTAGTCGGGCAGAGCCCTGACATGTGTTATGAGGCTTAGATCAATTGGAAAGGGTAGCGGTGATCGGAAGTTAAAATACTTAAAATGGGGCAAGACATTATTATTATTAATAAGAAAATATATATTATATAAAATTTTCTTAAAGAAAGAGACGATAGAAGGAAAGGGGCATTTGATTTGAAAGGCTTGCTCCTTCTTTTATAGTGTTTCATAACTTAATGAAATGGCATTCCCATACACGTAAATAGCCATTGTGACCTACACGTTTACATATACTCATGAAAAAGATTCCTTCTTTTCTAATTCCTTGACACGTACAATATATAACATACACGAAAACTTAATTGTTTAGTTTGATTTATATTATTTTATTTTAATAAGTATACACGTATACTAAAAAAATATATAAGTTATTAATTATTATTATTTTATTATAATTAATTTAACTGCTTCACTTATTTGGCGCATATAACTTCTAAAATATGTCGTTTTATAAAACAAAGAATATGTCTTTAGAATAAGTATATTTTTGTCTATATTTGGGTGTAAGTTTCATTAAAAATAGAGTAGGTTCAAAATACAATGTATTTTATAATTTAATTATTATATGGTTCCTAGGCTCATCTAGGAACTTCATATTTCTTATAGTCAACTTACCCGTAATCTACCCTTCTAACAATATAAGTTTTTATATACTTTTATTTTATTTAGAAAGGTCACCCATATATAAGCCAATTAATATAATATTTCAACCAACTATATAATATAATGTTTTAAAACTATTTGGGTTGAATAGTTATATTAAAAATAAACTAGTTACTAGTTACAAGTGGTTAATAAATTTAACCAAACCTATAATTTATATGATAAAAATAGGGATATTACATTCTCCCCACCTTGTTTTAAATCTCGTCCTCGAGATTTGGTTTATGATATTTCTTTTAGACTTATGTTATATTTTAGTCAATAAAAACAATTTTTAAGATAGATGACGTAGAATTTTAAAATATCAAATTTTGTGAATACGAGTTGTACCATAAGTATGATTCAATGGTTCAACTGAATTAGTTTAAAAAAAATCGATGACAACGAATGAGATGAAATGATATAATTTCCAAAGTGACTAGGTTCAAGCCCAAGATATATGATCAATAGATATTTAAAATGAATGTGAAGGATTTTTAGAATCAATAAAATTCTTTGTGAAAAGAAAGCTTACTTTGATTGGCAACTGAGGAAGACTTAGAATTGACAGGTTCAAAATGAAATAAAAGCATGAAAAATGATTTGTCAAATATTTATGATATGAAAAAATCAAAGTGTTGAGATGAGTGAATTGCAAAGATACACCAAAAGACAATAGAGTTGGTGTATCATTGTTTAGAGTTCCAAGTTGTTTTAATTGTGAAACAATGTGACAGTACATTATTAGTGACCATATATATATATATATATATATATATATATATATATATATATATATATATATATATTTTTTATTTTTTTTCATACTATGTCCTAGAGATCGAAATATAATAAGAACAAGTTGTTTTAGCATGACCAACCATTATATTATATTTGTAAGGCAAATGTAATATATATTATTTGTGTCCCTGCTTGAACCGTATCTTACATATCAAATATAAATACTATGTAATATATATTATTTGTTACGCATTTTTACTATATGTAAATGGTCACCACTTTTAAATAAATATTATTTTAGTATTTTACTATACTATGTAAAAATAACTTATATTTACTATGTAATATATATTACAAAACATCGTAATGAAGTTATTACATTTACAGAATATTTTAGTATTATTATTTTGTAAAAGAAATCACTATTATTTATAACATTAAATGAAAATTATAAATAAAGGTGTAAAAATATTTATTATACAAAAGTATTTGTAAAATATATATAATACTTAATGGGTCGATTCTATGTGATTACTTATTTTCATTTTGAAACCATATAATGTTATGAATGTATTTACAAATGTTGTAAATAAGTGAAAACGATGACTATTCTTATATATTACAATGTTCCCCTAACCAAACGTAGTTGATGACTACCATATTATTCTTATATGGTCATTTTCTTGCCAGAGCGTTATGGTACATAGTTACCACAAAACAGGTAATAGACAATTATTTATATAATTTTATTCATCCCTCTAATTCTTGTATTGTTTTATGAAAATATGTCTTCTCCTTACAGTACAAAGTATATATATTTTTATATATATAAAAATTTACTAAATAAGTATGATGACTTTAATTTATATACATTAACTAGTTATTATCATGGTTGAATATTGGTTAGTGCTGCTTTGTTTAAGCATAGGTGGCCAGTCCATGCCTAACTAAGGCTAGGCTACTCAATACCTGCCCTTGACAATAACCTTAGTACCTAAAATAATACTAACACTACTATTATTAATATATTATTACTAGTAATACAATTTAAATAATAAATAATTTAAACATAAACTTAAATGCGAGTATACCTCAAGCATAATTTTATACGTAAAAATATAAATTCTTTATCTTAATGGTTTTAACAAAATTTATTAACTTGATATTAAAGAGTCATCGTTTTGTAATAATGCGGTTTATAGTGCAAAAAGCGGAATGATATTTGAGTTTGAATAAAACAACAAATCAGAATGAAGTCCTCAAGTGGTCTTCATAAATCAAATGAACCACATGCGCAACAAACAGTGCATGTGTAACGTGTGGATTTACCAAGAAATGAAATAGATCAATATTTGCTACTATGAAAGAAATCCTCATGGTATGATGGCCACTATATACGAAAGTCAACTTTTTATATGCAGAAGTCAGAATAAGAACTTTATTTGGAATTTCGTGTGATAATCGTTATTAAGTGACATTACCAGGGAATGTCGAATAAAATGAAATAGGAATTTGCAAAAGTATGTGACTCCTTTTTCAGGGATAATAATTATGACTCTGATTTAGACTATGCACCGATGTTTGTAAAATTTTGTTCCAACGTACCTTAGCGAGATTTATGTGGTTTATAGGATCACAGGGCAAAGTGCTACTTTTAGTTCTTCTATTGATGGAATTAGCATTGGTGTTGTCGTGCCCAATTATATTTTCCAAAGATCTTGCCTTGTAAGTCGTGTGTGATATACTTCGATGTTTGTGGAAGTATAATTTAAATTTCATGTGTTTTCTTGTGCACTAGTAAAATTTTACATGCTTCTTACTTGCTTTAATAGTTTATGGTAACGCATTGGAAATTCTTATACTTTTGATGATATCCCAACTTAAAGGGTTTCCATTTATTATTGTCGCACGAGTTACGAGGTAGATGATCAAACAAAATAATGTTTGATATCGGAATTATAGATAAGAGATTCCTAATAAAGAAATCTAGATTTATTCTTGACACATATGCTTAAGCTTTATTCCAAATTGTCAATCCTTATGGTTTTTGGATTTCCTTATAGATATACCTATCTATATAATCACATATTTCATATACTATAATATACATACCTTCTATAAGGTCAATGTATTTAACAGATTCATATTTCCAAAACAATTCAGATATCAAATCATGATACTATTTAGGGAAATCTTGTCACTTGTTTGACATATTATATACCCCGTCATATCCGGTTCACGCCGGAGAGGTAACCTCAGTATATCCGAACAAGCTGGAGAGTCTGCTACACCATACCCAGTCTTGCCGGAGAAAATTTTCTATTTCCCATAAATAGTTTTTTTTTAAAGTGCCTCTTTTATTAGGCTTTTATCCAGAATTAGGGAAATTTGTATTCCCGTAACATATCTTTATTCTAGACTAAGTAATATCAATAAGCAATAATTACTATTAATTCTTGCTTATTTATCATAACTTGCAATATTCTAATTACCATTCTTATGGCATACAAAATCCATTATAATTTATTCACATAAGTACTTAGCTTATCTTGAAGTTTATACTAAGGCATCTTTTCTTAAGTTCAAGTCTAAATGCTATCATGTGTGCTACCAGTTAACAACAATCTCCTAACTCTTTTATACAAACTTAGGTATTATTGTCACAACACCTAAAGGCTTAAAGCAGTGGCTCTGATACCACCTTCTGTCACGGCCCCCGACCCACCCTGGACGGAATCGGGAGTCGTGAACAGCCCAGTGGTACCGGTGATTATTTTTTTTAAAACGTTGCAGCGGAAATTTCATCAGGACCGTGAGTTAGGAAAAATATCAGAGTTTAGAAACACCGGATTTTATTTATTAAATAGATGGAATAAATCCATGTTTTACAAAGGTAGCTTTAATAAGGATAAATTTGATTACATAAAACAATATTTCTTAATTTGATTTAATTAATAAAATAAGCCACTTCTTGATGCCTTTCAGTGCCGTATCCATCTCTTACTCCAATCTACTGTAATTACCTGAAACGCGTTTTAAAAAGGTTTTGTCAGCGGGAAATACTGAGTGAATCATTCTATTTATTAAAACGACTCGTTTGTTATAATTTACAGTATTAAGAGCGATTACAATGTTTCTGATATCAAACCAACTACCCACGGTATTTGTCACTCGACCGGATCTGTGACTATGGTCATATCCCCCATTGGCTGCCCCAATGGTGACGATTATCAAGTAATGTATACAAAACCCCACATACCGGCTGTAACTTGGTGATTACAAAGACTTAATCCCCGTAATTATAACTTTGAAATAAACATGCTTTTGTAAATAGATTTGATAAAAAGAGAATGACTCACTTTATAATCATGCAGATTCATACGCCCAAAGTTTAGTCTACAGATAAGCCTTGATATATTGCAGATTTATACAGGCAGAGCTTAGCCTATTGATTTAGCCTTGTAACCTAGTGCACACGAACTAGGTAGGTAACTTAATACATCAATTACGATAACTCACGAGATTAAAACCCTCACAACGAATGACAAAGTGCAATCACTTAAACATCCATCGGATTCACAACGAATGACAGAGTATTCCCCGAATTCGGGTGGTACTCAAAAATCCTGTCGGAATCACGACAAATGACAAAGGATAGTACTAAAACATCCATCGGATAGTTTCCATCGATCGGACATTGAATCGTAGCAGCGATCAAGTTAATACCCTGTATCGTAGTAGCACTTCGTGAATCGTGTGTGTTTTATAATTGTTTCTACTATAACTCACAATACGAATTGAATTTGAACGTCGAACAAACGCACAATTGCAAGTCCCACTGCCCTCTATTTATATCTGAAAAATGGTCCCTCCCGCGTGTCGCGACAGGGACACATGCACCTGTCGCGTGGCGCGGGGCATACACTTTTAACATAAGGTTGCCGCATGTCCAACTAGCTTGTATGAGTCGACGGAATATTAAATTTCGATTTCTACAGCGAGATATATGGATAATCGTCGAGTAAGGAATACCCCCCCTGAGTTTTAGGGGCCCTGATCCTGATTCTGATTGTTCTGAAAAATTTAGGGTTTATGTAGAATTACTTGAGTGTCTCAATTAGAGTTTCTTAGTGAATAAAAAATAATAATAATAATAATAATAATAAAAATATAATAGTTTTGGTGAGAGTTGTTATGGTTTGAGACATTTTTGAATATAATTATATTATAAAGAAAAAGGGAATAAAATAGTGAGAAAAGAGAATGGACCCACTTTGTAACTTTAGGGTTCAGCTAGAAAGCCTCCTGGTATAAATTTTGGGTATAACTTCTGAGCTATTTAAAAATATATATTGCACTCGTGGTAAGTATAATACCCCTAATTCAACCTTATCCCGATGTCCGAGACCGAATCCCAACAACTTAGTCGGGCAGAGCCCTGACATGTGTTATAAGGTTCAGATCAATTGGAAAGGGTAGCGGTGATCGGGAGTTAAAATACATAAAATGGGGCAAGACATTATTATTATTATTATTATTAATAAGAAAATATATATTATATAAAATTTTCTTAAAGAAAGAGACGATAGAAGGAAAGGGGCATTTGATTTGAAAGGCTTGCTCCTTCTTTTATAGTGTTTCATAACTTAATGAAATGGCATTGCCATACACGTAAATAGCCATTGTGACCTACACGTTTACATATACTCATGAAAAAGATTCCTTCTTTTCTAATTCCTTGACACGTACAATATATAACATACACGAAAACTTAATTGTTTAGTTTGATTTATATTATTTTATTTTAATAAGTATACACGTATACTAAAAAAATATATAAGTTATTAATTATTATTATTTTATTATAACTAGGGTTAAGACCCGCCCGCGTTGCGGCGCGTGTACATCGTAAATATTGAATGGATTAGTCCAAACGTTATATGATGCATTAACCATATGAAAACACATATTTGGACGTATCCAGTTGAACTCAGTGTAACCTGTATAAGCATTGTGATTGGATCAAATGTAAAGTAAATGGAATTCATATCGAACAATCATAACGTATTATATGTGACCCAACTTATACACAGAAAACGTAACAGGTATGAAGGAAAACATGCACATGTAATTGAAAGGGATTAATTAGAGCTTTCGAAAAAAAGGGAGAAAAAAAACCATAATTTGACTCCACTTGGTTCGAAACAAACTTTACGAAACATACATAAAATAAACACGAAAACATATTATATTTGACCTATATCATTTTCCAAAAAAGTTTACCTCAAAAAGTAGAACAACTTGAATTTATACCAAAACGTACGTAAAAATATGCACGTAAAAATGGTTTCTTTAAACGAAAACGTATTATATTTAACCTGACTCGTCTATAAAAAAGTTTACGTCGGAATATAGAACAAATCATATTTACCGGTACATAAAATATGCACACAAAAATTAGTTTTTAAGTAAATGAAGAATAGGGGTAAACCGAAAGAAAATATTAGTAAAAAATTTAATAGGTTAAAAACGTTCGTAAAACCGTGCCAAGTAGTACCAATGCCACAACGACATCGACTCTCAACATCGTAAAAATAAAATAGATAAAATGGTAAAAATTACATAGAACGAAAAGTAGACTAAAATCGCTGAACCATGCACACCGGTTACAGTGTCTTAATGCGAAGAAATTAAGCAGAAACGTAAAATGTAGAAAATAATAACTTAGTTTATCTACAACCCGCCCGTTGCGACGAACTTTACAAAAGGGGAAAAATGGACGCGTTGCGACGGGTCTGTCATATATGAAAAAAATAGAGCAAAAACGTTGAACCTCACATGCACGCTACGACATGTTAACTCGTAAAATTTAGAACGAAACGTAAAACGAAAAACTTGCAAAAGATAAAAAGTATGGGGGACCAAAGTTGTAAATAACAAAGTGTTGTTTTAAATTATAAAAGATGGAAAACTTAGAGTTAAAAGTAAAAAAAGGGGGGTTAAAATGTAAAAGATAAAACTTTTAGGTTGAAAGTGGAAAATTAAGTTTTTTTTTTTTTTTGGAAAACTCCCCAAGCACAAGTTACAAGTGCTAATGCATCAAAAACTTACTAATTTATATATGGAATAATTAATTTAACTACTTCACTTATTTGGCGCATATAACTTCTAAAATATGACGTTTTATAAAACAAAGAATATGTCTTTAGAATGAGTGTATTTTTGTCCATATTTGGGTCTAAGTTTCATTAAAAATAGAGTAGGTTCAAAATACAATGTATTTTATAATTTAATTATTATATGGTTCCTAGGCTCATCTAGGAACTTCATATTTCTTATAGTCAACTTACCCGTAATCTACCCTTCTAACAATATAAGTTTTTATATACTTTTATTTTATTTAGAAAGGTCACTCATATATAAGCCAATTAATATAATATTTCAACCAACTATATAAAATAATGTTTTAAAACTATTTGGGTTGAATAGTTATAATAAAAATAAACTAGTTACTAGTTACTAGTGGTTAATAAATTTAACCAAACCTATAATTTATATGATAAAAATAGGGATGTTACACCTAAAACCACCAAAAGACCCAAAAAGAAAAATATCCAAAAGCCCCCAAACCCATCAAAAAGGTAACTTTGGAAGAGGAGGTCCCTGAGGTTATACATGTGACAACACAAAAGTCACCAATAACCACTGTTGCTACTTCCTCACAGCAGTTGGAAGAAAAACCTCAACCTAAGCCTAAAACTCCTCCTGCATATTCTCAAAAAGATCAGGTTGTAACCACAGGGACACCACATTA
This sequence comes from Helianthus tuberosus, assembly GCA_030545235.1. NCBI lineage: Eukaryota > Viridiplantae > Streptophyta > Magnoliopsida > Asterales > Asteraceae > Helianthus > Helianthus tuberosus. The sequence goes on from CM060427.1 coordinate 58,488,745, forward strand.
AGATGCTCTGGAATCACTTGATTCCATCATCCACAGCCCACCTCCCGGGGCAAATTCTCTTTCTACCCCTATCCTCACTGCACAAATTCCACCCACAATACTACCTCTATTGGATGCAGTTGATTTAGCCCAAACACAAATCAGTTCTTCTCAATCACCTATCAATGAGAATATGCCACAACAAGTGACGGAGTCTGGTGTCTCTATCTCTGCTAACCCACCAATAGTTGAGGAGGTTACACTGCAGGAATTACAAGTAATTCCTGTCAGTAGTTCAAGTGGAGCAGCTACTACAAGTGTTGAACCCACTGGTTTACACTTGGACAGTAGTTTCATAAGTCAGACTCCCTTAAAGGAAATTTCTTCTTTGGGAACCATACTATCCACTAGTGTGTATCCAATATTCACTGGTGAGCTTAGGATGGTAACCTCTGCTGAAGAAAGAAGTCCCCAGTACCAAGAAAAAGGGGCATCAGTGCATGATTTTCGGGAAACTTTTCCTAAGTCAACCACTGATACAACCACCACTGGTGGGAAATCAGATGATCCCATTAACTTGGGTGATGGTTTAAAATACAGAGAATTGACCGAGAGGGTTGACAAACTTGATACATCTGTTGCAGAAATCAAAGATATGCTGCAACAGTTGTTACAAGCTCAAAAGGCACCACCCACTGCTGCAACATATGAAACATCTGCTCCATCCTCTGCTGAGCTCTGGAAGTTATTTCAACCTATGCTTCATCAGCAAAGACAATATGTTGATCAACAACATGAAGTTCAATTCAGAAGATCAGAAATTTGATGGAAGCTAGGTTCAAGGATACACAGGAAGATATCAAGGCAATTAAGGCCCATTTACTACAAACCACTGGCTCTGCTCCTCCTACAATCATTTTTGTTGATAATCCTCATGATGATGCCAAAAAGGGGGAGAAAATTAAGAAGAAGAGGGGATATAAAGATGGTCTATACATTGAACTAGATGCAAAATCTAAACTGGTTGTGGAAATCCCTAGACCAGATGGTTCTAAAAAGGTTAATGAGACTCAAAATGCCTTTACTGCATTAAAAGCAAACATGAAAGAGCCAACAGATATTGAGACACCTATTGTATTAACAGTTGTTGGTACTTCAGTTGTTTCAACAGATGTTACCCAAACAACTGCCATGAATACTACATCAACTCACCTTCAATCCACTGCCCCACCAAAAACATCCTCACCACCACCAACACCACCTGCCAAAAAGAAAAAGACAATGGTTGACACATCAACTGTTGTAATGTCAACAGTGGTTGAAACACCAGTTGTTTCAACAACTGTTAGTCAGACACCAACTACTTCAAAAACCACCACTCAACCCACAAAAACACCACCAACCTCTCCTAAGCACAAAAGGAGAAGGGTAACCAATGTTGTACTGGAAGATGATACCTCCCCAACTCAAACATCCACACAACTACTGCCCCTTGTCACCATTCCAAACCCTGTTCCATTATCATCAGCTCAAGTTCTGAATACAAACACTGCTATTGTTCCAGTGGGCTTACAATACTCATTGGATCTTCCAGCAGTCAAAGAGGAGATAAAGTCTTTTTACTCTGAAGATGACCCTGCAAAAAGGAAACTTCCTTCCATCCAAGGTTATCCTTTCCCAAGAAACATTGAAGAGTATCTCAAAATAAAAGCTCAACAAGCAGAAGACATATCTAAAAGAGATACAGAGGGAAAGTCTGATAAAGAGATTCAGAGAAATCTGCAATACCTGCTTACCAAGGTCAGAACCTTAGAACAGTTCTCAAAAGACCTTTGTCAAAAACTATATGAAAGAGATGATGAAAGCATGAGGAAAGATTATCTTGAATATATCATGGCTTACAAAAAGTACAGGGCAGAAAAGCACCAGTACAAGGAATGGACCATCAGTGAGCTAGAAAAAGAAACAACCAGAATTCAAGATATGATCAAAAACAAGGTAAAGCAGACTCCTCCAATCTGAGCCAAATATAAGAAAAATGTACCAGAAAGAACCTTGCAGCTGAAGAGAATGAAAGAAGAGCTAATAACAGCTGATTATGGGTCAAGGAACCAAGTGACAAGGTAGTCAGAGGATAAAGTGTTGGCCACTTACAAAAAGTTGGAAGAGTTGAGAAAAAGGGATCCCACTGCTCCTCAAAAGCCTGATTATCCAGAAGCAGTGGTTCCAGTCAAAAAGCCAAAGTTACCCATTAGGAGACCCACTGTTCCAACTGTTGCCATCTATTATCAAAGAAGGCATCAAAAGCAGGTGGATGCAACAGTATCAAAAGAAGACCAAGCTTCAGAAGAATATATCATGAAGAGGGTTCTTCAGACACTTAGAGCAGAACAACAGGAATCAACAAAATCTCAAGACACTGCTCAAGTTGTCATCACCAGGCCTTAATCTCCAAACTCATCAACAATAAAGACTCTCCCAAGAAACCCATTGGATTCAAAAATACTAAAGTGGAAATCTGATAAACAGACTCACGTATTGACTCTGCTCAAATCCAATGGTGAGGTGAAGCATATATCAAGGGAACAAGCACTTGGCCTGGGTGTTGAAGATCTACAGGATCTACTTGAGCTTCCACCGTGCAGGGATGAGGATGATACAAGTTCCATGGACTTTGAATTACAATTCAAAGGACAAGTTAGGGAATATGTGATAAGGCAATAAAAATCCAAGAATAATGAAGAGTTTTGGCATCACTTGTTCCAGGGGGGGATTGTTGGGATTGAACCCTACCAAAGGAACAGTTGATAAAGCCAAAACTGGATCAGATCAGTGGGTTCACATAAGCAGTTGATTGCAATAGTTCTTTCCCCTTGAAAGTGGCCTAACAACTGATGACCTCTATCTACTGTCCGTCTACAACAACTGCTGATCACTCAACATCTGATGAAGACCTAAAGACTGTTGAAGACAAACACTGATGCTCAATCTACTGTCATGGTTCAAGTACTGCTGAAGACACAAAGCACTGCTAGGAGTATAACAGTGGAATGAGAAGCAGTAGTTTAGCTTGTCTTTGTATTTATTGTTAATCAGTAGTTTGTAATAGCAGTAGTTGTATAGGTCAGTGGTTACAGGTTGTTAGGAGGTTAGATGTCACTTTCATGGTGACGTCAGCAAAGATGCCACAGTGGTTTGTTCTGTAATATAAATAGAACAGTACCCTGTACAGTTCTATTAGCTCTCTTCATCACAAGTCATTCTGTACGAACATTCTCTGTGAGCTGAGGCTGAGGGGGAGATTGTATGCATTCATGCAAGTGTAATTGAAGATTGTAATAAATATAATCATTAGATTCTCTGTTAAACATGTTTGTTGAAAACAATTCTCTCATTTGATTGTGTGTTGAAAGTTTGTTTCATTTGATTCCACTACAATTGTTCTTGTTCATTTTCATTATTATAAAACAAAGCACAATCATAAGAAACTCAGATCCTAACAACTTTTATGCGCACTATTTTGAGGGAATGAGATGCCTTGTGTAATGGGTGATCCCATTCCATTGACCAACCAAACACCATTTTTTAACCGACCAAACACCTTTTTTTTCATCATCTCACATTGGTTAATTCCATTCTACCTCTCATTATTGCATACCAAACACTACCTTGAAGTCCAACTAAAGGAATAGTGCAAAAAATCGGATTAGGATTGGAAGAAATATTTCAGTATTGTTAATTATTTAAATTCCCATATTAGAGTCCTAGTATAATTCTATTTTGTAACTTAGTTTCAATGGTAAATTACACTTTTCGTCCTTTATGTTTGTATTGAATTATATATATATATATATGGAACCCATTAAGTGGAAGTTACCTTTGAAATCGATATCCACCGTTAGATCTTGCTGAGATGAAATCTGGGCCGTTTAAACTCACTAAAATGACCGCTCTTGTGGCGGTTCCAAGAGGTTATGGTTGGTTTTTGTATCTGGTGGTTACCTCCATCTTTTGCTACCCACTATCTCCATAACTCAACCACCTAAATGTCTCCTTTAATAGTTTTGAGTATTGATTTGAAATATTATATATATATATAGGGTAGGGATCCTAAGAGAAGTCCACCCTATTTGAGAAACTTGAGAAGCAATCTGGACCACACATTTTCCTTAAGCAAAAAATACAAAAAAAAAATGTGAAAAAAATGCAATTTTTTTTTTAAATCGCAGCTTTTTCTTTAAGGATTAAAAAAAAAATTTAAAAAATTTTTTTTTTTTTGGATTTATACACATGTGTATATTATTAATCTTTTAACTATACATATATGTATATTGCCAATTATACATATTTGTATATACATGTTTAAAATTGAAAAAATGTGTATATTGTTAATCTTAAACCATAAACATTAAAGCTAAACCTTAATGCTAAACCTTAAACTCTAAACCCTAAAGCTAAACCCTAATGCTAAACCCTAAAGCTAAACCCTAATTCTAAACCCTAAAGCTAAACCCTAATGCTAAACCCAAAAGCTAAACCCTAAACACTAAAGCTAAACCCTTAATGCTAAACTCTAATACAAACCCTAAAGATAAAGCTAAACCCAAAAGTTAAAGCTAAACCCAAAAGCTAAACCCTAATGCTAAACCCTAAATACTATTGCTAAACCCTAATGCTAAACCCTAATGTTAAACCCTAAAGCTAAACCCTAAACCATAAAGCTAAACCCTAATGCTAAACCCTAAATACTAATGCTAAACCCTAAATAACACTTATTTTTCAATTTTAAACATGTATATACATATATGTATAATGGACAATATACATATATGTATAGTTAAAAGATTAACAATATACACATGTGTATAAATCAAAAAAAAAAATTTAAAAAATTTAATTCTTAAAGAAAAAGCTGCGATTTTTCCAAAAATAAAAATAAAAATAAAAATTTTGCATTTTTTCACCTTTTTTTTTTGCATTTTTTTGCATAAGGAAAATGTGTGGTCCAGAATGCTTCTCAAGTTTCTCATTTAGCCTACTACTTCTCACATGATCCTTATCCTATATATATATATATATATATATATTGTTCCCATTAAGTCTAACCGTTTTGCAAATCGATATCCACCGTCAGATCATGCTGAGATGAAATCTCAGCCATTTAAACTCCAAAAAATAACCGCTTTAATGGCGGTTCCCGGAGGTTATCGTCGGTTTTTGCAACTGGTGGTTACCTCCACTTTTGGTTGCCCACTATCTCCACTCCACGACTCAACCGCCTAAAATATTACCTTTAACCGTTTTGGATTCTCTCTTCTCTTCTGCGGTTTCGTAATTTCTGTCAAAACTCACGCAAGTTAGAATACCTGTTCCCTCCATCTTTGTTCATCAAGGTCATGGTAACTGTTCCCTCCAGATGGTTTCTTCCCCCATTATAAACCCCCTACCACTTCCACTACTATCATCATCCATTCAGCCTTTACATCCATGGTCAAAGTATTCTAGGGTATTTGATTTCTCTGGATTCCCTTCTACAATTTGCGGCATATATACACAAATCCGAGCAAGTTTAATCTCTTCTCTCACTCTTCTCAAGATGCTTGAACATGGTAATTGCCGGTTAGGGTTTTTGATTTGCTAAAATGTTTGTTTCCGCTATATGTTGTATAATCTAGGTAAATTGTGGTGTTAATGAACGGAATTAGGGTTTAATATATGGTTTTCTTTTGTTGTGTAGTGAGAACGGGATTGCCTATGAAAGTTATGTGATTGACTCTGCAATTTGATATGTATGTTTCACAAAACCAGGTAACAATTGTGCCCTCTCTTCGGTTCTTTGATTCCGTAAGCAATACTAACATCATACATACATCTACATTTTTTCTGTTGTCTGATTATGGTTTTGACAATTTTGTTTGGTTTATCTTCCTGGTGATTAAAACATTCTTAACTTCAAAATCCTGTAAATTACATAACACACTACTGGAACGTTGGTATATCAGTATGATTATGATACAAAGCTATAGTTTTTATCAGTTTTTTAATGTTGGTGTGGGTGGGTTGGTCCTAAATTACAATTGGTTTCTTCTCAGGTGTCCGATCATTGACTCTTCATGCTTGGCTGCTTTGACCGGTGAGAATACTGCTGTGACAACCCTCACCAAACCAGGTATCCGTACGACTTAATTAATAATTAATTACTGCTTAATTACTGTGCTTACTTGAATTTGTGGATAAACTGCTACTTGAATGCTGATACATGTACTTACTTGCATCATACTTTACTTGTTGTCACTCCATGTTTTGCTTACAGCACCTTTGTGACAACCTTGATGCACCAAACGCACAGTAGCACAATGAACGGATAACCTATTAAATGTGTTGTTATAGCCAGCACCAGGCAGGTACTGCCTCTAAGGCCTGTAAGAGCCTGAGATAGTTTGCTACACTAGTGGTGAGTGTAGGAATATAAGGGTTGTAGAACTGCGTCACTAGGAATGAGATACAGTGACCGGATGTGCCTAAAACGTACTCTAGGTACAAAATTCAGCATTTTAAATAATAATTCAGCATTTGGTTAACTAATGAAGTGCCAAAACATGAAGAAAAATATTACTAGACACTTTCCAAAGTGTCGGGAATAAGTTGCGTCACTAAAAATAATAATAACGACACTTTAAAGCTTTGTTAAGCACTTTAACGGATCTCTATCCAACCGAACAACCGGACTTTACCCGGAACACTAAAATATTGCCAATAACATTGTTTCTCTTTTTCTGAGCCGGTTAGGGTCCCTGAATACCCTAACACCCGCTATATTGCATGACACACTAATAACCGAGTTAACCTTCACACTTAACTAACTAATACTTAATGTTTGGTTGAAAACTAACTAGATTACCCCCCCCCCCCTAACCAAACCATCCCCCAAGGGGGGACACCCCTTGTACTTTGATGGATTATTTAAATCTTGGATGTCTAATATCAATTAGACACATGAACCCTTGGTTAATGACCATGAGAATTATCTATAAGATCAACACATAACCCACATGAACATTTCCACTCAACACTCATCACAACAAACTCTCTCTCCCTCTCTAATAGCTCACGGCCGAACCCCCTACACCATCCATCCATCATTTCGATTTTGATCAAGCAATTCCAAGTATCTACAAGTGTTAAGGATCACATACGAGGAGGCTTAGTGCATTCGGAACGCGAAGGACCTCACTCTATTGCTTTTATCCTCTCATTTTGCGACTAGTTTCTTCCCTAGCCTCGAGCTAGTAGTAAGTTGCTTAAATCACCTTCCCGAACTATTTTAAAGTGGTTAATATGATTTGTAACGGTTAAAACTCGTAAACATGCAAAATGATACATAAAAGTTTACTAAGAATGCTTGCAATGATGGTTAAAAGCTTGAATGTTGTGTAAATCTTGTAAGATTTGTTTTGTGTGATTATTTAGTGCCGATCTATGTTGTGGTAGCTCGGATCATCATCTAACCCGGGTTAGTCATGTTCATGGATCATGACATAGAGTTGTTTAAATATAAAAAGGGTTAAATGATGAAACTCTACCACACACTAAACATGAACTTGTGTAAAATCGACTTTACTTACAAAATAGTGTTTAAAACTAGTAGATCTACGGATCTACAAGCGGTATTTTCAAAGGACCGAGTGTCAAGGAAATCATATTTTTCTAAAGCCGGATCTTACATGAACAAGAATGATTTTTAAACACACAAGTGTGTAAACACTTGTGTAACACTAAGTTTCGACAAAGAAATTGTTTTGTCAAATTTTACAAGAAGTTGTAAAGATGGAATTTCTTTAAAAGCAAGGTTTTTACAAAACCGGGTTGGTTTATATAAAGATCCACTAAATGTAATGAGAATTACTACAAGTTTTGAGTAATCCACAAGTTCATGTAATTTATATATTCTGACTAATTGATGCTTTGAACATTGTTTTGATGAATGAGAAAATTGTTGGTTTGATTTATAAAAGAAAATGATACGCTTAAAAGCGTGGCCACCTCCTGTTACAGGGGAAACTCTGGCGAAATTTTTCTAAAAACCTAACACTTGGGAATATTTTCACTACAAGTGTTGTAAATCTATTTTTTGACTTGATTTCAAAGCGTAAGAGACGCACCACTGTGAGTTCATGTCCCCCTTTTCTCTTAACTGTTTTCAGTTTTATACTTCGGGGGTGAAATACATGTTACATACTGATACGGACAATTACGAATGGTATGGTTAGCTAAGGAAGGAACTGTTAGGTTATGTGATTGGGTAGGTGAAATCTTAAGAACATTAGTCCTCGTAGTACGATCGAGGGATATAAGTGATAGGCCTATTTGAGCATAACAAACCCCACCCATGCGCCCTAAGGTTGGACCATGTGGTGACCTTGTCTTAACACCACCCATGCGCCCTCAGGTTGGACCATGTGGTGACCTTGCCGTAACACCACCCATGCGCCCTCAGGTTGGACCATGTGGTGATCTTGTCCTATCCCCTCCCATGCGCCCGCAGGTTGGACCATGTGGTTACACATTAACTGATATGTTTCCTTATTTGCTTTCATACCAGAGTTTACAAAACATTCATACTTACAATGATTATAAAGGTTTATTCGCGCGCACATACTAAACACATGAACTCGCTCAACAATTTTTGTTGATTTTTCCAACTTACATGTATTTCAGGGAACTAAGGATTCAGGCACGGTATGCTACGTTTTCCCGCTGCATAAGAGTTTCGAGGTCATCCAAGTTTAGGGGATGTGACTTTTACCTGGACGAGTCACAATCCTTAAACTGCGCTTATTTCGTGTTGATGTTTGTGTCTTCCCAACAATGTTTTATGTTATCAGGTTGTAATTTCCGTTGCATGTGTCAATGCCTTAAGTCAATGTTGTATTACTTATGTTTTAAGACTTAAATCAATGGATGATCTTGCATGATTTTATTTTCATATAGCTTTGTTATGATTAAGCTATGGTATTAAGAAGTCACACCAAATTAACCACGCTTCCGCAAAGCCAGGGTGTGACAGGTTGGTATCAGAGCTCTGATCATAGCGAACTCGGATTCCTTCTCGAGTCTACACTATGATCACTAGGGCTCTCACGAAAACATTTTTACTGCACACCACTCAAGTCCAGATCCAAAACTTTTTACAAACAAATGTTGAGCACATTTATTTATTATTTATACATGATTTACATTATATTGTGTCAACTCGGATCAATTTCTTGGTACGGGGACTTCTTATTTGTATATTCTTTGACTTGGTGTGTTGGTTTGTTGTGCGTTTTCGAGCCGAGGGTCTCTCTGGAAGCAGCCTCTCTATCCCTATGGATAGAGGCAAGGTCTGCCTACATCCCACCCTCCCCAGACCCTATAAGTAGCTTTGCTATTTGTGGGATTTACTGGGTATGGTTGTTGTTGTTGTTGTAGGCTCAGTCTGAGAGGCTGAGGCTCGGTCTGGAGGACCGAGGCTCGGTTTAGGAAACCGAGGTAGTTGCCTAGTGGGACTGGGGAAAGCAGTCTGAGAGGCTGGGAGAATAGGCTAGTGGGACTAGGAAGAGCAGTCTGAGAGGCTGGGAGAATGTGGCTAGTGGGACTAGGAAGAGCAGTCTGAGAGGCTGGGAGAATTTGGCTAGTGGAACTAGGAGGAGCAGTCTGAGAGGCTGGGAGAATGTGGCTAGTGGGACTAGGAAGAGCAGTCTGAGAGGCTGGGAGGCTAGTGGGACTAGGAGAATTGTTTGATTGCTTGCTTGGTGACTAATGTGCTTGTCTGATTATATGATTGATTAATTGTGCATATTTGTGCTTATGATACAGACACCATGGATTCATCAGGCACTGGTGAATCGGACACCACGGACCCTAGACCCATAGTATCGGACGACTTGGAGTCTTCAGAGCACGAGGTCCACACATCAGATGTTACTAGCACAGACGAGGATGACTTTCAGCCCTTTGCGCTACCCGACGCTGTCGATGAGCCCGCTAATGGTCCTTTTGCTGGGTACCTACCACTCGTAGAGATCCCTACTCCCATACCGTTGGTCGTTTATCCTGCTTACGATATGCTCCTCGACGCCGACGCTGACGACGATGTCGATCCGTTTGATGATGAGCCCCTGGAGGACGATGTTGAGGGCGAGGCCCTTCTAGCTGACAGTGGTCTTTTGTTACTCGCAGATGCCCCAGCTGAGGAGTCACCTGCACACTCACCCGCTCCAGACTCCTTCGAGTCTGTGGCCTCCGCACCGTCACACACTCGGAGCGCACAGCACTAGTCACACGGTTCAGGCTGGCATGCCCATTGATCCTGTGATTGCTGACCTACCCATTGACGATCACCCTACTGATGCACCACTACTGGAGGGTGACCATGTTATTGCAGCTGATCATGTTGATCCCCCACTTATCGCTGTTATACTTGCTGACTCTCTTGTTACACCCCACCCTGACCCTGTGCCTGTACAGTTCGATCATGCGCCTTTTGCAACCCAAGTTGATCCTCGATACGCGCACACCCGAAATGGGTGGATAGACGATGACAATGGTTACCCACCTTTCGAGTTTCCTGTGACGCTCTCTTGTGGCCCCTGTTTCAGCCCCTGTTCCAGTTCCTATGGATGCACCTTTGCTACCCACACTTACCGCTGATGGCCTCCACACCATTATATGACCCGGAGCCTGCACTCGAGCCAGTTGCTACACCATTTGGGTCAGCTTGATGTTGCGCCTGCTGAACCTACACCTTTACGTGATCACGACCCTGTTTCTTTTTGGTCTGCCATACATTGCACCTCTTATATCTACCTGCATCGGCCAATCTCCTCATTTGTGAGATGTTCGTTTTTACACACCGAAACCGCTGACATTGCTCCCTTCCCCTATGAAGACCAACGTCCATTGCGCCAAGATGCCTATAGCTTTCCTTCAGAATAGAACCGTACCTCGGGGAGGTACTTTAGGTCAGCACCCGCATAACGATTCATCTGCTACAACAGCATATTCCCAACTACACAAGTCGCACCACTTGCTACATTCACCTCTACAACGTCAGGACGAGCCATCTCGATGATTCCTATTGTACACTGTGCTGAAGTTAGACCCTTACATTATAAAGGCCACACGCGAGATGAGTTGCTCCTGTAACATCAACCACAGTTAAGGATATGAGTCCCAGAATGTTGGAGCTTGAGCTGACGCCACAATTGGCAACTTCATTTGCAAAACATTACATAACCAAAAACATGATTAAGGTGTCTACATCACAAGACAACATTTTGCCAGAAAGTTTATGTTAGACACCAGGATTCTGATACACATTTCTTTACTATCGGGCGGCAGGGCAGATAATTACCCCGACGTATATACCAGCTCGAGGAGGAACTCTCGCATATTAGCGGTCACTTTTCTTTCCTCCTCCACCCTAGTCACCAGTATAGTTGATTTCTGAACTATGCGGATTGCATTACATTTGAGTGAAGACCCTAATGACGAGCCGAGACCGTGAAGACCCTTAAAGACCACGTCTGACTACGTAATTTTGATACACTGATATACTTGTTGGGCAAGGGTAGGGTGACCCTGTGTCCCTTTTGATATGATACGCTTTGTAAGACAATGCAATTGCGATCGGAAGATAACGAGAGCAAATAAACATACGACAACCCTTGTGGCCCTTAGTCACTTGTGATGTACAATACAGTTATACAAATTTTAAACATTATATTACGGTCTCGAATTACGATAGCGCAATCGCAATATTCCCATTATATGTGATGTTGGGATTAATTGTCCTAATCCTATAACATGAGATGTTATGTGATCGATTAATTTATAACATGAGATGTTATGTGCTCGATGAATGATATTACGTACGTGCGTTATTTACTTACTATAACCTGACCCATACGATCATCATTTAGAAGATGCCTCCAAGACGGGATGTACGCATACCCACCAACGAGGCGGAACTTCAGGGAATCATTGCTGCAGTCATCGCACAATACGAGGCCCAGCGCTCCGAACGCAACGGAGGTACCTCAGGAAATAACCCACCCAACGGCTGCACCTACAAGCAGTTCTTAGGCTGCTAGCCCCTACATTTCGACGGCACTGGGGGTGCCGTAGCCTTCGTACGCTGGATTGAGAAGACGGACACTGTTTTGCGTGCGAGCAAATGCGCCCCAAGAGATCAGGTCACGTACATTTTCAGGCTGTTCCGAGATGGGGCTCTGTCATGGTGGAAACTTCAGGTTCAGACAATGGGTGAGGCTGCTGCGTATGCTTTATCATGGGACGAGCTGAAAGAGCTAATGCATAAAAAGTACTGTTCGAGAACAGAAAGCCAGAAGGTAGAAACTGAGTTCTAGAACTTGAAGATGGAAGGTCCAAAAATAGCTGAGTATGTGGAGAAGTTCCAAGTTCTATCGCGTATCGTTCCTTACATGGTAGATCCGGAGTTTAAGAGGATTGAGCGTTTCATTTGGGGATTGGCACCCCAAATCATGAGCATGGTAACGACATCAAAGCCTGCAACAATCACTGAGGCCATCAATCTAAGTGTAGCCTTGACGGAAGAGGCAATCAGGATGAACAAATTTTCAACCTCTGAGGAGAAAAAGGAGACTCATGTAGAGTCATCTGGGGACAACAAGAGAAAGTTGGCGAATTTCAAACAGGGTACCCAGTCGAGTAGCAACAACAAGGCCAAAAAGAGAAAAGAGTACACGGGGTATCCTACCAAAGTGCGACAACTGTCGACGTCACCATAACGGGCGGTGTAGATATGGAAAATGTGGTAACTGTGGCAAGGTGGGACATGTCAAGGAAACGTGTCGGCAGGGTACTAAACATGGAAATAGAGGTCAAGATGGTAGCGGAAATCGCGGAGGAAATAACGACGACAACAACTATCAAGGCAGGGATGGTGACGATCAAGGCTGTGGCCAAGCATGTTTTAATTGCGGTGATGTGGGGCATTTCAGGAAGTATTGCCCTAAGAACACTCAGGCACGTGGATGAAAGCTCAACAGCGGGGATAGAATCCAAGCGTGGATATCGGTACGTCTCATAATAGTCAATGTTATGCTCTATTTGACATTATTGTCAAATTTTAGCTTCAGAAAATATAGTTGTTTTAGTAGTAAGTAACCTAGATACCCAGTTCTCGATAGAACAAGCCTAACGGAAGCTTCGACGTGATAATTGGGATGGACTGGTTGTCGGACAACCCGGCGGAGATTGTCATCCGCGCCCCGACGACGAACGGAGAAATGACCGTGATTCATGGAGCAGGATACGCTCCTACGGATTATCAGGCAAGGAAGACACGAAAATTTTCGCACAAAGGATGTGTTGCATTCTTGGCTCATGTCGTGGAAAAAGAAGCCGAAGAACCAAAACTCGAAGATATCCCTGTGATTGGAGAATACCCTGAAGTCTTCCTCGAAGACTTGCCGGAATCGTCTCCTCAACGATTAGTCGAATCTCGCGTCGATTTAATTCCAGGCACTGCACCCGTAGTCGATGCATCGTAGCGACTTACATTTTCGGAGATGCAAGGATTGACAGAGAAGTTTTAGCAATGGATAGAGAAGGAAGATAACAGACCAAAATTCCCTTTTGGGGTAACCCCATTCTACTCGTCAAAAAGAAGGATGATGATTTTCAAATAAACATCAACTACCAGGAGCCGAACGAGCTAACACACGAGAGTCGGTGACTCATACTAAGGGTTAACGAACCTCTTATATAACTAACTATGAGGACCCAACTACTACTACACAACTGATCGACGATCGAGCGTCGTTAGCGGTGAAATTCAGGAAGAAAGTTTACCGATGAAAATTGTGGGACAATGACTAGTTCTTAGACGTACATAAAAGTGGTGCTTCCTACACAATGCACAAACCAGCCTACACGGGACACGAAATCTGGAGGATTTAGAAAACATATATTTAGGACCTTGGGAACCCAGGTCCAAACTCGTAAAGGTTTTTATTTAGGAACCATATCTGTCCACTCAATCAACCATCATTAACGTGGCGCATATGCCAGTTCCGTTAACCAAACAGAGAATACTTGGATTTCTTTTACTTCTGGGAAGTAGATGTTTGCATCTCTACTCCCCTTAATGGTAGTAGTTGCATCACACAAGTTTTCTTCGCTGAGAGCGAACACACATTTGATTCGATATTTGGTCATTTCTTCATTTAGCAAGCACTCATTGTTTCAGTACTCGGAAACTTTCATGACTCACATGCATCATTTGCTACGCACGTGGTTTTGTTTCGAACAAACACTTCATTGAAATTTAAATATTACCTTGCTAAATCCAATTACTGATTCGTGATTCGAATGACCTACATTTTTGTCATTGTTGACTCTTTTGTTATCAAGTCAACACACTTATTGAAACTACTTTCTTTCAAGTTACATGTTTACTATCATGTCAAGATTTCCTTGTTGATACGTACGTTTATTGTTTGGTTACTAGGTTCAACTGTTTGAACTTATCCAGCTCACCTGCTTAAATTGAGACGTCATATGATGCATTGAGAGCACCATATTCTAATACTTTGGCACAGATTCTTTTGTTTCGGGTCATAGTAGACTTATTTGGTCTAAGACTCCACTAAATCGTTGATAGATTTCGATACCTTACAGTGAAACTTTCACAGAACAGAAGCTTGCGCTTTTTGACTACTCACTTCGTACACGGATTTAATTGATTATTTGACAACTTACCCTAAATCCGTTTCTTTATCACAATTAAATCACTCTCAACACACGGGCGTGCTGAGTCAAAAGTGCATAAATTCATTTCATATCATGATGTACCCCCCTAACGATTCTTTCGTTGTGAATCAAATGCCTTGCGATACTTATTACATTTCATCTTCGATTGGAAACAGTGGATCTTTGATGTTCCGTATTTAACTGAAAACTCTGTAACATGGTATAAATCAAATCTTCAAATTGCCTCAGTACACTTTCATTTGATTTCAAACACGGTGAACTTGCTCAGTCACCACTATTATTGGGAAATGCCATTACGACACCTTGTGGTGTCATCATAAACTTGTAGCTTGTGCTAATCGTGGTAACCGTTTTACACGAGACCACACATACTTCTGTTTGATTTATCATTTAAACATTCTGATGCAACTACGAATCAAGACAATGATACACCAGATTCACTTATATTCCATTCGGTGTATCTCCACTATTCAATAATGTCGACACACTAAACCTTACCAGACATTTATTCAAGAGTTGACAGATCATTTTACTATTACGTTGAGTTGTTACTTTTGAGTTCATATAACGGGTGCTATGGTTTGTAAAAAAACCCGTTAGCACATTGTAACCAATCGTTTAAAAGAATCTTATTAGTCAAAACTCCACTTTTGTGGAACCCCTGCTAGCCGGTTTACACTAGATTATACGTCAAGTATGTTTTGTACCGTTGACATCCAATGCTAGAAGCACACACCTTTCAACCCTAGGATTCGGGTTGATATATATTCTAGGACTCAGCTAATGTGAGTAAGGTCTGTTTCGATTTGATGATTATTTACTTCGATATTATCCATATACATACGTGTGTGACTTCACCATAAGTAGTAGGGTAGTACAAATTTCGAGGATGAAATTTATTTAACGGGGGGAGAATGTGACAACCCTCACCAAACCAGGTATCCGTACGACTTAATTAATAATTAATTACTGCTTAATTACTGTGCTTACTTGAATTTGTGGATAAACTGTTACTTGAATGCTGATACATGTACTTACTTGCATCATACTTTACTTGCTGTCACTCCATGTTTTGCTTACAGCACCTTTGTGACAACCTTGATGCACCAAACGCACAGTAGCACAATGAACGGATAACCTATTAAATGTGCTGTTATAGCCAGCACCAGGCAGGTACTGCCTCTAAGGCCTGTAAGAGCCTGAGATAGTTTGCTACACTAGTGGTGAGTGTAGGAATATAAGGGTTGTAGAACTGCGTCACTAGGAATGAGATACAGTGACCGGATGTGCCTAAAACGTACTCTAGGTACAAAATTCAGCATTTTAAATAATAATTCAGCATTTGGTTAACTAATGAAGTGCCAAAACATGAAGAAAAATATTACTAGACACTTTCCAAAGTGTCGGGAATAAGTTGCGTCACTAAAAATAATAATAACGACACTTTAAAGCTTTGTTAAGCACTTTAACGGATCTCTATCCAACCGAACAACCGGACTTTACCCGGAACACTAAAATATTGCCAATAACATTGTTTCTCTTTTTCTGAGCCGGTTAGGGTCCCTGAATACCCTAACACCCGCTATATTGCATGACACACTAATAACCGAGTTAACCTTCACACTTAACTAACTAATACTTAGTGTTTGGTTGAAAACTAACTAGATTACCCCCCCCCCCCCCTAACCAAACCGTCCACCAAGGGGGGACACCCCTTGTACTTTGATGGATTATTTAAATCTTGGATGACTAATATCAATTAGACACATGAACCCTTGGTTAATGACCATGAGAATTATCTATAATATCAACACATAACCCACATGAACATTTCCACTCAACACTCATCACAACAAACTCTCTCTCCCTCTCTAATAGCTCACGGCCGAAACCCCTACACTATCTATCCATCATTTCGATTTTGATCAAGCAATTCCAAGTATCTACAAGTGTTAAGGATCACATACGAGGAGGCTTAGTGCATTCGGAACGCGAAGGACCTCACTCTATTGCTTTTATCCTCTCATTTTGCGACTAGTTTCTTCCCTAGCCTCGAGCTAGTAGTAAGTTGCTTAAATCACCTTCCCGAACTATTTTAAAGTGGTTAATATGATTTGTAACGGTTAAAACTCGTAAACATGCAAAATGATACATAAAAGTTTACTAAGAATGCTTGCAATGATGGTTAAAAGCTTGAATGTTGTGTAAATCTTGTAAGATTTGTTTTGTGTGATTATTTAGTGCCGATCTATGTTGTGGTAGCTCGGATCATCATCTAACCCGGGTTAGTCATGTTCATGGATCATGACATAGAGTTGTTTAAATATAAAAAAGGGTTAAATGATGAAACTCTACCACACACTAAACATGAACTTGTGTAAAATCGACTTTACTTACAAAATAGTGTTTAAAACTAGTAGATCTACGGATCTACAAGCGGTATTTTCAAAGGACCGAGTGTCAAGGAAATCATATTTTTCTAAAGCCGGATCTTACATGAACAAGAATGATTTTTAAACACACAAGTGTGTAAACACTTGTGTAACACTAAGTTTCGACAAAGAAATTGTTTTGTCAAATTTTACAAGAAGTTGTAAAGATGGAATTTCTTTAAAAACAAGGTTTTTACAAAACCGGGTTGGTTTATATAAAGATCCACTAAAAGTAATGAGAATTACTACAAGTTTTGAGTAATCCACAAGTTCATGTAATTTATATATTCTGACTAATTGATGCTTTGAACATTGTTTTGATTGAATGAGAAAATTGTTGGTTTGATTTATAAAAGAAAATGATACGCTTAAAAGCGTGGCCACCTCCAGTTACAGGGGAAACTCTGGCGAAATTTTTCTAAAAACCTAACACTTGGGAATATTTTCACTACAAGTGTTGTAAATCTATTTTTGACTTGATTTCAAAGCGTAAGTTTCGCCACGACTTATTTACAAAATTTTTCTAAATATCGGAGGTGGGATTTTCACAAAATGAAACTTGATAAATATATATTTAGTATATATTTTTCACCACAACACTTGTGAGATTTTTATGATTATTTTGTGAACTATACGAATATTATTTTTAGGGTAAAAATAATATTACTAAATATTAACGGCTCCAAAATAATACGAACGCCTTCACAATAAATATTAAGTTCCAACGGTATTATTATTACCACCCGAACTTCAAAGGTAACTTACGCATTTCGGAAAAATACTATTGAACGCGTGTTTTGACAAAAGTATTATTTTGGAAAAGTATATGGAATAAAATATAATATTTTTGGGAAAAATATTTATATTTTGGAAAGTAAAGTATTTTGGATAAATGGAATAAAATATATTTTTAAGTGAAACTTAATAATATATTTCGAAGATATACGAACGCACATGTATTAAATCCCCCATCCTTGGGAAGGAGAATGATTACCACGTATCTACAAAATATAAACACGAGATAGTTGTCTAACTATTTCCCAAAAACTTAAACCTTAAGCTAAGGCACGACCGTCCGTCTAATAGACTTAGTACGTGTAGGTCGTCGCGCAGCTGCTTGATCAGGGGATATACTTGGTAGAGACGCACCACTGTGAGTTCATGTCCCCCTTTTCTCCTAACTGTTTTCAGTTTTATACTTCGGGGGTGAAATACATGTTACATACTGATACGGACAATTACGAATGGTATGGTCAGCTAAGGAAGGAACTGTTAGGTTATGTGATTGGGTAGGTGAAATCTTAAGAACATTAGTCCTCGTAGTACGATCGAGGGATACAAGTGATAGGCCTATTTGAGCATAACAAACCCCACCCATGCGCCCTAAGGTTGGACCATGTGGTGACCTTGTCTTAACACCACCCATGCGCCCTCAGGTTGGACCATGTGGTGACCTTGCCGTAACACCACCCATGCGCCCTCAGGTTGGACCATGTGGTGATCTTGTCCTATCCCCTCCCATGCGCCCGCAGGTTGGACCATGTGGTTACACGTTAACTGATATGTTTCCTTATTTGCTTTCATACCAGAGTTTACAAAACATTCATACTTACAATGATTATAAAGGTTTATTCGCGCGCACATACTAAACACATGAACTCGCTCAACAATTTTTGTTGATTTTTCCAACTTACATGTATTTCAGGGAACTAAGGATTCTGGCACGGTATGCTACATTTTCCCGCTGCATAAGAGTTTCGAGGTCATCCAAGTTTAGGGGATGTGACTTTTACCTGGACGAGTCACAATCCTTAAACTGCGCTTATTTCGTGTTGATGTTTGTGTCTTCCGAACAATGTTTTATGTTATCAGGTTGTAGTTTCCGTTGCATGTGTCAACGCCTTAAGTCAATGTTGTATTACTTATGTTTTAAGACTTAAATCAATGGATGATCTTGCATGATTTTATTTTCATATAGCTTTGTTATGATTAAGCTATGGTATTAAGAAGTCACACCAAATTAACCACGCTTCTGCGAAGCCAGGGTGTGACAACTGCATCAATCAATCATGTAGCTCGAAGTCCTGATGGAACCCTCTTTGGTATCTTAATGTCTATCTTATATTTTAATTTAGCTTTTTTCTGTCAATAAAATCTAAGTTACCAGTATGATTTTTGATACAAGTGTTGCATACTTGAAGGATGTTGTGCATATATACTAATACCATGGTGGTGATGATCTCCAAAACCACTTGGAGGTTTGTTTTATTCTTTCTTATGCCTTTTTTCATTTTTAAGTGGTTCCCATTATTATATATATTAACTGCATTAATATTACATATCATATACAGAGTAAGGTTTGGGATGTAGCAATAGGTGCCAAACAGTTTAAATTTGATAATCATGAAGTTCCTGTGTATTCTCTATGTCCACATTTTAAAGAAGACATTCTGGTATAAACAGTCATTGATATATATAAATGCAGGGAGCTTGAGCTTAAAGTTATAGCTTCTAGGGTTTACGTGATAATCATGTTCAGAGGAGTGAAGATAATGAGCATTTCTCTTCAGATTTTTATTTGTAGAAAAACTTGTATCTTTGGCCATTACTATTGGAGGCTATTGGTGAATAAGTTTTTGAATTTTTTTTGCAAGTATGTTAATGTTCTTTCTTCACATTTTAATATTCTCATTTTTGTTTTATCTTAATATTCTTCTCAGTAATTACTTTTTTCGTTTACAATAACTTTTTTATTCGTTTGTTCGGCGCCGATGTGTGTCGGAGGTATCTCGCCTGGCTTTATATGCAATGTTGTACTTTGAAAACAAGCCAAGAGTCAATGTTACCAATTTTAGTAAGCGGGCGAGGGTTACCATTTTAAGTAAATGGGTCAACTTATCATATTTTGTGAACGGGTTGAACACGTCATTTTTAGAATGCAAAGAAAAAATTAGTTACAAAAAAATACTTACGTCATTATAACATGAAAGTACCCGTCCACCGGACGGGTATTAAACTAGTTGCAATGGATAACATTTAACTTCAATAATTACAGTCACAATTCTTTATTTGAAAAACTCATTACATCTTTCGTCCTTTACCACTAACTAGGTTAAATTCTTTTGTTAAGTCTATTCACTTAATAGTAATTTTGTAATTTACCTATTTACTTAATAAAACATATATTTAAAAAAAAAAAGAAAAACTCAAGAAAATATATTTTATATTTATAAATCAACCACACCCACTCACCCTTCCCACCCACCTCCACCTACAACACTCTCTGCAACTCAACAATGGCAAATCTGCCACCACCTCACATTCCCCACCCACCCCCACCCCGACCTCCGTCTATCATCATCTTTCCGTCGCAACCTCTCCGTCACTTCACCCCCAAAACTCGAACCCGAACCCGTTTACACCTCTGTCAAATCCTTCGCCACCGTCGCCAACCTTGGTCCCGGTCATCCTCATCATCAACAGCAACAAAAGTCTCACGATCACAAAGTTTCTGATATAGATCTGAAGTTTACAGTTGCTCATCTTCATGACTCCAACAACCCACTGCCATATTTTTCCATAAGATAAAGAAACTAAGTTACCCACTTTCATGATTCTTAATCACTCCACTTTTATGACTATAATATGTTCAAGTTTAATTTTTTTACTGGGTTAGATTGCGAATTTGGATGAAGAAACTGAGGAATTGGATATTCATAATTAATTTTGCTAGTGATTTGCGAGCACAAATGGTAGAAGACAACGATGATGTAATCATGTTGGATAATGATGATGATAAAGTGATATCTGAGCCAAAAGATGGAAAAGTTAGAGGTATACAAAACAGTGATTTAAAGCCATTATTTAAGAAATTCATTTGAAGATTGTGAATTGTAATTTATTATGGTTTTCATACTGGTATATCAAGAAACACTAATTGGGATATCAAGTGAGAAAAATATAATATTAAATAAGAAGAAGGATTAAAGAATAAACATTTCTTAGATTGAAGAAGATTCCATCCGATTGAAGCTTCAGATGTGAAGGCACCATCGGCACACACAAAGTAGAAGTTGGTTGGAGGGAGAGAGATGGTTGAGATAGGGTGCTACTTTCTACACCCCTTATTTACTTTTTTCACCACCCTCATCTCACATACTTACAGGTGGGGCCTGCGTGGGACCGACAGTTTTCCTCTCACAAGGGGAAATAATCAGGACGGGGGGGGGGGGGGGGGGGGGGGGGGGGGTGGGGGGGGGGTTGCATATAGAATGAGCCTTGAGATATTCTAGGGTTAGGGTTGAGGTATTAGAGCATTCACATCCAAAGAACTAAATTGTGAGTGTGAGGTTTTTAAAATATAAAGAGTATAAAAAATGGTTGTGAGTGGAGGAGAGAGAAAATGTTACTGTTCATCTGTATATTTGGAGGGACACTGTTCACCCACTATAATTTTTTAATATATATTGAAAGTGGTTGTGAGTGAAGGAGAGAGAAAAATGTAATGATAAAGGTATAAAATATTATTTAATTGAAAATGAGAGAGAAAAAATATTTGTTTTTAGTGGATATAGGAGTTGTTTTTTAGTGGAATGTATGTATAATTTTAGGGGGCTGGATGTGAATGCTCTTAGGAAGATAGTGTTTCTGTATATTTGTAATATTTTTTGTTTTATTTATTAATGAACATTTTAAATAAAAGCATAAAATGATCAGAATACCCTTAAGTGGATAGACATAACTAAAAATTTTAACCTAGTTAATGCTAAAGGACGAAAGTTATAATGCATTTTCTAAATAAAGGATTATGACCGTAATTACTGAAGTTAAAGGCTATCTATTGTAACCCGCTACAAACATAAAGGACGAAAAGTGTAATTTACCTTGTTTCCAAGTTATTTCTTGCTTATAAAGAATGATAGGTTATTGTAATGTTTCACAAGTTCTTTAATTAATAAAAAAGTGTCGTGAGGGTATTCCCACAATTCCGTGTGTGCGTATTTTTGTTTCTTCTACCAATTGTTTCCAACAAAATTCACTTCCAAGTTCCAATCAGTTAGATTCTCTTCAAAACACAACAAAAATTCAAAACAATATTAGGATGATTGATAACCATGCTGACAAGATTACTAAATGTGACAACTATATATCTCTTTCAAATTATCCTCTATGATCTTCCCTGCAGACGCAATCCTTCTTTGTGCAGCACATGTTTTCCTCTGTTTACAGAACCTTTGAAACGATCCATTTTTAACATCATGCTTAACTGGTGCAGCTGCCTGCTCGGCATAAGTTCGAGCAGAAGCTACAAAAGCATACATTAACTGTCGCACTTCAGTAATGTCTGCAACCACGGGTGCATTTTTTACCTCAGATGGCCCATTTCCCTTTCCCTCCTGCTTCTCCAAATCCAAATCTTGGATCTTTAAGAACAGCTCATTTTTGGCAGTTTCCTTTTGGTTGGGTCTCAGTTGATTCAACTGTCTTAAGTTGTAGCTCGTCCGGTGCTTAAGAACTTGTTAAAGATGAACTTGAAAAAGATAAGGTTGATGATGTTTGGATAGAGGATAACAAACCACTTAGCTGCAAGACGGGTTGTTCAAGAAGCTCTCTAAACAAGTTAGAGTTAAGTTCCTGTGGAAATAAAATAAACGTGCGAAACGTACGAATTGAAAGAAAAGTCAAAAAAGTGGCGGTGTCATTTTGGTTATTATCAGCAACTTCAAAATTACTCTATTAGAGTAATTTTGAGCTTCTGTAGAGTAATTTTGTAAATGTTCGTGTAGAGTAATTTTGGTCGTGTAGGGTAATTATCAAAATTGTAGGGTAATTATCAAAATTACACTAACCCCCCCCCCCCCCCCCCCCCCCAAAAAAAAAAAAAAAAAAAAAAAAAAAAAACCTAAAAAAACCTAAACCATTGTAAATGTTTATGTAGAGTAATTTTGGTCGTGTAGGGTAATTATCAAAATTACACTACCCCCCCCAAAAAAAAACCTAAAAAAAACCCAAACCCCCCCCCCCCCCCCCCCCCAACAAAAAGCTAAAAGCTAAAAACTAAACCATAAAGCTAAACCCCATAACTAAATGCTAACAAAATTACTCTACAAGACATTTTCCAAAATTACTCTACAGAAGTCAAAATTACTTTACTAGAGTAATTTGATAATTACCCTACATTTCCCAAAATTACTCTTCAGATGCTCAAAATTACACTACAGATGCTCGAAATTACTCTACAAGACACTTTTTGGTTTTTCCCCAGTAATTTTGAAGTTGCTGATAATTACCAAAATGACACCGCCACTTTTTGCTTTTTCCCTCAATGCGTACGTTTCGTACGTTAATATTATTTTTATTTGATCCTTTACCAAACAAGTTAATATCTTAATATTTATCAGATGCATGTCCGCTGCATAAATCAAGCAATATTGTGTACAACATGACGGTCAGAGTCTGTAGTGGTGTAGCCTATGGAGCACGGATACGGGTACGGGACTGGGGTACGGGTACGGGGAACGGCAAAACTCAAAAATACAAGATACGGGTACGGCAAAAAAAATATTAAAAAAAATATATTATATATCCATGATGTGTTTCTTGAGAAGACATATCAATGAAGATGTGTTTCTTTTCATCAAAA